>CM066343.1:113063756-113598756 GCA_033807585.1 Hydrophis major
AATTTTTTTTCCTCTCCCTTTCCACTTGCAACATCAATTTTTAAATGATCAGAAATCCATACCTCTAATAAGGGTTTTCCAATTTCTTAAATTTTTAAGTCCAATGTCCAAGAACTCTTTTGTCCCTTAACTTCAACTTTCAGAATAATTCACCTTCAGTGCCCAAACAAATTTCAAATCTTCATCTGCTGTTTCCATGGGGTGGGAGAGTGAAGAAAAAAAAGTTCCCTTTAACAGCTTCTCCGCCGCTTTCGATCTTCTTAGGGATACAATGTATCCTCCAGCAATTCAGACAGCTCAATTCCAACGAATTTAAAAGATGTTGATTGACCTGGCTCAGCCAGCACTTTCACTTTTCTTGCTTCCTCCAGCACAATCTTACTCAGTTGCTGGCTTCTTCGTGGCGGTCATTGCTGACCGCCGCTCCACCACCTTGGGAAAAAGGGGTTTTTCCGGATGAGGAGGGGGTCTGTGGCACCCCCAACCCCCTGTCCGGCTCCCCTCTCTCTTCGGCTGTCCCTACAGGGCAGCCATATCCCCCTGACCCATTTGGATCGGGGGTACCTCGGCGGCAAGCGCAGCAGGAATCACGAACGGTTGTGAATTCCCGCTGCCACCGAAGCCACGCAGAACCGGAAACCTAAAACAGAATGTTTCCTTCCTTACAGGATAAGGCCAGTAATTTCTTCTAACAACCGGTTCTCCAAACTGGTTAGAATGTTAACAAACGGTTCTAGTGAATAGGTGAGAACTGGTAGAATCCTACCCCTGGTCACAAGCCACGGTCATCCCCATCTTCAAAAAGGGAGACCCCAGCCTAGTTGAAAATTACAGAGCAATCTCCTTATGCTGCATCACCTGTAAAGTCATGGAATCAATTATTAACCAATCCATTATCCTCCACTTAGAGACAAACAACCTACTCTCTAATAAACAATTTGGTTTCAGAAAAAAACTATCCTGTAATCTGCAACTCTTATACTGCAAAAACATATGGACTACACAACTCAATCAGGGCAAAGCAATAGATGCAATCTATATAGACTTCTGTAAAGCCTTTGATTCAGTGGTACATGACAAACTACTACTAAAACTAAAATCTTATGGTATCTCTGGACACCTACATAACTGGATAGAAGCATTTCTGTCTGGTTTGCGTCTCTTCAGTGACAGACCAAAATCCACGATTGTGCGTGGTTTCGATCTGTGCTCGCTGCTGGAGCCACCCCGCAGAGGTGGTGAAGAGGGGGGAGATTGCTAGCCGAGTGGAGGAGAGCCACATCTCTCCTTGGCTGGTCTAAACTCCCTTCCCCATTGTAGCGGTGGTCAGTAATGGCCACCTCAAAGAAGAACCCGACTGGATAAGATTGTGCAAGAGGAAGAGGAAAAGAGGAAAGAGGAAAGCAGGACAGACCAGGCTAAACAAAAGAGAACATCTAAGCAAGTACCCTGAATCTAAAAGTACCTAGAGGGATACTTCTGAAAGAAGATCTTTAAGCGGCGAAGGAGAGAGAAAGGGAGGCTAAAAACCCTTTTTTAAACCTTTATATTGACAATTAAAAATGGTATAGAAAGAAATTTATATTAATCTATTTTGACACTGAAATCTAAGTGTCAAAAGGAGAATAAAGATTTTTTTCTTGGTCATTTTAAAGCCCTAAAAAGGAGAAGATTGGAGGCAAAAGGGCGGGACTTGTAATAATGGAAAAATGGAGTGCCACCTGAAGAAATAAAGAGGATTAACAGTGAAACTTTGAAAAACTCCTGAGGATACATTATACATTATAACTGAAATCTTATTTGAAAGTACATTAATCCATGGAAAGGAAAAGTAAAGGAAGGAAACAAGAAGGAATAATCTGGGATCATTTGGTGATTTAAAAATAAGGTTTTTGACATTGGTTTTTTCTTTCTTTTTCTGTTTTTATTCAAAGTCAATCAGGTGGTTGTTCAAAAGTGTTTAAAATGCCCTCACTCCTGGAGGAATTGAAGATGAGTCTTTAAAAACAGAAAGAAGATGCAGAAAGGGGAGGAAGATCCTTTGACTTCATATTTGAATTTTTTCAAATGGAGATCCTGAACTATGAAAAGGAAAAGGAAAAGCTTCAGGAGCAAGAAGAAGGGCGGGACAAAGAAGAAGCCATTTTCAATGATCAAATAATGCAAAGTGTGGTAATAAGGAGAAAAAGGGGGGAAAGGAGTTAAAAGTTTGAGATCAAAGGGAACAGCCAAAAAGAAAAATAGTCTGAAAAAGAAGTATAACAGCAAGGAGAAGCAGAAAAGAAAACTACAGAAGGGAAAATTAGAGAGAGAAAGGTATAAAAAAAGGGATGAGAAAAAGGGGGGGAAGATAGGGAAAGAACTTATGAGGAACAAAAACAGGAAATAAAGAAAAAGGGGAAACGTACTAGGATTAAAGGTATTTGCTGAGCTAGAAAACACAGAGACAATGGTTAAATTAAGTTAAAAGTGAGGATTCTGCAAAGGTACAAAAGATAGTGTTGTGATAGTAAAATACTGTAATGAGTTAGAAATGAAATAAGTAAATAATCTATGAGATAAAACTGTATTGTTATGTAATGGTATGTTTATTTATAATTAATGCAATAATAAAGAAGAGAGGGAAACATTGTAATTGTTTCTAAAGATTGATAAAATATTGAAAAGAAATGTGAAAGATTTATAAGGAAATTTATACCAGTTATTAGAATGAATTTGAATAATTATTTTGCTTATTAAGAGTAAATAATTTATAAGATAAAACTGTATGACTCCAAACAGAAAGATATCCACCATCCTAAGAAACCCTAAGGACAAAATCGAGTTAGAAAATCAAGGAGTATACGAAATCCCTTGCACTGCCTGCCCCACCACATACATTGGACAAACTAACAGAAGAATAAGTGCACGCATTGAAGAACATAAGAACTCAGTCAAAAAGGAAGAACCGACCTCTTCCCTGGTCCAACACCTCAAAGCCACAGGACATGAGATTGACTTTAAAAATACCAGAACTATCGCCAAAATCGAACACTTCAGCAGCAGAATAATCAGAGAAGCCATAGAGATAGAAAAACGCCCACACAGCATGAATAAACAAGATGATACCTCCCACCTACCAGCTATTTGGAAACCCACCCTCATGAACAGACGAGTACCTAACATGAAGAATGACACCAGACCCACACCCCAGAGAGCCACACAAGATGCCACCACCACACTTCCACGTAGAAAGCAGACTCACACCCACACAGAAGATGAGACACGACCATGGACCAGAAGCCATACTGTAGTTGCATCACTACCCACTTCAAACCCTTCTGAGCCATACATGAAGCAAACTGACCCCCACCATGAAGATGCAGCACAACCACGAACTCAAAGCCAAACAGCAAGATCACAGCTCACCAGCTCAAATCCCCCAGAAACTAAGACTAACCTGAGCACAACCAAGCCCCCACCTGAACAGAACACGCCTCCAGCCAATCAGAACACAGCCATCCCCCCAACCAATCAGAACACAGCCAAACCCCCAACCAATGAGAACACACCCCCTCCCAATCAGAACACAGCCAAGCCCCCACCCAATCAAGTCACACCCCCACCAGCAGTTAAAAGGAAGAAGCAGCTGCAAGCTCACATTACTCTAAGAAGCCTGAAGATGATGAATGAGACTTCATCGAAACGTTGCCTAGATACTTCCAATCTTACGCGGGAGAAAACCCGAATAACCAAAGATCCACATACAAATATCCGCGAGAACCTCAGAAAATATATATATATATATATATATATATATATATATATATATATATATATATATATATATATTGTTTTTGCTATGTTTTTAGAATTTTTCTTTAAATTTTCAAGAGGAAGTACCAAGCAGAGTCGGAATGATGAGATCTACATGATATAAAATAGATATTAGAAATCTGAATGTTATAATTGTAGAATGCACAAATTCAGTGTTTAATGAGATTTCATATGATAATAACAATAAGATTTAAAGGTATTGCACTTCGATTGGCAATCATAGGGGGAATTTTGCTTCTTAAGAATGTTGGAAGAGAACATATGAAATTGTAAACAAGACAGACAAAAGTATAAATACAATAAATAAAAGATATAGAAATTTAAGTAAAAGAAATACAATTGAATAAAAAGAAAATGAGATAACCATAAAAGAAAATTAAGAGAAGTAAAGGGAAAAATAGTGAAAAGTTGGAAAAAGAGTAATAAGATATGAAGTTGAATACATAAGATGAATATGCATATGAAGTTGTGTCTGTATGGAAATGTGATAACCCAGAACAATGCTGTACTCAAATAAGATGCTTTATTTCTTTTGTTAAAACTCAATAAAACTTTATTAAAAAAAAAAAAAAAGAAGCAGCATTCCTGTCAAACAGACAACAAATGGTCAAAATTGGGAGGGTCCTATCAAATTCTGTACCTGTCAACAGTGGTATCCCCCAAGGCAGTATTCTAGGATCAACTCTCTTCATACTCTACATAAATGGCCTCTGTGATCATATTAAGAGCAACTGCATTCTCTTCGCTGATGATATAAAGCTATTCAACAGCATAGACAATACTACTACCCTCCAAAAAGACCTTGACTATGTATCAGAATGGTTAATCAAATGGCAACTTCAAATCTCAACAAATAAATGCTCTGTCTTACATATTGGCAAAAAAAATCAAAAAATAAAATACAAGCTGAAAAGTCAAGACCTTGTTGAGGATCCAAACTCTGTCAAGAACCTTGGAGTACTCATCTCTAAAGATCTAAGTGCTAGAGCTCACAGTAACTACATAGCCAAAAAGGCATTAAGAGTTGTTAATCTAATCCTACGTAGCTTCTTCTCTGGTAATATCACACTACTAACTATAGCATACAAAAAATTTGCTAGACTTATACTTGAATACAGCTCATCAGTCTGGAATCCATCATGTATCTGATATTAACACAATTGAAAAAACCCAGAAATATTTCACAAGAAGAGTTCTCCGCTCCTCTACTCATTGCAAAATACCTTATGCCACCAGACTTGAAACTCTAGACCTAGAAAACCTAGAACTACGCCGCCTTCGGTCCAATCTAAATATAGTATATAAAACCATACATTGCAAATGTCCTGCCTGCAAATGAATACTTCAGCTTCAATCATAATACAAGAGCACACAATAGATACAAACTCAAGATTAACCGCACCAAACTTAATTGCAGAAAATATGACTTCAGTAACAGAGTGGTCAATGTTTAGAATACTCTACCTAACTCTGTGTTTTTTATCCCAAAAACATTAACCTTAGACTGTCTACTATTGACCTCACCCCTTTCCTAAGAGGTTTGGTGCATAAGCCCACCAATCGTGTCTACTGTCCCTGTCCTATTGTTTATTTTTATTTTTCTTATACGTAACCATCTCATATATTCAAAACTATGTTTATACTTGTACCTGTTATCTTGTAAGCGATTGACAAATCAAATAAATAAATAATGCACAGGGTCCATTATAGTTCTAAGCTGAGGACTATCTATCTTGGGAGGAACCATGTGATGCATGTGGGCCAAACTCGGAGATCTAGTGTGATATAATGGTTAAAATACCATACTTGATTCAAGTAAAACAGCTGCTGATCCTGCCTCCATCAAAGAATTTCAAGGAATGCCTGTGGGTTAGTCACCTTCTTTGCTTTATAAGATTATCCAGAGAGAAAAAAGAGGAAGTGCTATGGCTAATACCATTACCTCCTAAAGGAAAGGCAGGACATAATTCTAATTAAATAATATTTCAGGTTTCAAGGAGAGGCATTTAGAATTTTACATGCCCCATTCTGAGTTCATGCAATAGCTTCATATCTGAAAAAATTGCTTCACTTTTGCAACAGGCTTCTTTCAAAACATACATTTTAGAACATCTCTGTGCTCAAGATTACATAAAGAACTAAAGTCAGGCTTTGCCTAGAGGAGAGGCTTTGGGAGACCTTTGAAAAGTTTGATTAAGTGGAATCCTGAGAATAATGGTTCTTTGGTGACACAGAAATGTAAAAATAAAAATCTAGGAGCTCTATCATTCTAAGGCAATAGTACAATAATTTCAACCATAATGACTGCACCCATTCATCCAAATGAGTGCAGTCCAAAATGCTGTAAGGAGGAATATGCAAAGTATTTTAATATCACAACAATTTGGAGAGCTAAATATAGTAGGAGTTTGAAATAAGTCTTACCAGTAGTTACTTCAGTGGTTTCTGACTGTTTCAAGTGCAGCATTTTTCGTTTGGTTTTTAGTGGTTTGTGTTGGCTTTTGGCTTTTTTTGCTTTTCCCAGCCAAGCCAGTATAGAAACTGGCTGCTGCTAATTTAAACCATATGGAATTATATGGGAAACGAGAAGTAATATGGCAATAAAATACAAAGACTGCTTCCAGATTACCTACTTTTTCATTGATTTTTAAAAAATTCTTAGAATGCAGTACTGCAGGCTACTTCTGCTGACTGTTGGCTGCCTGCAATTTGGCAGTTCAAATCTCACAGGCTGAAGGTTGACTCAGCCTTCCATCTTTTTTAGGTTAGTAAAAGGAGGAGCCAGATTATTGGGGGCAATATGCTGGCTCTATAAACCACTTAGATAGGGCTGTAAAGCACTGTGAAATGGTATATAAGTCTAAGTGCTATTAGTATTATGTATGTTGCATGTAAGTTGTATTGTATGCTATACAATCCAGACAACTAAAGGAAGGATGTGTTTGCATGCAATATTGTGCTTTCTATAGAAATATTGATAAAATAGTTAAATGCAAAGACTACTTGGTTATTTTGGTTGCTTTGTAGAATTTTGCTCCGGGCATGCTTTCTGGGCATGCTCTTGTAACCTGTTGATGCAGAAGGGCACATTTAAAAAATAAAATTTCTGTCACTTTGAGCTGATTTGCTGAGCTTTGATTTCTTTCTTTCTTTCTTTCTTTCTTTCTTTCTTTCTTTCTTTCTTTCTTTCTTTCTTTCTTTCTCTCTCTCTCTCTCTCTCTCTCTCTCTCTCTCTCTCTCTCTCTCTCTCTCTCTCTCTCTTTCTTTCTTTATTATTTATAAATTTTATTGGCCAGTTTACTATCGGGTAAACCTGTGATCGCCCTTTGTGGCCTTCCAATCAATCTTTGACAATTCACTTAATAACTATGTGGAAATTCTGGTCCTAATTGCTGTCATAAGTCAAGAACTACCTATATATGTAGACATTTGCTAATGTTTTATCTGAAAGTTACAAATAGAGATAGAATACTGTAGTATATGCAGAACATGCTTATCTGTTTCCTTTTTAGTTTCTAGATTTTATGGCTGCAAAAGTTTGCTTGAAAGTATGCAGAAGAGTTGTGTTCAAGTAAGTGTGTTTGTATCACAAATTAACTTGGTAAACATGGGTAATGGTAAAAATGTCAATGGCAAATTCCATTCTGTGAACAAATTCAATTGATAATCCTGATATTTAATAGGCAATTAAATAACATGATAGAGGACCCAAATCAGTAGTGAACAATCTAGAACTATAGTACTTGAAAACCACCAAGATTTAAGAAGTATGTATAAAGACAGTAGGTAATTATCATCCTTGATGACCCAGGTCCAAGATTAACAAAAAAAAATATTTTTATCTAATGCAATTGTCGATTCATTGGGTAAGTGAAGATTGCTGAGTTAATTTTTAAGATGTGCAAAGAATGAGCACTAAGTGATAGTTAATGGTGGATACTTCCGTATACCTCCTCCTTCATTAGATAGCCTTGTTGCCTCACTGGAGTAAGAAAATATAGAATCATCTGATTTGTCATCTCCAACGCCAGAAGTACTGGTAGAATGCAAATGGTATTGGCTACGTCTTGCTTTTTCTATAAGGAAAACACAATACTGTAATAAATAGTATTGTAATTTTTTAAAAAAAATTAAGGGGACCTTTTATTTTAAAAATACTAAAATATAAATAAACACAATCAAGCACCATTTTGTTCACAGCAATTATATTTTCTCTCTCTGTCTCTCCCTCTCTCTCTCACACACACACACATACACACACAATAATACTTTAAGTAGAAAAGAGAGTATTGAGACCTGGTGCCATTGTTTATAAGGGACAGTAGTCATCAGGAAGAGCAAATTAAAAAATAAAACCCCAACTTAAAGCGATTCAACCACATGCCATCAAAGGCCAAATGAAAAAACCAAATTTTTATAGCTCATTTAAATCAAGTAAGGTGAGAGCTATACAAATGGAGGTACTGTTTCTCTTGTTTACCTGTGGAATTATCTTTTAAAGGCCAATTTTAGATCTAACAATTCATCTTTTGTGGCCTTATTAATAATTTTACTATATATAATATTCCATATTCATTTGCTTTGACACTATAAACAACTGCTGGCAAGTATAAATATGAATTCAAACTTACAGAAAGAAAGTTGGATTTAACTCTGTGGAACTAGAGGTTTGTTAGTTTCCATACTTAAGAACAAAATATACTATTTGAACACAGATACTTAAACATTAAAGTGAAACTTTGTCACTTAATGCTATTAGTCAAAAGGTACTTTGACTGCCCTTTTTCTCTCAGATAGTTTTTCTCTAACCAGAAAAAAGAAGAAAATAGCAACAAAAAACATAAAAATAGAAAACATATAGTAAATAGAAAACATCAACCATGTGAATCCCAATAAAACTTTGTGAATCAAGCAACGTGATATGGAACAATGGCACAAAACACTTTCTGGAATCATACATTCTGTAAATAGTTTTATATTGCTATAGAAGCTGGGCAGATGATTAAATCCCAACAGGCCATTTTTTTTTTTTTTACAATCTGATGCCAATCTAATGAGTTGGTCTACATCTGACATCATCTCCAATCAGTCTCACTAAGTGAAAGTGAATTAGTTCTCATTAAGTGAAATTTCATTTGCAATAATATTCGTATTTATATTCATGCAGTCCTAATAAACAAAATGATAGTATGCTGTTATTTTCACACGTGCATTTACTAGGTCAATTTTACTTCCAGGACTATAACAAACCAATGCAGAAAACCATAATCAAACAATACCCAAAAGCACATGTAGACTCTTAGACTGAATATTATCTTCCAAAGGATCAAGGTCGAAGATGGAGCCAGGATCTGTGCGCCAAACTTTGAGATCTTTCCCCCAAAAAGAAACAACAGGAGAGTAGGTAAAAAAATCAAGGAGAAAATTCAGCTGCTCTATTATTAAAAAGACAGTAGCTAACTTGCTGTAGCTGAAACATACACTTTCTAATTATCAAAAGACATTATTATAGCAGTCAACACAGTCTGAATTTGGTATTTTCAAACAGAGCTGGGGAACAATCTTCAATATCAAATTTCCTGTGTATATTGATTTTAATCTAGTTATTTATATCAAACAATGATTTATTTTCATTACTCCAGCCATAGGAGTAGATTCATATTTTGTTAGTAGTCAAAATTGTAACAAGTTTTCATCTCAATCTAGAACAGTGGCATCAAACTCAATTTGATTGAGGGCCACATCAACAACATGGTTGCCCTCAAAAGGCCACTTGCATGTAAGACTATTAGTATGTATCATATTAATTCAGGAGTCCATTATATCTAAGTCTCAGTAGGATGCAGTGAGGTCTTCTGGGGTATAAAGGGGCTGTGGGTCATGTGATGAGGTGGTGGTCAGTCTCTTCCAACAGGTGGATAGGTGATTGGTATTCAGGTGGTTGGTCGGCTCTTCTTCCTCTCTCTGTCTCTCTACACCCTCCTCTCTCTCCTACACTGCCTGCTAGGGTGTCTTTCCACAGCCTCTGCTCCTTTGTCGATTCATCTGCTTGCCTCCCTTTCACTCAAACTCTTCTCTCCCTCAGGCTTGCTCCACAGAAGCTTCTCCTCTCCTCCCTATTGCCTTCTGTCCTTCTCACTCCTCTCCTTTTCCCGCTAAAACCCCCTCTTTTTATCTCCTCTCCTCTCTCCCTGATTCATCTTTTTCTCTCTTCTGGGCACATCACTCTCTGGAGCTCAGGCAGAACTCTAGCATTTTCTACCCATGCGGCTGTTCCACCCATGAGGCTGATGCTACCTGGCTGGCCTTTGCATGCAAGTCTCATCAGCTGGAGCTGCATGCACTGATTCTGAAGTCTCTGCTGAGCCCTGGCAGCTCCATAGGTCCAGCTGACTCCTTTCCCCAAGGCTGCATGCTGCTACCAGCCAACATCTAAGGCTGCCAGAAGCACCAATCAGCTGGAGCCATGCACGCTGATCCCAGGGCCTTAGCAGAGCCCCAGCAACCCTGCAGCTCCAGTTGACTTTCCCCCAGACCTATTTAGCGCTACTGCTGCTTCAGCTCACTGTCCTGCTACACACACGACCCAGCACTTTCCGTCCTTTCTCTTTCATTCCCTCACCAGCCACTTGCTCTTAGGCAGAGGGCACTGCTGCCACTGATAAGACACCCAAAGAAGAGAGAAGGTAACTACTCAATCACCTACTACTACTAATCTACTTGCAGACCAGATCTAAATACATCACAGGCCATATCTGGCCCACAAGCCTTGAGTTTGACATGTCTGGTCTACAAGCTGTTTCATATTTTTCAAAATAATTTGCTCCCCGTAATAATTCAGAATTTTAGCCATGTTTATCTCCTTCATTGGTTTAATTCTATAACATAAAAACATAAAAATGTATCTAAATTTATAAACTATATATGCCTTGTCCTATATCTAAACAAATTATACTGTATGCAAATGATAAATTTCTGCCTCTTTTCTTTTTGATAATTAAATTCATATTGTCTGCAAAAAAATATTATGAAACTTTCAAATCCTTATAAAAGCATTATTTATGTTCTGCAATTCAAATTCAGAAACAACAGTGCAAAACTGTGCTTGGCCATAACCCTATCCAGGTCTTCATTTTCTTAGCTTGTCAGTGGCACCCAATGAAGCATTATTCTAATGAACTCTCTGATAATATGAAGTCATCTCTGTTGACTGCCAAGTTGCAGTAACAGTTTGTGAGCCCCAAATCTGCCTCTTCTTAAATGCCAACTCACAAGGGTATCTGAGGACACTGTTGTCTCCATGATAGTACCCCAGTCATAAAAGACATGTTGCAAACCATTGTTTCACATGTATCTATAAATTTATCGATTTAATTTGCTGTTTTAAAATAATTTGTTACAAATGGTTTTTAATGTTTCACGAAAAAACTATGTCAAACTGATTTTTACTGGCAAATGAGACAGAGCCCTCAAAATAAAACTTGTAAGATGCTTACATATATGTGTATGAAAAATTCATAGAATGAAAGTGTAAAGAGACATTGACAATGACAGTACAAACATCGAAAAAAGTTTGCATCTAATTCACTAGTCTCTAAAGCAGTTTCCTTTAATTCAGTATATTTATAGAAACATTGGACTACTAACTACTCAGCTTTTCACTACTTGCCAATTCAGTGTTAAGTAAATATAATCAGAGACTGTTCAATTGCTCTGATAAGTTTTAAACTAGTAACATGCCAAAGAATAAATAAAATTTATTTTCACCATGGTACACAGATGGACTATTTTCTTACCAAGTAAAGTAATATTTTATAGCAATAAAGTGCTGGTCTTACAAGACATTGAAATGGTACAACTTAATTCCATTCGTATTGATCTATAAAAAATGTCAAATGGTAATTTGTTCTGTGATTAGTTTCATTATTAAAATAGTTTTAATATTGGTCTTTCATATTAACAATGTAAATACTTATTGTATTATGTGTATTTTTTAAAAAAACTAAGCTTTTGTCAAGCAATTTAATAATAGATTATTTTTTTTCATTATTGGATTAATTAATATTTTCATTACTTTAGAGGGCATTGCAATTAGCACTTTTCTGGGAAACAATTATTGTCTGATAATCCCAAATGACCTATCATTCTAATATGATAAATAAATTTGATATGACACAAAAGCATGTAACTGCAAGTGTCAATAGCATTTCACTTATATTAATTATCTGATGTCAGACTCAAAAACTAAGACAAACACACAGATTCTTCTAAGCAATTTCCTGTATTGTTCCTTACTGATAGATAGAATATATAGATAGTAAGGAAATACTTACACCATTAATCAGAGACTCAGAGAACTTCTAGGGAGAAACTGTTCTGGCAATTTTCCTTCCACTCACACTATCTAAACTTCTTTGTCTTTTGCTCCTCAGGGATGCTGTCCCTCTACATTACATTCCACCACATCTTATCACCAAAAAATGTGTAATTAGAGATGGCCACACAAGTGTTTCTGATTCGGTAAAGTTATAGAAGTGACTTACCCACAATTATTCCAGGTCTCCTATCCATTTCAACTATGTGTGGATGAACACCTCTGTATGCAGCATCACTAACCACTTGGGTATTCCTTCTCACCCGTTCAGTTATAGGATCATCCACTACTGGAGTGAATCCTCTGCCTTTTGTCTTCTCAAAATCTTCATGATATTTGACCTGGAAAAAATATGTACATTGTTTGAGATTCAAGTATTAAAAACAATAAATAATTATTGGGCATTGCCCTTCGCTTGTATTCAACATTATTCAGAATTTCTATCATGCAGAAGGATGTTCTTCTTGTTTTTTTCCCCTGAATTCTCCTCAAATTGGCTCCAGTAGGTCATTAATAGAGATTACAGAGAGTACAAAAGAAAGGGATAACAGATTCACTTGGCAGATATTATTCCATCAGCCAGTGATAATATTCCATTTTATTGCATATTACACAAGTGGTTAATTATCAACATGCAATTTTTCATTGCCAGTATATGCCTTTATATCCATAGCATATGTCAGTTTCAGTGCTGATCTTTAAGAATATTTTCAGTAATTGCATCATTATAGTCACAATCAATTACATTCTCATGCAAGTATTGATATTAAACAAATAGTGCTTCTTGTTAATCCACAAATTACCAAAGCTAACCCGACTATTACAAAGTCTGTATACAGGTAGCTCTTGATATCTTCCATTATGCATATCTATGACTGAACCAGAGAGATCAGTCTTTGATAAACATGTAAAGTTTCAGCATGTTGCAATTTGGACCTTGTTATTTATTACTTTACAGATGGAAAAACATTATAAAAGGGTTTTTGTGTATGCATAAAGAACACTTATAAGAGTTAGGTGATCTATTCAGTATTCCTACATTGTTCTTCCTGGATCCTATATAGACAGCGAATCACAATAATTCATATGGCTTCTTTGCAGCAGCAAAGTCTGTCTCCCTCACAATATTAATAGAGAGGCCTTTCACTTGCATCACTGGATGCTAACATAGACCAGTCACAGTGTGAAATTTTATAACAGTAGTGATCCAATAGGGTTTGTCACAATCAAGTGATGAGAAAGAGGAGCACATGTAGGTGCATTGCCACAGAAAAAGTAGGGGATAAAAAGTTATAAAGCTTGTGAGAGGAAAAGAGAATGGTCATAGTCTCCCAAACCCAACCCCCAATTCCTGTGGAGTCAATATCTTATTTCTTATGACTTTGTTATTTACTGGTTTTATATACTGGAATAGAACCCACAAATAAGGAGAGTAACCTCTAATTTTTCAAGCCTTCTCCAAGATCATAATATATTCTGCATAATCCATATGCATAACTTTGCAAGACAATCACAACAACCACATTCAGAATTTCACTTTCACATATGAACCTCTAACATGCACAGGCACAAGGCAGTGTGTGTCATCCTCTCCTGTTAATCTGGGATGTGGAAAGAAAAGCACCATGTGACATGTGTTTAAAAAGCCACTCAGTGAATTATTAGATAAATCATTTAATTAGTATTATAGAGGGGAATTACATTGTTAGCAACTCTACTCCATCAACCACAGTGCAAGAAGAAATCAATTCCCACTTCAGTAGTGTGTGCAAAGCTTTCTCTGTTAATTCAGTGTACAATACTGTTTCTTAGAACATACTACTTATGTGAAAAATCTACCCTACCATTGAGATGATGTTTTGCGTTTCTTTGACATGCCTTAACTCGGGTGTATCTAGAATCACGCTAGGTCTACCTTTCATTTGCTGCTGATCTCTGCTGTACTTGACCTGTAAAATATATCATTACACAGAAATATTTTGACCAGAGTTAACCTTTGAAAATATTAATATTATTGTTATCATCAGCAGGACTGCAATCATGTTCATTCAAAACCTGAATATCAATGATCGGATAAGTTACAGTTCATAACATTTGAATGGCTAATGAATGTTATAAAGAAAGATTAAACCTCAGAGAACATGTTTATGTAGTTATTTTAAAATGTCAGAAAGGAAGGATCCATTCTTGATCAAACAGACAAATTCATTAATGCAAAACAACCAAAAGAAACAAGAGACTTGCCGAGCTGATAATTTCTTGATTCTTCTTGACTCTTTCCATTTCAGGAGTGACACTCACTGAAGTACCTTTACCAAGCTGCTCTTTATAGCACACCTGATAATTAATGATTGAAAGACATATAACCTGTGATTGAACCATGTTAAATAGTGCATTGCATTAAACAACATTTGATAGTTAAATTCCCTTTTGCCACTTTGTTTCAAGATTATACTAAAGGATAAAAAAATTGCTTTTTCTTTGGTTCACTATTTAAGGGGTGAAGCAAAATATTAACATACATAAATATTGCTAACATAAATCTAATTTACTTGAAGGTGAAAACATTGTAATGAAACTTATAAAGAACTTAGAAACTCATACTTCTAAAGCATTTAGAAAATTTAGAAAAGTAGTTTCAGAATAGCAGTATAGAGAAGAAAGATTTCTCTGTACCAAATTATTACAGGATTTCAAATATGGAAATACAAAAATATCTGTATTCTGGGTCTCTAATTCTAGTGCACTATTTTATTTCACAGCATAAAACAATATCACTAGTACAACTTTTACTATTCATGCAACACAAACTTACTTTGCTAATATTTTTCTGATTTTTCTTTACATGTTCAGTCATAGGGGTCTCTGCTACTGTTATGCCCGCACCTAATCTTTTCTTGTAAAGTACCTTTATTAAACAAATAAAATAAAATAAACACAAATTCTAGGAAACATTTAGGTGAGTGGGGAAGGATCTATTTTATTATTTGAAATTTTTGATATGTTTTAGTTTTTCATGAGATAACTAAATCAACAGAGAAACTCTTCATTTTTTTCAGCTCTTATCTACTGGAATTCATAGTAGTTAAAGTTTTGCATTAAAAGAACATTCTTTTAGGCTATAGTACTACTTAAAATCTCTTCTTCATAGGATACATGTGAGCCCAAAACAAAACAAAATCAGGAAATGATTAGAAGAACCATCCGTGCTGAAGACTGAAACTAATCATTCATTCAGATTTGGCTTCTAATGCTCCTATAGATAGATAACTTTGGAATAAACCTGAATTCCCTATTCAATTTAGTACGTAGGCACCATATCTCATCATCTGCCCTTAGACAAAAAATTGTAAGTCTTATTTATAACAGAATTGCGCAAATAGAATATCTGTCTTACATTTCCTGAAACTTTTTTCATCTTCATCAAGAGGCAATCAGACTTCATCAAAGAAACTTTAAAGCATTTTAGATTTTACTTTGTTGTTGCAAAATGGCACAAATTATGCTATTGCCAATATTGTTTTTTTGTTATATGTTGCATATATCCATCATTCTATAATCTCTCTGATGAGTAATGCCATCATGGTGAACATAGGGATCGACAAACACTTTGTACAATGTGACAGTGTGGAGTATGTAGTAGAAGGCACAGAGAAGAAAAATTCTTATGGGGTTCTTAATTAGCAGCCATTATAACATTGAGTGAAATGTTTCTCACTTTAGGATATAGAAAACACCATTGGGAGAAATATTAAATAATTTATTAAATAAATAAAACTCTTATGATTCATTTCAATCTAGTGGTTTTCACAGTCCTAGTCTGATTCATGAAACTGTGACTAACTCCATTCACTCAGTGAATGGAGAATAAATTCCTGAAGAATAAAATAGAGTTGGAAGGGACCTTGGAGGTTTTTCTAGTCCACCCACTTGCTCAGGTAGGAAATCTTACACCATTTCAGACAAATGATTGTCCAATTTCTTCTTAAAAACTTCCAGTGTTGGAGCATCTACAACTTCTGGAAGCAAGTTGTTCCATTGATTAATTGTTCCAGCTGTCAAGAAATTTCTCCTTATTTCTAAGTTGCTTCTCTCCTTGATTAATTTACATCCGTTGCTTCTTATCCCGCCTTCAGATGCTTTGGAAAATAAGTTGAGTCCCTCTTCTTAGTGGCAACCGCTTAGACATTGGAACACTGCTATGTCACCCCTAGTCTTTCTTTTCATTAAACTAATCATACCCAATTCCAGCAACCATTCTTTATATATTTCCAGTCCCTAATCATCTTTATTCCCCTATTCTGTATTCTTTTTAGAGTCTCAATGTCTATATAAATCATTGCAACCAGAACTAGATGCAGTATTCCAGAAGTAGTCTTACTAAGGCATTATAAACCAGTACTAACTAACACTTCACATAATCTTGCTTCTATTCCTCTGTTAATGCAGCCTAGAATGGTGTTGTCTTTTTTGGCAGCTGCAGCACACAACTACCTCATATTTGAACTAGGACTTCAAGATCCCTCTTACAGTTACTATATTGACCAGGTACTACCTATACTAGTATAAGTGTTCATTTGATTTTTCTTGCCTAAATGTAAGAACCTTATTTTTTTCACCATTTAATTTCATTTTGTAGATAGTGCCTAATAATCAAGGCTGTCAAGATCCTTCTGAATCTTAAGCCTATCTTGTGGAGTGTTGGTTATTCCTGCCAGTTTGGCATCTTATGCAGATTTGATGAGTTCCACATCTATCCCCTCACCCAAATCATTGATGAAGATATTAAGGAGAACCGGCCCTAATTATTAGTAACTAAAAGTATTAAAAAATATAATTAGTAACTGAAAGTACTGTTTCCCTCCCTGCTAACTTTTTAAATAAATAAATACTATGATATGTCATTCATGCATTCTTTAGTTCTTGCCTTTCTGGCAAAATGTAAATGATTTTAAGGCAGACTTTCTTAGTCTGCATCCTAACATGTTTAGGACCTCAATTCCTAATAAGCTTAGTCTGCTTGGACAAAATCCTACCATCTCTACTTAAAATACTTAAAATCAACTATAATGTATATTTCTTAGAAGTATAGATACAGGCTTTCCAGATACAAAAATAAACTAACTAATAGAAAAAAAGAGCTGAGAGGAGGATGGGGGAGAAAGGGAGTGAGGGAGGGAGAGAGACAGAGAGAGAAATCAACAAAAATATCAATTTGCATTTACATCTTGAGTGTGAGTTATGCAAATCTCAATTATTTGCTGTTAAGTAGATGAAAAATTTAAGATAAAGATAAGGTCTACCTGAATTAAATATATTTTAGTCACACGTTGACATATCCATGGTTTTTTTTCATGGAAACCATGTAAAACTAGTTCCCAGTTCACAATATTAATTCCAAAGATTCATAATATTAATTCCAGAGAAAGAATTTATACAATTTATTTGGAAATAATATGCATATTTCTACCATTTCCTGAAACACAACAGAGTTAGTTAATTCAATGCTACATATTGCAAAATATGTCTATTATAATTACTGCTACTTACAGCACTGATATTTCTCTGTGCATTTTTAATTCTCTCAATGTCGGGAGTATTTGGCACAGCAGAATAACTGCACAACATCTTCACTGCTTTATCTTTGTACTTCTTCTGAAAAAATACCCCACTACTTATTACACACACTTAATATACCAACATTAATTGGCAGTTTAAATTGGCTTAAATTTAAAATTTGTTTACATCAATCCGATTATCATTAAAAAATTCATTCCCGCTGTCAGATTTAAATAAACTGGGCATTAAAGTCTAAATAATTAATTCCAGACTATTCAGTTACCCCAAGTTCCAAGAATTATATGTGTAGTTCTTTGAAATAGGACTGCTATCAGAATAGGCACCCCCACACCCAGAAGAATATCCCTATTGTATGAATGATTCCTAAATATTGCTCACCTGACTCACTATGTCAGATGCCTTCCTTGCTCGCTGTATGTCTGGAGTATCTGGGCTTATAAGCATTCCTTTCCCTTTGATTTCAGTTTCCAAGTCCTTCATGTATTTTTTCTGCAAGACATAGCATACTAAAGAATTCTGAAATATATGCAATCTTTAGTCATTTGTATGATTTTAATTGTATGACCTTTGAAATATTTTATTGTAACACAGAATTCTGATGTCTGATTGCACTTTCATAGGATTTAGTTTTATTATTTTTGTATGTTTTCTATTTTCTATTTCTTTTTTGTCAAAACACATTTTAAAGGACCATTATGCTTTATTTTGAATGCCATTGAATGCTTTGTTCTGGACTAACCTGGCTTGCGAGTTCATTAGCTTTCTTTGCTCGTTGTATATCAGGAGTATCCATTCCCACTTGCATTCCCTTTCCTTTAATTTCCATTTCTAGATGTTTCCTGTATTCTTTCTATAAAGAACAGAACATGAAATAATCAGATCTATAGCAGCTTCAGCTTTTATACAGGACTTTCTTTAACCTACGGTGCTTTTATCAATTGATACACTAGAACAGGGCTGTCAAAATCCTGGCCTGTGGGCCGGATGGGTTACACTCTGGCCATACCCAAACCCAGTTTAGCAAAGGGGGGGGAAGTCCTGATACATCGCTTGACACCGCCATGATGACGTGAGTTTGACACTCTGGACTAGAAGATCAAAATGTTTTATACATTCAGAAGAAGTGGACTGTAGGAAACAGTCGGATATATTTTTCATATCCTGTTATTAACTAAAAATAATAATTACAAAAATCTACAGCATGGGTGTCCAACCTTGGCAACTTTAAGACTTGTGGACTTCAACTCCCAGAATTCCTCAGCCAGCAAAGCTTAAAGATGCCAAGGTTGGACACCCCTGGTCTACAGTATCCTATTCCATCTTGGACTTGTTTGCTATCCTAAGTTTTGGATATATATGAAGGTGAACATCAGATAAAGAACCAAAAGCTGTGATTTCACATTGTTGCAAATAAATAATGTTAACAATGACAATAATTTATTACTATATGCTTTATTGTTGATTGAATTGCATTCAAAAGTAAATTAGCAATAGCTTCCAAAGGTTTTAACAGATTTAACAGATTAACAGAGTTGGAAGGAACCTTGTAGATCATCTAATCCAACCCTCCGCCCAAGACCCTACACCATTTCTGACAAATGGCAGTCCAATCTCTTCTTGAAAGCCTCGAGTGATGACGCTCTCAGAACTTCTGAAGGCAAGCTGTTCCATTGGTTGATTGTTCTCACTGTCAAAAAATTTCTCATTATTTCCAGGTCAAATCTCTCCTTGTTCAGTTTCTAGCCATTATTCCTTGTCTGGTCTTTAGATGCCTTGGAAAATAGCTTGACCCCTTCCTCTCTGTGGCAGCCCCTCAAATATTGGAACATTGCTATCATGTCTCCCCTGGTCCTTCTCTTCACTAGACTAGCCATGCCCAGTTCCTGTAACTGTTTTTCATATGTTTTAGTCCCTAGTCCCCTAATAATCCTGGTTGCTCTTCTCTGCACTTTTTCTTTTTTATAGTGTGGTGACCAAAACTGGATGCAGTACTCTAGGTGTGGTCTTACTAAGGCTTTATAGAGTGGTATTAGTACTTCACTTGATCTTGATTGTATCCTCTCTGTTAATGCATTTAGGATTGCATTAGTTTTTTTGGCTGCCACTGCACACTGCTTGTTCATATTTAGCTGGGTGTCCACTAAGACTGCAAGATCCCTTTCACAGTTACTGCTATTAAGCCTGGTTTCACCCAGTCTACTTATGTACTTTTGGTTTTTCTTGCCTTAGTGTAGGACTTTACTTTTCTCTACACTGAATTTCATTTTGTTAGATAGAGCCCAGTGTTCTAGTCTGCCAAAATCCATCTGGATCTTGAGCCTATTTTCTAGGGTGTTAGCTATTCTTGCCAGTTTAGTATCATCTGCAAATTTGGTAAGTTCCCCTTCTATTCCCTCATCTAAGTCATTTATGAAGATATTGAAGATACTGAGCCTAAGACAGAACTTTGTGGCATCCCACTGTTCCAAGGTTCTGTGAGCTGTTCAAGATGAGCCGTTATATGGGCATAATGAAGCAGGCCCATAACTTTCTGCGTTGATGTATTCTGGACTAACTTCTTCTTAGCAAATTTCAAAGACAGCCCCATGTAGTCAAGCTATGAGTTAACCAGGGCTTGAGTGACTGTATGAAGGGGTCCCCAATCAGTTTACTAATAGAAACGTAGTATAGTAATACCATACACTGTTATAATATATAGATTTATGCTTTGAAAATATCTTAAGCAAACCTGGCTTGCAATTTCAGATGCTCTCTTTGCTCGCTGTATTTCAGGAGTATCTGTGCCAACTTGCATTCCTTTTCCTTTTATTTTGGTCTCCAGATCTCTCCTATATTCTTTCTGTGAATATAAGAATATATATTGTAAACTCACAAGCATCATTTTGGAGATGGGAGGTAAGGAAGAAAATAATTTGTAAATACACATGTATGAATATGTATGACCTGTACATGCAGAATTGAGGATTTATTGTCTAAAATAGGCTGTTTCAAAATTGTAAAATGTATAGAAGTTTAAAATAAACATGTTTGAGAGTTGCCTATATAAAAAGTCATTGAGAGGTCATACCCCCCATTCTCCCTCCCTCCCTCTCTCTCTCCTCCCCGCTCCATCTTGTAACTTATAATGGTATTAATTTCTAGTAAGATACTTAATTTTGGTATATTCGTCCATCAATAATTGAAGCATATAAGGAATGCTTCATTATTTTGAATGAAATTTTATATTATCTCCAGTATTATTTTCTTGTTTAAATATAAATAATTAATACAAAATGAATGCTTATATAAATAATATTCTCCTATACATATCTATTCTGACTACTCAAGAACCATTATGGAGGATACAGATCTCCCGTTTCAAATATCTGGGAGTAGTCCTTCATTCTGCCAATAGTAGGAAACTTCATGATAAGAAGATACAAATAAATTGAGTAAATAATTATAAGCCTATAAAAGCTGGAAATTGGAGTAAATGTATATATTTAAATCTTGATAAACAATAAATTTTGACAAGTTCCCATAAACATTTGTTTCTATACTGTTCATTTGTATAATAATAATTCAGCAATCTCATTTTTCATTTATCTACTATGTATAACTAAAAAAAACTGAAAAGAAAAGGAAGATAGAATTTAAACAATATGACAAAAAAGACGATTTATCTTCTATTTGTAAATGTTACCTCTTTTAGTAAATCTGTTACATGTTTCACAGATAAGAATTCTAGAGTCTTGTCTTGAATTCCAGAGTCATGAGATGGGAAACGTCATGGGTACTATGTTGCTGAAAAGGCAGGAGCTTATCCCCCATCCTTAAATTACTTAAGACAAGAGGTGGCCATTATATACCTGCAGAACTCAAATTATTTGAGGCAAAGCCAATAACTTCTTTATGGTATCCATCTGGGCCTTTTCTCCAATTTTGCACCATTAGAACTCATTTAATCCAAATTTCTAAAATCAGCTCTTCAGGCTTCACAATTTAATGCCACCATAAGACTAGAGCCAGACCTCATTAAAGTGGAGGCTAAAATGTGGGTAACAGTTACTCAACTATTGGCTCAGACATTCCCGTTTTCCCACTGGCCTTGTCCCACTAACTATGAGGAATGCTTTTCAGACTGCATGAAAAAAGGCAGTAGCAATTAAAATATAATCCTTGGGCTTGACTCCAGATCTTCCATTCGTCAAAAAAATACGATGAAGCCAAAACATTCATTAAACAGTGTGTTGCAGACACAGAGTGACAATTAGATCTAGCCAGAAGCCACAATTTTATTGGTAGTGACTCCCACAGACATGTTTTCTCTCCTATGGCATAACTAACTGATCTTCAAGTGACTAACCAATAGTCTTTATTCTAGCATGATGTCATCCTCTGCCCTCAAGCTGTCCTTGAAGGTCAATACTGGAGATTTCCCTACCTGGAGAAACAATGCCCAGTAGCTCTGGATACATAAAAAAAATAGATTATATACTTCTTACGATTATTGCATAAAATCTGGGACTCACAATTCTATACTTCCCTATTGCTTTCACATACTTATGCTGCTTTAACATTATTCATTCATTCACTCACTCACTCATTCACCCACTAATTTAATTTCTACAGCTACCCATCTCAGTCAATGACTCTGGATGAATTGCAATTCAAAAAATATATTATAATTACAAATATTAAAAATATATTAAAACAATAAAAACCATCAAAAACATCCAGATTAAATACAAGATTTAACATTACCAGGTTCAGCATAGCAGTGTTTAAAATCCATCTAATGATGAGCATCTCTTAATGAGCATCTAGGTCATTATTATAGAGTGTTGTGATAAATTTAGTCTGCCCACATATTGCATTTATGTTCCCTACACTCATCACCTACTTCCCTTTTATATTCCTTTTCCTGTTTTATATACGAAGCCTGTTTATTCTGGTTTTTGACTGTAATAAAGATTTGATTTGAATGATTTGATCAAGTCAACTGCTCTGCTTGCCCTCTTCTCATCCTGACTTTTTATGGAGAAAAAGAGCAGAAATAAAATACGTACCATTCTACTCAGAGGTGCAGAATTTTCCATCAAGCCTTGTGTCAGTGCCAACTTACCTAAAGTCAATTCACAGGATACACTAATTCATAGTGGTAAAGAATCTGTCTGAAGGGTACTGTCTGGATTTGGGAAAAATACTGTATTTTTCGGACTATAAGAAACACATTTTCCCACAAAAAAGTGGGTGGAAATGTCTGTGCATCTTATAGAGCAAATGTTGCCAAAGCCCTGCCCACCCGCTTGCCTCCACCCTTTGGCTTCTGCCTCCCAGCAATCTGCCTCTTTGCAGCAAACAGCAAACAACTGAATCAGCTTCAGCACAGACTGATTTATCTGGACCATTTGCAGCTTCCACACATCCCATTTTTGGCCTGGT
Source organism: Hydrophis major (assembly GCA_033807585.1). Lineage (NCBI taxonomy): Eukaryota > Metazoa > Chordata > Lepidosauria > Squamata > Elapidae > Hydrophis > Hydrophis major. The sequence continues at coordinate 113,086,951 of CM066343.1, forward strand.
CCAGGTGACAGGGATAGGCCATGGTGGGATCCCTGCCGCCTCGAACGGGCTGAAAACGGGATGCACAGAGGCCAAAAATGGGACGCACGAAAGTGGCCATAGGTGGCAGTGGCAATGGGCGACAACAGCGCCGATGGACGGCGGTAATTTCCGCAGCACGGAACAGCTGATTGGCAGTATTCCAGGAGGCTGATCTAACCGCCAATCAGCTGCTCGTGCTAAATCAGGCTGTGCTGAAGCTGACCAGGCTGTTTGCTGTTTGCTGCAAGGAGGCAAGTTGCTAGAGGCAGAGGCTCTTGTTCTCCTCCCCAAAAGTTAAATGCTTCTTATAATCCAGAGCATCTTATAGTCTGAAAAATATGGTAGATGCATGCATTTCTATAATTATTTAAAGAACATTCTCCTTTACTGACCTCACTAACAATTTCAGATGCTCTCTTTGCTCTTTGGAAGTCAGGAGTTTCTGAAATAAGCTTCACTCCTTTTCCCTTTATTTCCTGTTCCAGATCTTTTCTGTATTCTTTCTGTTATTTAAACAAAAGATATAAGCATATTCAAATGCACACACATTTTCCACTTACTACAAAACTAAGAATTGATACTTGTGTGGACAAACGTTCCATGGCATTTACTAAGCTTTACAAAGTGTACTTACCTCATTTAGTATCTGAGATGCATTTTTTACTCTGATCAAATCTGGAGTATCTTCAAGAACTGACAGTCCTTTTCCTTTCCCTTCTTCAAAATCTTTTCTATACTCTTTCTGAAGTAATAAAATCAGCTTTAAATAGTGAGCAAGATCTTAAAAAAAAAAAAAAAATTTCATAGCAAATATTTTAAAGCATAGCTGAATTTTTCTATAAAATGTGAATTAAGGAGTATATATTTATCATAGTTAAAACAGAACTGAGAAATCAAAAAATACTGTGAGATAATCTTTATCTTGCTCCTGAAAAAAAGAAAACATTCTTTTACTTATACACCATTACGTGGTTATTTTATAAAATCATAAGAGCTTCTATACTGGATGGTTTTCAGGATTACAGACAAGTAAATGACCCTGTCATTCAAATTCTGTTAATGCTATTATTATTCACAAAGGATCACTAAATGCAACACAAAAGGCACTTATCCACAAATCAGAGTTACATCGCACAATGAGCTCTTGTGATTGAAATGAGCACATAGATGGATATTATATTAAACTTGGCAGAAAAGGCAAGCCTTAATTATTTCAGTCTTGACAGACTTTATCCAGAAGAGGAAATAGACAACTTATACTTTCCTCTCTAATTGTCAAACCAAGTGGTATCATTTTAGTTTTATCTTTTGGGCATCTTCAAATTCTAAGCAGAAACTCCATTCAGTCATTTTACTATGATAAGAAGATACAAATAAATTGAGTAAACAATCATAAGGCTATAAAAGCTGGAAATTGGAGTAAATTTATATATTTAAATCTTGATAAACAATAAATTTTGACAAGTTCCCATAAACATTTGTTTCCATACTGTTCATTTGTATAATAATAATTCAGCAATCTCATTTTTAATTTATCTACTATGTATAAGTACAAAAAAACTGAAAAGAAAAGGAAGACAAACAGATAGAATGTAAACAATATAATGACCAAAAAAAAACAAAAACAATTTATCTTCTATTTGTAAATGTTACCTCTTTTAGTAAATCTGTTACATGTTTCACATGTAAGAATTCTAGAGTCTTGTCTAAGTCCAAGGCTGCTTTCCCTTTGATTTTTTCTTCAAATTCTTTTCTATACATTTTCTGTATCCAAAACATTGTTGATTATCATATATATATATATATATATATATATATATATATATATATATATATATATATATATATATATATATATATATATATGAAATATTATTATATATACAATATCAAATATATATGCTCTCAAACATACTTTACAAAGTATAATTTAAACATTTGCTAAATATCAAAGTGTGGTTCTAAAATAATTACTGTAATTTGGGATAAGCACAACAAGATCCAAAGTATTGCTTTACTCATTCCATATGTCTAAGATGTGAGATATTTGAAAAAAAAGTTTATACTACATCCAGCTAATTTGCTGCTCAACAAGTCCAATCTTCTATTGAGTGAACCAAAGACTGGATTCAAATATTGGACTGATATTTCCCAAAAGCCATCACTCTGAGAAACAAATAATTCCCTCAATACTGTTCAACTATTTACAAAGTGTGCACTACTATTTGTTAATCTTCTCATCAATCCTTATCACCCATCCCCTCCCACTTGTGATTGTAGGACTGTAACTTTGTCGCTTGTATCCTTACGGTTTATATTGACTTTTGTAGTTTGATTTGATTATTGATTGTACCTATGTCTATCATTAAGTATTGCACGTTATGATTCTTGTTTCTTAATGAATGTATCTTTTCTTTATGTATAGTGAGAGTATTTGCACCAAGACAAATTCCTTGTACATCCAATCACACTTGGCCAATAAACTATTCTATTCTATTCTATTCTATTCTATCAGTTATTCTGTTTCACAATAAATCACATAAACCTCTCATTTAAATGCTGCTTCAGCACAACACTTTGGATACTACATTATACAGGTAGTCCTTGACTTACAACCATTTATTTAGTAACCACAATGGCACTGAAAAAAAGTGCTTATAACTGTTATTTATACTTACGACTATTGCAGCATTCGCATGGTCATGTGATCAAAACTAAAGACACTTGGCAACTGATTCGTATTTATGATAGTTGCAGTGTCCCAGGGTCATGTGATCATTTTTTGCAACCTTCTGATAAGCAAAGTGAATAGGGAAGCCAGATTCGTTTGAAAACTATGTTACTAAATTAACAATTGCAGTGATTCACTTAACAATTTATGGCAACAAAAAAATCATTACATGTAGCAAAACTCACTGAACAAATGTCTCACTTAGCAACAGAAATGTTGGGCTCAATTGTGGTTGTAAGTCGAGAATTACCTGTAATAATAATTTCTCAAAACATCACTTACCTCACTTTGAAACTTTTGAGCTTCTTTTGAAATTTTGTATATTGGTGTGTCTATAAAATCTAGCATAGACTTGCCTTTTGATTTTTCATATTTCTTCTTATATTTAACCTAATAAAAATATCAGACATCAATTTAAAAATCAATAACCCTTTAATTCATCTATATACTGATTTGAATCAAATTTCCACATGAAAAGGAATTCTCCTTTTATCTATAGAAAAGTAAATCATTTGCATTGGCTCAGTGGTAGTTGGTGATTGAAATACATAAAGTAATATTGTTCCTGCTGCTTTGAGTCCAGAAGTGGTTCCATAGACATATTGGTGAGATACCAAACTCCAGACTACTCCTGAGTGAAGGAGTGGACCATCTGACAGTTTGAACTGAGGGAACGAAATGTTAGACAACTGGCAGTTGGAACAGAATTCTTTTCAGGTGGAGGTGGAGTAGACTACCCATGCTTTGCAACAAAACCATGCAATCAGGACATGCAGGAGAAATTGGCTCAGTGGTGGTCAGTGATTGAAACATCTAAAGGAATATCACTCCTGCAGCCTTGAGTCCAGAAGTGGTTCCATAGACATATTGGTGAGATACCAAACTCCAGACTACTCCTGAGTGAAGGAGTGGACCATCTGACAGTTTGAACTGAGGGAACAAAATGTTAGACAACTGGCAGCTGGAACAGAATTCTTTTCAGGTGGAGGTGGAGTAGACTACCCATGCTTTGCGACAAAACCATGCAATCAGGACATGCAGGAAAAATTGGCTCAGTGGTGGTCAGTGATTGAAACATCTAAAGGAATATCGCTCCTGCAGCCTTGAGTCCAGAAGCAGTTCCATAGATGGAAGTTGTAGATATTTTGGTAAGGTACCAATGTTTAGTACTGTAAGGAGCTCCAGACCACTCCTGAGTGAAGGAGTAGAATGTCTGCCAGATTGAACTGAGGTAACGGAATGTTAGACAACTAACAGTTGGAACAGAGTTCTTTTCAGGTGGGGAGGAGAATAGAACTCCTTAGAATCAGAGCGTGTAAATTATTGTAAAAGAAATACTAATGATCTGATGGTCATTAGTAAAAATCCTTTCTTAGTGAGCACTTAGAAGCCAAATGGAACATGCGTGCCAAATTTCAAGTTTGTAGGCTTTACAGTTCTTGAGATTTTATGATGAGTGAGTGGTACATGCCTTTTATATATATAGATGTGTGCATACCTGACTTTGCAGAACTGCATTTTCTTTGTGGTGCAGCTGTTCAGCAGTATCCAGTTCAAAATGATAGAGCCCCTTAGTTTTCACAAATACTTTCTTATAGTCATACTGAAAAAAGTAAATATCTTTAAATTTCAAAGTATATTTTGAATTTAGAGCCAGTATATCTTTGTGTACTTTAGGGTAGGGATTTTATGAGTATATATATATATTTCACCAAGTTATGATGCCCTAGAAAGAAGAGAGGTCTCTTTTTTTAACACAGGAGTCTGCAGCTGTCAGCAGTTTATACAATGATTACTTAAATGCATATGAAAACTATTGGGAGGGGGGAATCTTTGAAGCAGTTCTGTGAGAATTGTGCCATTTAAAATTGGTGTTTAAAATACTGATATTTAATACTGTTATAATATATTGAATATCAGGTGCGACTCAGGGATTTTGTAATAAAAGTTATTGTATTATCGTATTTGAGACAATACAGCTGCAAAATATCTTTTGACTATTGGACTAGGTAGAAGCCTGAAAAGCTTTGTCAATATGGGAGATTACTTGCACTCCTTCAAGACCTAATCTGTAAGAAGCAATGTATTTAAATATTAAAGTTTTCTGAATTATAGAAGCCAATATCTGTCTTCAGTGATCTATCAGAATCAATTAATTATTGTTTCATCTCTTTTTAAAAGTGAAAAAAATACTTCCACTATGATGATTCAGAAAGATGGGAAGAAAGTAATTTTAGAAGTACCAGTCTCTTCTGTCAGTCAGAAATTTACTACCTTCATAATGGATATAACAAGTCCAGAAAAGCAATGCAGATATTGAGACTTGCTAAGCATTCTGAAGCCCGTATCATTCAACAAAATAGAATCAAAATATCACTCCAAATACCTCCATAGTCTAATCTCTATTAAATTGAGGAATTACATTTTGTATGACACAAGAAGCTAATTTAGTCTAGTGCAGGAGTTCCCAAACATTTCCATACTCCAGGCCCCTAGAAGGCTTCTGATATATTATCGCATATCTTAAAAAAATATGCATATAATTATACATATACATTATAATTTTGAAACTTCTAAACCCATATTTTCACACTCCATGGATATCATCTTGCACCCAAAGGTGGTGCGAGTTTGGCAAACCCTGGTCTAGTGATTAAGCCAACAGGCAAGAAAGCAGGAGACTGTGAGTTCAAGTCCCATCTTAGCCATGAAAACCGGTTGGGTGATTCATTTGTTCTCAGCCCATCCAAACGTCATAGAGTTATTCTTGTAGAGAAAAAAGGAGGGAATATGGATATGTTTGCCACATTGAGTTATATGTTTTATGACCTCAAAAAGTAATTCATGGCTTGTGCTATCCAGCCAGTTATAGTTAATGGGAATTGGTATAGTTAGTTAGTAATTGGGAGCTGTCCCCTTAAGGGAATGCATCGTGGTAAATGTAGTTATGGTATCCTGGGAAATGTAGTCCATGTCATGTCATCCCCCTGGTGGAGTCTGACTCTGAGGAAGAGGAGGAACAGCCAACAGGAAGTGGGAGTGCTGCTCCAGAGGTGGTGGAGGAGGTGGGGAAGGGCAGAGGCCGGCTGAGCAGTCAGAGGAAGATCCAGGCCCATCCCCTATCCATCCTAGGTCATGCAGGGAGGAGAGGATCAGGGAAAAGTGAGGTCTACTCAAGAGGAGATTACTATGATCCTCCTCGTGGCTTGCAGGTGGGAGTTATGTATATAAGTTTCAAACTGCACAGTTAGAATTGCTGGTCAATTAGTGTTCACCTTGAAAGAGGTTTATCTTTGCTGGCGTTCTTCCAATGGACTTTTCTCAGCTTCCTAGAGTTTATAATTAGTTATCTCAGCTTGCTTCAGAACTCTCATCAATGTGGTTTGTTTTGGCTTTCTGTTTGCCTCCTTATTTACTTTTGTGACTTTGAACTGTGCCTAATAAAACAGTGAAGTTAAGTTGAAGGCTTTACAGGACTTTAATATATGTTTTGGGTTTGGGGTTATTTTGAGGGACTCCGGGTTATCACATTTTGATTTCAGCAACCCCTTCAACTTATTTTTGCTTTTTGTGGGGTGACCATGGATCATCTCAGAGCAGAGATTGCCCAGTTAACCCAGTAAGTGGCTCTTTTGACTGCACAGGTGGCACAAATGCAAGCTGCCCAGCCACGCCGAAAATGCCCAGTGGCAGTGCCAGATAAATTTGATTGTTCGCTGGCCCAATTTCCAGCATTTCTTTGGGCAGTGCCAGCTTTACATAAGCCTTCAGCCTAAGGACTTTCCCACTGTCCGGGATTAGGTGGGTTTTTGATTAGTTTGTTGTCAGGCTCTGCAGCACGTTGGGCGATGCCTCTGCTGACCCAGCACCATCAGGTGTTGGACAATTATGCTGAATTTTGCCATCAGTTTCAGGCCATGTTTGAGGACCCTGTTCTAAGCCAAACAGCAAACAGACGTTTGAGAGAGCTGAAGCAGGGGCGTGGCTCACTCATGGATTATACTGCTAATTTTCGGGTGGTTGCTCAGGATGTACAATGGAATGAGGCAGCACTATTAGACCAGTTCCAGGAGGGTTTGTCATCGGAACTTCTGGATTAGTTGGCGCGCACTGAATGCCCTTGCACCCTTCAGGAGATCATGCATTTGTGTCTTCGTATCAATGCTAGACTTCAGCAGCAACAGGTGAGATGATGGACAGAGACCGTATCTGTTTCCAGCAAGATGGCGCCCTTGGTGGAAGTGCCTTTGGAGGAACCCATGCAGTTGGGGGCTGGCTGCCCTCGCCTGACTCAAGTAGAAAAGAATAGACGTCGTTGTGATGGTTTATGCCTCTATTGTGGCAATCGAGGCCATTTTGCGGCCAAGTGTCCTGTTAAGACATCCACAGCAGCAACACCTGCAGTGGCGGGAAATGAGCATTGCTTGGCTTATGGGGTTCTGCAGGTCAGGGTATAAAGTCCATAGGCCTGCCATCTTCACCAACCTTGCCACCCTCACCACCTTTGACATCTTTGACATCTCCACCACAGTCGCTATTGGTGAAGCATCTTGTGCTGCCAGCAAGTGTGTTCATGTCTGGTGTGGAAGTGGTGGAGATCCCAGCTTTGCTCGACTCAGGGGACACAGCCAATTTCATGGATGCTCATTTTGTCAAGCAGTGGTTCATTCCTCAACAACAGGTATCCCCAACCAGTAATGGTGGAGAGGATTGATGGTCAGCCCCTTCGTTCAGGACCTGTGGTTGCTGCAACCAAACTCCTTTGCATGTGAAGAAAACCGTGTTTTATGTTGCCTCAGTGCCTCATTTTCCAGTGGTGCTGGGTTTGAAATGGCTACAGGCCCATGATCCACAGATTGTCTGGTTGTCTGGAGCTGTGCAGTTCCTTGATAGGAAGTGCGCCAACCATTGCTTGCATTCCTGTGCAGTGTGGCTACACCCGTGGACCTGGATCTACTGCGGAGTTGGTGGACTTTGCTGATGTGTTTGGGGAGAAGGAGGTGGATCAGTTGCCTCCTCATCGGGCATATGACTGTCCGATCAACTTGTTGCCTGATGCCGGTGGGTCGGATATATTCCCTGTCGAACTGGAGTTGTCCACGTTGCGGAATTTTATTGACAAGAACCTCCGGAAAGGGTTTATCCAGCCTTCTACCTCCCCCATTGGCTGCACCGGTGCTTTTTGTGAAAAAGAAATCAGGGGAGCTATGTTTGTATTGTAATTACCGCAAGTTGAATGCAATCACAGTGAGGAATCGGTACCCACTTCCCCTCATCCCTGAACTGATTGAGCAGCTTCATCAAGCTAAGATCTTTACGAAGTTGGATTTGTGTGAGGCCTACAATCTGGTTCGCATTCGTACAGGGGACGAGTGGAAAACAGCTTTCTGGATGAGGTACGGGCATTTTGAGTATACTGTGATGCCCTTTGGATTAACCAATGCCCCAGCTGTGTTCATGCATTTCATGCACGATGTTTTCCGCGATTTGTTGGATCAATTCATGATCATTTATTTAGATGACATTTTGATTTACTCAGACTTCCTGCAGGAACATTGACAGCATGTGCGGCTAGTGTTGCAACGTTTGCGTGATAACCATCTGTTTGCTAAACGTGAAATGTGTCAGTTTGCACAAACCACAATTGACTTCTTGGGACATTTTTTCATCTGCTGGGGTGGAAATGGACCCGGAAAAAATTCAATTGTTACAGGAGTGGGAACCTCCACAGCGGGTAAGGATGTGCAACGACTGTTGGGGTTTGCAAACTACTACCACACATTTATTCCCTGCTTTGCTGCCTTGACTTTTCCCCTTTCTAATCTGCTCAAGAAGGAGGAGGAGTTCCATTGGGGTGCTGAGGAAGAGGCAGCTTTTGAGGCATTGAAAGCCACCTTTGCTTCTGAGCCGATCCTCAAACACCCTGATCCAGGCCAGCCATTTGTGGTGGAAACACATGCTTCTGATGTGGCTGTTGGTGCAGTGCTCCTCCAGGCCTATGCTCCCACAGGTACCTTGTTCCCATGCGCTTATTATTCCCGGAAGTTGTCGGCTCCAGAGCGCAACTATACAATTTGGGACAAGAAGCTATTGGTAGTTAAGGTCGCTTTTGAGACATGGCGGCACCACCTGGAGGGGTCTCATCACCAAATCGAGGCTCAGACGGATCATCACAATTTGGAACACCTACGTACAGCTCGGACATTGAACCAGCATCAGGTGAGATGGTCCTTATTCTTTGCTCGATTTGATTCCCAGGTGACCTATGTTCCGAGTGGAGGGAATCAATGCGCCCACGCCCTATCTCGGAAGCCCGAGTATACCTGAAGGGAGGATAAAATCTTGCCTTGTACAGTGATTCCATTGGAGTGGTTTGCAGCCACTGAAGAACCTGTGGACCTTCAAGTGAGGATTCAGGAGGCGTAGCAGCAGGACCCATTTGTGACAGCTTGACGTTGAGAATTGGATGAGAATGGGAGACAAGAGACTCCTTGAGCATATATTGGGGACCTGTTGCGGTTCCGTGATCACATTTATGTGCCTGGAGGTCCTCTTTGTGGCCTTATCCTTCGTCAATGTCATGATAGTCCGGTGGCAGGACACTTTGGGGTGTTCAAAACATTGCACCTCATCTCTAGGACATTTTGGTGGCTGAGACTTAAACATGATGTGTCGGGATATGTGGCGTCCTGTGGGATATGTCGCCAAGCCAAGTATGCTCCTGGTGTGCCCCCTGGTCTATTGCAGCCCTTGCCCACACCAAAATGACCATGGGGTGAAGTTTCATTGGATTTCATCATTGAGTTACCACCATCGAATGGTGCCACAACCATTTTGGTGGTGGTGGATATGTTGACTAAAATGAGATTCTGTGTGCAGGTCTTTATTCTGTGTGTGGGTCTTCCATCGGCCAAGATAATGGCTCAATTGTTTATCTCCCATGTTTTCTGGTTGCATGGTTACTAGATCGCATGGTACCAGATCAGGAGTACAATTTACAGCATGCTTCTGGCAGATCCTACACATGAAACTGCAGGTTCAGGCTTGTCTACTCATCACCCCAAAACTGATGGGGGGATAGAGAGAGTGAATGCTATTTTGCAGCAGTACCTCTACTGTTTCAGCAATACTCAACAAGACAATTGGGTGGAGGTGCTGCAAGTGGTGGAGTATGCTTATAACAATGCTCAACATGCATCCACCTGTGTGTCCCCTTTCTTTGCTAACTATGGGTTTCATCCATGACTTTTCCCTTTAGCCCCGTCTGATTCCCCAGTTCTGGCAGTGGATACGTTTTTGTAGCAGTTAAAAGCCGTGCACCACATGGTCTGCGATCAACTACAGAAAGCCAAGGAAGACTATAAACGGTTTGCAGACTGACATCATCGCAATGTTCCACCTTTAGCAGTTGGCGATCAGGTTTGGCTCTCTCTACTCAATATTTACCAATGACGCGACCATCGAAAAAGCTCAATCACCATTACTTGGGACCTTTACCGGTCGAAGCAATGATCAATCCTGTGGCTTATCACCTCTCCCTGCCATGGACCATGCGTATTCATCCTGTTTTTCATCGTTCCCTGTTAGTCCCTGCCTCGCCCAACAGTCCGCATATACTGGCTCCATCATAGCCGGCGCCAGTAGCCCCTCTGGGAGAGAAGGAATACAAAATGGATAGCATCCGAGATTCATGCCAGTTGTGGGGCTGATTTCAGTATTTGGTGGCATGGAAAGAGGACTTCACCTGAGGACTTCACCTGAGTCGATGCCACTAATGTTCATGCTCCTTGTTTGGTCCAGGATTTTCACGCTCGGTTTCCTCAATGTCCTTGTGCACCTGGTCCAGGGGGAGGGGGCCCTGCAGGGGGGGATAGTGTCATGCCCCTGGTGGAGTCTGACTGTAAGGAAGAGGAGGAACAGCCAACAGGGAGTGAGAGTGCGGCTCCAGAGGTGGTGGAGGAAGCTGGGGAAGGGCAGAGGCTGGCTGAGCAGTCAGAGGAGGATCCAGGCCCATTCCCTATCCATCCTAGGTCACGCAGGGAGGAGAGGATCAAGGAAAAGTGAGGTCTACTCAAGAGGAGATTACCATGATCCTCCTCGTGGCTTGCAGGTGGCAGCTATGTATATAAGTTTCCAACTGCACAGTTAGAATTGCTGAAGTCAATTAGTGTTCACCTTGAAAGAGGCTTATCTTTGCTGGCGTTCTTCCAATGGACTTTTCTCGGCTTTCTAGAGTTTATAATTAGTTATCTCATCTTGCTTCAGAACTCTCTTCAATGCGGTTTGTTTTGGTTTTCTGTTTGCCTCCTTATTTACTTTTGTGACTTTGAACTGTGCCTAATAAAACAGTGAAGTTAAGTTGAAGGCTTTACTGGACTTCAATATATGTTTTGGGTTATTTTGAGAGACTACAGGTCATCACATGTCATGTGGTCACATCTGTAATCCTGATTGGTCACTGAATTGGCCCTTGGTGCGTTGGGGGAGGTTTTTTTCACTTTTGCTCAGACCCTAGCATAATGCTAGCGTCTCTCCTTTGGCTTACTATTATGGGATGAAATAGGGGAAAGATTAATATCATTTTACACTATGATTTCAACTATGCAAAGAATTGAACACTAGATGCATCTTGACATAACTGTGAGTTACCTTGAGGATATCTAATATAATCCAATAAAAGAAACTTTGTACGGAAGAATTTGTAGTTATCTATCTGTCTTTATATTCTACAATTGAATCAAAGGATAGGATAGTAAAATGATAAGTAGATCTGAATTCCTGCAATCCCTCAGTAAAAGGATGGTGGAAATTTGACTCTGGTCTCCCAAAAGGTAAACGCTATTTGAATTCGTGTGATAAAGCAAAAGTATATTGAAACTAGGACTCCCAAGTCAAAGCACAATGTTAATCTGAGTCTCCAAAGCAGAGATATAACTAATCAGATCGCCTGAATTGTCATTCTCTCTCTCTCTCTCTCTCCCTCCCTCCCTCCCTCTCTCTCTCTCTCTCTCTCTGTACAACAGAAGTTTTACAGGCTGTTTGGATGGTTGAGAGGGGCTAAGAATCCCCCATTATGCAAGAGACAAACAAATAAACTCCTCTCTGGGTCTTTGCATTTCTGTTTATCTGCTATCTCAAAGACTCAATTTGCATAACAAGAAGAAGAATGTTTGCTGATTGCATGTGTTTTAAAGAGGGAAGCGATTTGAGAGGGGCTTGAAATGTTTTCCTCTGATCAAATTTGAAACCTGTTTGCATTGACTGAATCAATGAATGTTGGCAAAAGGAGAAAGAATTGAGGCAAGATGCCAATATTTCCCTAGCTCTTCAGCCATAAACTATGAGGAAGGTTTTCACAGGAAGTGAGCAATAAAAATACCTTGCATTTCTTGTCACCATAGAAATGGACTGCCAGTGAGATAGACAGCCATTGCCTTCAAACTCTTACAAATGCAGATGTGAGAGGACTCACAAGCTTACTTCCTGAAGAGGAAGTGACTCATAAAAAAACCCCTAGAAGCTAGCCATCTCCATAGAAAAGAGTGGTGATCCCCCTTTTTTGAAGACAGCATTTTAAAGAGGATTAATTGAAAGGTTGCCTGTCAAATTAAAGCATAAGAACCTACACCGTTCAACAAAGATAAATTATCTACCCACAGGATTTATGCAACGGATTACAGTATTACATTTCTTAAATGACTGTACAAAAGTATTCCATCTTTTTAATGACTTTTCCTTCCAGACTAATTGGCTACCATTCAGCTTATAGCACCATCTGGTGGTCAAGTAGAAATTTCACAGAGAATTCAAAAAAATTTTTAGCCTTGCAATCCAACTCAAGGGTCTAGCTCCACCACTGAAGAGATCAGCCTGTGTACAACACCAGTGTCTTCCAGACCTAGCAAGCATCACTAACAGGCCAAAACTGTGCACCGCATCAGTGTCTTACAGATCTAGCAAGTACCACTAATAGGCCATTTTTGTGCTCTGCGCCAACATCTTCCAGATTTTGCAATGCACCCCCTAGCAGCCAGCCAGTGTGTTTCGTCAGCATCTCCCACACATTGCAATGCACATCTCTAGTGGTCAGCCCTGAAATCTTCTGAATTTTCTCAAATTCAGCCACACGCCTGCAATGCCACCTACATGGTCAAGTACTGAATTTAGCAGAAGTTCCTATGTTCTGCTACCTGCTTAGTGGAAAACTACCTGCACCCTAGTGGAAAAAAGTGCATCGCACGGAAAACCACTAAATTTTCCAATTTTGCTAATTTGAAGCATGGCAACTTCTTTTGCCATGACAGATATCTCTGATGTACCAGAGGACTCGAACCCTCCACCCACCCTCGATGTAAACATGGAGCCTGGTTCCCAAAACCCAGTTTTAGATGTCCAACCTCTGGAGAAGCAGCGATACCTCAGAAGGCCTATGACCTCAGACAGCATAGGAAGCTCACCAAACCTATGGAGGCATGCTATACGAGGGATTGGGACAGGCTGTATCACCACTATACAGACTTATGGTCGGAGCTCCTGGATATCTGTGAAGCCCCAACACGCAAGCTGTCTCCTGAGGAAATCTGCACATTACAGAACGACCTAGATGACCTTCCCCTATGGTGGAAAGACAGCAAAAGTAAACTCAAATACATCCAGTTGAGGCTGGGTGACCCAAAGCTCCAAGTGCACATTCAAGGCTTCAATGAGATTAACAAGGAACATGAAGAATGCATTAAGAAAGGCAAAAATGCCCTCCAGGCAGCGCTCAACAATGTGCTATGGTTGAAGTAGTGTCAAGGGAACGGGGCAGATCCGACATAGCTCCTCAATCACATGTGTCTTCCTCCCACTATTCCAAGAAAGCTTCCTCCCTCCATCCCAAACCAGCTAGATCTAAAGCAGGTTCCAGTATCTCACAGCAAATCTCTGCTGCTGGCTCTCACCATCCTTCCAGACATCCTCCCATCATAGCGTCGCATCTAAGGCCTCCAAAGCAGCAAGTTACGCCAACCGAGCTACAGAAGCTGAGATAGAAGTGGGGGTAGCAGAAGCAGATTTATGTATCATGACGGAGGTGACACAACAGAAGGCAGAAATGGTCAACCAATAGGCAGAAATGGCCAAACAACAGGCAGAAATAGCCAAAACTCAGGCCCAAGTGCAGTTGCTTGAAAGAGAGACAGCAGCAAAAACAGTGCAGGCCACAGCAAAAACGACAAAGAGAGACAGCAGCAAAAACAGTGCAGGCCACAGCTTTGCAGAAGGTAGCCGGCAATGCCTCCTTCAACTTCGACCTCGAAGAGTTGGAAGAAGAGAGCCCAGACACACAGGTCAAGGCCTACATGGATGAGCAGCACTTGCTACGAAATGAGCAGGCGGAACCAGCACAATTAGTTGGCAGTCTCCCAGATCCAAGGGATCGAAGGAGAGAATCTCAACCACAGACTTTACACATCAGTCACAAAACTGACACCGTAAGACCTAAGACTCGAGACTCCCTTTCCAAAGGCAGTAGACCTACCCCCACATCCCAAGACCTGCTGGCCAAGCAACTTTCCCTTCCCAAAAACATCAAATCTAACCATGTATCTCCAGTCCTAGAAAGCGAGCAAATTAACACACCAGTTGCTACGCAGATTTCTCAACATACCTCAAGCGACAACTGCCACACTCAATCCACAGTCAGTGGCATTCTTGCCACAAGCTCAACACTAATTGAGCTCACAGGTACAACAAGATAACCGAAGCCGTCCTACATAGCAACGTGAAGCTCCACCATCATCTATGGAATGGCAAGACAACCTTCTCAGTAAGTACTGGGAGGAAGACTACAACCCATTGTTGGGATACAACCCAGACCTACTCTACAAGAATCCAAGGGGAGACCCTCTGTGTCAATGCCCCTCACACACAACCTCTACTCCACCTCAGCAGACAATCCAGCATAATGGAGAGAGTTGGCAGTAAGGAGAGGAAAGCTAGATAATGGTATATACAAATTCTCTAATGAGTCAGGCAGAGGATATCTGCTATGGAAGAGAATTTTCACGTGCAGCATTCAGGCAGCACACCTGAAGCCCAATGAAGTACTCGTACACTTGATAGCATGGCTGGGGCCGCAGTCTTCCAGAGCAGTGAAGGAACCTTATGCATCCCACTTACACAACCCAGACACTGCCCTTCAGTTGACATAAAAAAGACTTGACGAAGAGTATGGCACTCCCACAGAGGTGGAATCATCACTCTTGGATCGCCACAACAGCTTTCCTAAAATTCCTATCAATAAGCCTCATCAGCTCAGGGACCTCTCTAATATACTTATACATCTGAGAGCGGCACAATGGGACCCAAGTTACTGGGACTTGCTTGTCTTGACCACTTCGATGCAAAGCAACATCATTCGAAAACTACCACAGGTACTAATTGAACAGTGGATCCAAGGGTCGCCACAAAGTTACTCCCTTTACCCTTCTCGAAGAATTTGTGGCCAACCAGGCAACATCATGCAATGACCCCCGGACCCACAGACTCAGAGCTGTTAGTCCTCCAACTCAAAAAAGATCCACCAGCAACTATGTGCCGTCCACAGGCCCTACGCACACTGCAAAGGGAAAACCCTTCATGTCTGTACACAAAACGGAGATTGCTACCTCACCCGTTCAAAGTGTGGCCAAAGAAACATCAGAGACAAATTAAAATGGACTTCCGTTACACAACTCTCAACACACGCTGAACAGGTGGCAGGCATTTGCACAGAAATCCCTGGACCACAGGAAAGATTTAATAAGGGCGTATAGATACATTTTTTGTATCGAAAACATTGTTATCAAAAATATATATATCAAATATTATTATATATATAATATCAAATATATATGATCTCAAACATACTTTACAAAGTATAATTTAAACATTTGCTAAATATCAAAGTGTGGTTCTAAAATAATTACTGTAATTTGGGGTAAGCACAACAAGATTTAAAGTATTGCTTTACTGATTCCATATGTTTAAGAATACTTTTAATTACTGTTTTCTGAAAAGGATGTGAAAGGGATGTAAGATATTTGAAAAAAAAGTTTATACTACATTCAACTAATTTGTCAATTTTCTACTGAGTGAACCAAAGACTGGATTCAAATATTGAATTTTTATTAGTTATTCTGTTTCACAATAAATCACACAAACCTCTTATTTAAATGCTGCTTCAGCACAACACTTTGGTTACTACATTATATAGGTAGCCCTTGAGTTACAACCATTTATTTAGTAACCACAATGGCACTGAAAAAAAGTGCTTATAACCGTTATTTATACTTACGACTATTGCAGCATTCGCATGGTCATGTGATCAAAACAAAAGACACTTGGCAACTGATTCGTATTTATGATAGTTGCAGTGTCCCAGGGTCATGTGATCATTTTTTGCAACCTTCTGATAAGCAAAGTGAATAGGGAAGCCAGATTCCATTGAAAACCATGTTACTAAATTAACAATTGCAGTGATTCACTTAACCATTTGTGGCAAGAAAAAATCATTACTGTAGCAAAACTCACTGAACAAATGTCTCACTTAGCAACAGAAATGTTGGACTCAATTTTGGTCGTAAGTCGAGAATTACCTGTAATAATAATTTCTCAAAACATCACTTACCTCACTTTGAAACTTTTGAGCTTCTTTTGAAATTTTGTATATTGGTGTGTCCATAAAATCTAGCATAAACTTGCCTTTTGATTTTTCATATTTCTCCTTATATTTAACCTAATAAAAATATCAGATATTAAATTAAAAATCAATAACCCTTTAATTTATCTGTATACCGATTTGAATCAAATTTCTACATGAAAAGGAATTCTCCTTTTATCTATAGAAAAGTAAATCATTTGCATATATTTCCATTCATTATCTATTCAGGAGAAATTCAGTTCACAATCTGTTGGCTCAGTAGTGGTTGGTGATTGAAATACATAAAGTAATATTGTTCCTGCTGCCTTGAGTCCAGAAGCAGTTCCATAGACATACTGGTGAGGTACCAAACTCCAGACTGCTCCTGAGTGAAGGAGTGGACCGTCTGACAGTTTGAACTGAGGGAACAGAATGTTAAATAACTGGCAACCCATGCTTTGCAATAAAAATCAGGACATGCAGGAGAAATTGGCTCTGGTGGTCAGTGATTGAAACACATAAGGGAATATCGCCCCTGCAGCCTTGAGTCCAGAAGCAGTTCCTTAGGTGGAAGTTGTAAATATTTTGGTAAGGCACTAATGTTTAGTACTGTAAGGAGCCCCAGACCACTCCTGAGTGAAGGAGTAGAACGTCTGCCAGATTGAACTGAGGTAACGGAATGTTAGACAATTGACAGTTGGAACAGAGTTTTTTTCAGGTGGGAGGAGAATAGAACTCCTTAGAATCAGAGCATGTTAATTATTGTAAAAGAAATACTAATGATCTGATGGTCATTAGTAAAAAATCCTTTCTTAGTGAGCACTTAGAAGCCAAATGGAACATACGTGCCAAATTTCAAGTTTGTAGGCTTTACAGTTCTTGAGATTTTGTGATGAGTGAGTGGTACATGTCTTTTATATATATAGATGCGCGCATACCTGACTTTGCAGAACTGCATTTTCTTTGTGGTGCAGCTGTTCAGCAGTATCCAGTTCAAAATGATAGAGCCCCTTAGTTTTCACAAATACTTTCTTATAGTCATACTGAAAAAAGTAAATATCTTTAAATTTCAAAGTATATTTTGAATTTAGAGCCAGTATATTTTTGTGTACTTTAGGGTAGGGACTTTATGAGTATACATATATATTTCACCAAGTTATGATGCCCTAGAAAGAAGAGAGGTCTCTTTTTTTGACACAGAAGGAGTCTGCAGCTGTCAGCTGTTTATACAATGATTACTTAAATGCATATGAAAACTATTGGGAGGGGGGAATCTTTGAAGCAGTTCTGTGAGAATTGTGCCATTTAAAATTGGTGTTTAAAATACTGATATTTAATACTGTTATAATATATTGAATATCAGGTGCGACTTAGGGATTTTGTAATAAAAGTTATTGTATTATCTTATTTGAGACAATACAGCTGCAAAATATCTTTTGACTATTGGACTAGGTAGAAGCCTGAAAAGCTTTGTCAATATGGGGGATCACTTGCAATTCTTCAAGACCTAATCTGTAAGAAGCAATGTATTTAAATATTAAAGTTTTCTGAATTATAGAAGCCAATATCTGTCTTCAATGATCTATCAGAATCAATTAATTATTGTTTCATCTCTTTTTAAAAGTGAAAAAAGTACTTCCACTATGATGATTCAGAAAGATGGGAAGAAAGTAATTTTTAGAAGTACCAGTCTCTTCTGTCAGTCAGAATTTTACTACCTTCGTAATGGATATAACAAGTCCAGAAAAGCAATGCAGATATTGAGACTTGCTAAGCATTCTGAAACCTGTATCATTCAACAAAATAGAATCAAAATATCACCCCAAATATCTCCATCGTCAAATCTCTATTAAATTGAGGAATTATATTTTGCATGATACAAGAAGCTAATCTGATCTAGTGCAGGGGTTCCCAAACGTTTCTATACTCCAGGCCCCTAGAAGGCTTCTGATATATTCTCGCATACCTTAAAAATATGCATATAATTATACATATACATTATAATTTTGAAACTTCTAAACCCATGTTTTCACACTCTATGGATATCATCTCACACCCGAAGATGGTGCGAGGTTGGCAAATCCTGGTCTAGTGATTAAGCCAACAGGCTAGAAAGCAGGAGACTGTGAGTTCAAGTCCCATCTTAGCCATGAAAACTGGTTGGGTGATTCATTCGTTCTCAGCCCATCCAAACATCATAGAGTTATTCTTGTAGAGAAAAAAGGAGGGAATATGGATATGTTTGCCACATTGAGTTATATGTTTTATGACCTCAAAAAGTAATTCATGGCTTCTACTTTAGTTGCTGAGGGCTACAATAAGATTAAATGAGGATATGATCACAGGGAGGGCAAGATTGATATTTTTTATTTTTCCCTTATTTTGGAGGTATATAGTTCAAAATTAAATTTATTTAGCTAGCTTAATTTTCTCTTTCTCCCCTCCCCACCTAAAACTTGGCAAGCAACTGTAAATTTGGCAACTTATCACTGCTCTTGCATCACATAATCTTAGGCAGCTGTGGAACCAAGAGAAAAGATGTTTCTCAGACTGATCATAGCCTAAGAATTGCCTGTTCCTGTTTTGCTGGATCTGATCATTTAAAATGAGATAGCAAGTCTTCTTAAAGTTTGTACAGTACTAGCACATATAAATACACACATGACACATCACTGTTGATTTTCCAATTGATTAAATTAAAATTGTTGCACTAATGCTAGTTTCTGTTTGATATCACATTGCTGGCTGGATTGGGTCAGCTGAGTCAGTTTATTACTGAATTTACAGTGATGTATTTGAAATTTAATAATTAGAATTTGAATTACTGTGGCAAAACTTTTGCATAGATTGTCTTTTTTTCTTAGAGAAACTTTGCCTCATCTCTTCTGGATTCAAAACAATAATTTAATCTTCCCTTCATTATAAGTTTCATTATCATATTTCTAGTCACTAGATCCATTATATGGAATGTAGCTCTCTTTCTCATTCGAGCCACCCCAGTTACTTGTAATCACAGTTACAGCTATAGCAAAAACACTTACAACATGCTTTGAAATGCAAAAGAAATGATGGTCTTGAAGCAAGGAAGCTTCTCCACTGTATTTATTTATTACAGATCACCACACAAATGTATGTATTATGTAGGGAAAAATTAGACCAGGTAATTTATTTATTTTGTCTTGATGGGATGAGGGAATCTGTGTTGCTCTTGTTCTAATGTTAGTTATATCTAAAAAACCAGGAGCTGTTCAATTAGTGGAAACATTGATTGACTCATGTTTCCTGAATTCAATCAGCATTTCAAGACGAGCATCTCTGAAGACAACTTCCACCCCTCTTAAGACAACAGACTTGCTTTAAACTATTTTAGTTTGTTTTAAAATTAGGATGAAATTGCAGTGATGTGAAAATGCCACTAGATGTCCAGACCTTCTTTTTGTATTTACCTTTAAAAAGAAAACAAGTTTCTTTGATGAAAATACCAAGCAGAACAGAAATAAGATTTCCAATTTCCTTGCTTAAAAAAAAATCAGAATGTATTTATTTCATATTTATAATGGCCACAAGATGGCACTCATTTACTGCAGAGCACCAAAATGTAATCAGAAATCATTCCATCTAGGAACAAATTAAAACTTTTAACATGGACTAGACTTTTCCAATTAAAATTTAAGGAAATTGTTCTAGGGAATTGAAATGCATACTTACAATATTCATTACAAGTAATGTAGTGAAATGTTTCCCCCAAAAAAATTCCACTTACATCACTTGCCAATACAGAAGCCAGTTGAGCTTGCTTGAAAAAAGCACTTTCCAGAGGATTGAAGCAATGATTCTTCATTTCTTTAACAAGCTTTTCTTTATATTTAACCTAAAGAAATAAATATATTACTATAAATAATACATTTATGAAGAAGTCATATATTTATTATCATTTTATTTAGTTTATTTTAGCATACCAAAAGGAAAAAAAGGATACCAAAAGGAAAAACAAGTAGTGTTAAACTTTGACCACTCAAATTGATCAATCTCTTAATTATATCACGAAAAAGCTACTGTACAAAGAAAGGAGACATCTGGGTGACACCATAAAAGAATAATATTTTTTAAAAGTCCCATTCATGCTAAATATACGGTTCTACGTATGACAAATTTCAAATTTCTAGTATATAATTCAAATCATTTTCACATATTTAAGTCACATTATTCTTCTTAAAACAAACATATGGGTATATTTAAATGTCACCTCCGTTATTTTACACTTTCAGTACAATGACATTGACAATGAAGCACTTTTAAATGTTTGTCCAAGGTGTCCATGAAAGAAACTTGTTGATTTAGAAACACTTCAGTGTGGTTAATAATTTGCAAGGTTCAGAAGCTACTGAAGTAAAATCAAATTATGTTTTATGATTCTGATTGTTTAAAAATTTGATTGGCAATAAGTTGATTAAATACATCTATATAGTACATTTATATAGTACATACTGCATATTAACCCACGAATTAAAAACAAATAATTATCTGCAGTTTTCAAATAGGACCTATCCCCAAATGTAGGCTTGTCAGATGCATAAGGGTCAAAATTATATTTTTCTGCTAATATCTACTAAAGATGCTGTTAATCCTTCATTAAAAAGATACCAAGCTCCTGCAAAGATATCAAAGGATCACATAGTTGGATTCCATATAGAAACAGGTAAAATTGCATGCTGCATAAAAGTTAGAAAAATAAATTTCCTCATCACTATATGGCAACATACATGCCTATAATATAAGAGGTAACTAAGAAGATAAAACAAATCTAAATTCTAAGAATGCCCAATCAAATGTAGAATAAACACACAATGTTCTGAAATTGACATTTATCCAAAAGCATCAGATATGAAATTATCTATTGAGATCATCTACTTTCTATAAATAATCTAATCAAGATACTTTTAGGAATACTGGCACAGTAATAATATTAGAATTAGAATTAGAAGAACTTTATTGTCATTGTACAAGTACAACGAAACTGTGAATGCACCCCAGCAACTGTTCGCAATATAATAAAACCAAAGCACTTAAAAATGAAGATAAGAAAAATAGAGTACCCACGTCTCCATTTGCAATTTGAGAGTACAATATCTACGAATTCTAAATTATTTGATGTTGAATTATTTAATTTAGAATTATTTAATATTCTAAATTATTTGATTTTGGGGGGTGGGCCTAATATAAATATACCCCAAAAATATACCTGGGGGATGTGAGTGGCCAGCACAAGAGGCAGCAAGTGCATGGGGTCTAACAATGTCTGGCAGCAGATGCAGCCTGTTGGTCCCTTGGCGCAGCATAGATAAGTCTGAGCACAGAGGCAGAGTCGCGGGGGAAATAGGCAATCTAGATGTGCTGTGCAGCTGCCAGCTCCGGGAGGCTCGTGGGAGGCTTACACGGTGGCACCGGTAGCAGGCAGAGACATAGGGGCGGGGGTACCTGCCCAGCATGGCCATGGGCAAGCTAAGAGATGGTGAAATAGAAGGGGGGGCACATTGGGCACGTTGGGTTCATCCTGTGCCTCTGGCTCTGCCATGCACTTTTCAGCCAGAGGGAGAAGAAACTTCATCTGCTTGCAAATGGGATGCTTCAAATGTCCATCATTTCTCTATGTGGGCAAAAAATATGTCTGCTCTGGAAAGTCCTGTAAGCCACTGCAACCACAGACAAGCAGAAAATGGGAGGGAGCAGGCAGCTGCCTCCTCTCCCCCCCCATGCCTATGCCTCCACTTGGTGCCGGTGCCGCCGTGCAAGCCTCTTGCAAGCCTTCCATGAAACACAGCAATTAGCTCCCTTTCAAAGCATCCCATTTGCAAGCAGACAATGCTCCATCTTCCTCTGAGTAAAAAGTGTGAGGCGGATCCAGGTGGAGGTGGAGCCAGGTAGAGGCAGAGAGGGGAGGCAGGCAATCGCAACACATTTAGCTCCGTTTCAAAGTGTCACATTTGCAAGTAGATAAAACTTCAAGTCTCCCTTATTTCTCCATCTGGGTGAAAAGTGCTTCTGCCCTGAGGAATCAAGCAAGCAGATGGTGGGAGGAGGTACATGGGTAGTGGCAAGATAAGGCACCTCTGAAAATAAACCCTGTGCTTATTTTGGGGGGTCAAAAGAAAATAAGACTGGTCTAAATTTTCTTTTGGGCTTAAAAATAAGTGCTAGAGCTTATTTTTGGGAAAACACAGCAGATTATATGACGTCTAGAATCCTATTTTTTACAGTTCCTTGCAGTATTAGTAACATACTAGTATATAATAATTAGTATATTAGTATATAATAATTATACTAAAGAACAATTCCACGCTGATTTAGTGTAAGATAGAAATTAGTATATTTTAAAGCATTATTAACAAAGAGCAAAGTGGCAAAGTAACAGTGGGATTTTCTGAATAAAACCTTATTAAACTGTAAAAAGAAATGGAAAATACAAGTTAACTGCATTCAACCATTGTATATGATAATAAATTATGTTTTAATGATTTAACTTGCATATCAGAGGTGGTATTTAGCAGGTTCTGACCAGTTCTGGAGAACCAGTAGTGGAAATTTTGAGTAGTTCAGAGAACTAACAAACACCACCTCTGACTGGAGATTTTACAGTATTCTTCCTCTGCCAGGCCCACCAAGCCATGCCCACAGAACTGCTAGTAAAAAAATTTGAATCCTACCTCTATTGCATATGATCATACAAAAAAATCTTCACTTTTTCCTGATTAACTATTTTCTTTTCTAAAAAGTTTATTGTTCTTACCTCAAGCTAATTTCTGCAACTCTGTCTTATTAGAGATGGCTTTTAGATATGTTACAAGTTTTGTTCCTATATTCCTGAGCCACAAACCACGTTGACCCAGAATTATGGATTTGAAGTTAATATACTTGGAGAGCAACAGCTAGAAAGACTGCTATTGTTTAATTGCCCATTTACAAGATCAGAACTTAGCTAACTTCTTGCTAACTGCCCTAAACATGCTCTATCTACTACATGATATAATCCATTTGTCACTTTACTAAATTTGGGCCTAGATTTCTGGCTGATCAAGATTCAATAAGAAATAGTAACTATGCATAACATTTAAACAATCAAACATCTGTCCCATAGTAGTCATAGCCACTTTTAATTATATTCTTTTCAACACTCCCCCAACCACACTGGTTTCTCTCTGATAAAAAAAGATTCTAGAGATCTAGAGAATTAAGTTGTTTCCAGAAAACCATCTAGCAGTTAACTATAAATATTATTTTATGTCAATTTTCTGATTTGAAGAATCCTTCATACTGGATTTAGTGTTATTTGGTATCATATAACATGATACAAAGTCAAGTCACCTTTTTTTAGATTAATGGCCATATTGAGCTGTAGTATGTGCTTTCATCTCTACTGAAAATGTTCCTTGTTTTCAATACAATTTTAAAAAATATTTGTAATAACAAAATTTAGTACTATGAACACAACCCAGCATACCACATGCTATGTGGAGAACATCAAAATATTATAATCTGATCCCTTCTGCAACAAAACTGAGATTTATTATCCATTTGTGAGCTGCTGCTATTGTTTCCTCAGTAGTGGCAGTTATATGCATTTTTTCACAACACAATTTTAAAATGTTACTGAAGTCTTATTGTTCATGCATTTTTTTAAAAATTACAACTTAAAAAGAAAACATTGGTTTTATGTTTGGGAAAAACATGTTTTTGTTGAATGTAAAATTCATCAAACCTTACTTGACTTGACAACTTGGATACTTTCTGAGCGTGGTTAAAGTCTAGTCTTCCAAGTACAGTTGGCTCTCTGCTCATTTCTTTTTTTTCTTTTGTATATTCAGCCTTCAAAAAAAATGTAAGTATATTAATACTCATCAGCATTTAACTTGGCTGGGGAAAAGACAAAACAAGATTTACTCAAATAACTCTATATGAATATTAAAAGATGGACAAGAAAAAAGCAAAAAGAAATAACCTATTTTTTATATGTAATTCATATATATTGGAAAAAACCTAGTGCATTTTTTTAAAAAAATTATTGAATACTTTCTTATCAATTCTCACTTAATCAGATAAAAATAAGAATTTGCTTTTGAAATTTCTTTCAGTGTAAATGAAACAGTAAAATCTTCATGCAGAACACCCCTTCTATTTTATCATGAAAAGTTTTGAAAAGACATTTAGCATTGGATGTGAATGACCTTTAACTATATAATTCCCTCTCTACTAGACTATTGACTCTTTGGAGAACATAATATCAAAAACAAGCCAGCAATAGACAATAGAAAAATGTTCTGTAGAGCTTTTTCATAATGGAAATAGCAGATAGTCAAGGAGAAGCTATTATGAAGGAAAGATAAAACAGCAACACCAGTGGCACTTTCAAGAGTAAAGTAAGTTCAGAAATACCACCAATAGAAATTAGAAAAAGATCCTCAAACATAAAAATAAAGTAGGACAAAAAGAAATTATTTTGTGAAAGAAAAACATTTCTAATAAATTGAACTACAAATTACAATACAATATTAAAAACACAAACAAGATCTTGCAGAATTAATGACTGTCTGATGCCATGTTAATCAGTGGTATATATAAACCTAAGATAAGGTGAGTCAATGAATGAATCTGTAAGAAAATTTAGGAAATTATGAACATAATATTTTTGAAATGGTCAATTAAGCAAATTAGGAAGCAATATTCAATGTTCTGTATTAATAAATGTTTTATTTTCAGACATGTAACTGTTCAAAACATTGTATAAATATTGGAAGTTTACTATTTTAAAGATACTATCAAGAAGGAAAGATATGTTGGAACAAATATTTTAAGTGTCTAAAACAAAATACATTATTGATATTAGTCCACTTTCACATCGTATCATCATCAATGTGAATGTAAGTCTAGAGTTTCAGTTACTAAGTATAATTACCATAATTAATCTATACCAAATGCAAATGTGATAATGGCATGTTTTCAAAAAAAAATTATAAGAAATGTCATACATTGCTTATTAGCTTTGTTAGCTTTGTTGCCATCATTATATCTGGTCTATTGGAAACTTCAGTATATTTGTGATTATCCTGGAGATCTTTTTTATATGATACCTGTAAAATAAAATATTATGAATTTCTTTTGATAACCAGTTCTATTAGAAACATAATATACTAGCATAAAATGCTGTTTATTAACATTATTATCTTATGAACAAGTAGGAAAAATAAGTGTTGATGTATGTGATAAAATAATACATCCATTTTAAAAACAATATGAAAATGCTGTATATTAAACACATTAGAATGCATTGTTGTTTGAGATGATAGCAAATATCATTTTATGACAACACTGAAACAGCTAAATTGGCTTCGCTTCAGGTTTCTAGGCATACTTCAAGGTGAGTGTGCTATGTTAATGCTCTGCATGTATTGCATGTAAGAATTTTAAAATATTTCTTTTTCAAGCCTCTTCACTGTGTAATAGCTTAGTAACTAGACAAGGCCTTAATGAGAACAAAACTCTACTGCCACTTCATTATCACTGCCATTTCAGTACTAGAAAAACATGGATAGTTTTCTGTCAAGTGCAAACAACCATATGTATGGAGTTCAAACAAAGTACTTTATTATGTTCCACCTAAAGTACAAGAATCTTCCCAGTCTGCCAGTTTTCCCTTAGCAATAATTAAATAAGGCTCCAATGAATTCAGGGAGGATCAGTTCTGGCCCTTGTACAGTTACACAGTGACTCTAGACCCATAATGACGAACCTATGGCATGCATGCTAGAGGTAGCACGCAAAGCCCTCTCTCTGAGTACGCAAGCTATTGCCCCAGCTCAGTTCCACCATGCATGCGTGCCTCCTGCCAGCCAGCTGGTCTTCATTTTCTGCTGTGCGTGCACGGGGATGGGGCACATGCATGAGGGGGTGGGACATACGCGCAGGGGCCAGATGCTCATGCACGGGGCACATACATGGGAGACACAAGCACATTGCATTTTGATGATGCACATGCACACACTTTGGGCACTCAGTGCCAAAAAGGTTAGCCATTACTACTCTAGATTAACTCCATGCTTCATTTCTTTCCCTATCAGGTTGGGTGATTCTCAACTTTTTAATTAAAAACAGATTCTCCCTCTTCTTATTTAGTCTATATTTCTATTAGTTTTATTTAATTTGATAACCATGTTGAATGCATTTTTATTTTTTCTGTTTTGTTTTATTCTTCACTCACACATATATTAGATGCAAAACCAACTGTTTCAACAAAGATATTGTATATCTCTGAACTATATTAATTTGTATTAGAGCTGTATTACGGCAAAATCAATAAATGGTTTTGAAGAAATTATTAAGATTTTATACAACCACCAGGAGAGAATATTTTTGCTATTCATTCCACTTCTGCACAAGTTCTGGAAAAATACAGCTGCTTTAATGAACTAATTCAGTGCAAAATGAAATATTAACTGTTAGGGATAACATTGTTTACCCTAACTGGTTTAGGTAAAATAATAACTAAGTAATCATAGTTTGTTAGTTAAAGTGTCTGCAGCTTTAAATATAGGAAAGTAATTAAGGGAGTGGTTGTGAAAGCACTTTAAAAGAAGCAAGACGACAGCTTGCTCTCTCTCTGGCTTTGATGATCCCTGATTACTGCTTGGAATCAAGACTGCATTGCTCGAACGGGAGAGAAACAAAGGACTGATTTGTAAGTGAACTGACATAGGATATTCTGCACGGACTTTGCTAACTGAATATCCCTGAATGGACTGACTAAATGATACATGACTATTGGACTGTTATTTTGACTATGCTATGAACTCATAATGGAATAAACTATATTTTTGATAGCACAAGCGTATCTGTTATTTTTACTGTATGTTAATAAACATACAAGCTTAGCTCACTCATTTATCTGTGTGCCTATCTGACTAACGCTGCACATTCTGTTTAGCTTGTCTCCCTAACCCTGGTTGGGGAAACCAGGCTTAACACTGGTTATGGGCCCAGGGGCTGCAAAGTCAGTTTAACTAGGATAAAACAGATTTATGTAAAAAGTGAGAGTTTGTGTTGTTATACATTACAGTAAACAGACAGCTGTGTTTTATTAATTATATTTTTATATCCATACGAAAAAAACATGGCACAAGTCAATCTACAAAGTTTGTCCCTTATATCCAAGCTGGATGGAACAAACTATGTATCATGGTCTATGAAATGTAGTCTGCTTCTACGAAGAGAAGGTTTGTGGAACATAATTGAAAATCCACCAAACGTAGAGGAATGGGATCCAGAGGATGAAGAAGATAGACTAAAAATAGAAGAATTTATGCATAAAAATCAACAAGCTATTTGCATAATTGCTTTAACCTTAACTGACCAACAGCTTGTTTATATCCACGGAGAGAAAATGGCTGTTGGTGTTGGCAGAAACTGAAGAGGATTTATGTTCAAGATAATGTTGGTGCTCACATAAATCTTACACGGAAGCTTTTCAGTACGAATCTCCAGACGAATGGTGATATGCTGAGTCATTTGAAAACTATGCAAAGCATTTTTCAAGAACTGCAAGAGAAAGAGCTTATTTTCTCTGAACAACACCAAGTCTACATAATTCTATCTTCCCTTGATGAAAGTTATGACAACTACATAACTTCACTTGAAATTTTGCCAAAGGAAAGCCTAACTTTAACTGATATAACTGGCAGATTGATTGAAGAGGCCAGAAGAAGGCTTGAAAGAGACGATTTAAGGAGGCAGCAACCTCAAAAAGAAGATAATGAATCTCCTACTGCATTTGCAATTAAAAAGTGTTTTAATTGTGGAGGAAGAGGACATTTGGCAAGATTTTGTAAAAAAGCAAAGTACCAGAACGCTGGCCAGAATACTAAAAGTCATCAAAAGATAAATAAAAATTTAGAGTTAGCCATGTATAGTAACGGAGCTGTAAAAAATAATTTATGGGTGGTTGACAGTGGAGCATCTCACTGTATAACAAATGATAACAAAAATTTTATTAAAATATCCAAGAGTACACAGCAGATATTGTTAGCCAATGGCTGGAAACTGAAAGCTAAAGGTCAAGGTATAGCATATTGTTCTTTTATGAAAGAGAATGTAAAAATGTTATTTGTACCACAACTTAAGTTTAATTTAATTTCAGTTAGAATTTTGGTTAAACTAGGATATGTAGTTACCTTTAAAGAAGATAACTGCATAATTGAGAAAGAAAATAAGAAAATTACTGCATCTTTAAGAGGTGAATTATATGTGTTAAATGATGATGGTTTAAAAGTGGCTAACATGGTTTATGAAAATAAGAAACCTCATGATGAATGTATTCACTTGTTACATCGAAGGCTAGGGCATTTAAATTTTAAAATGCTTAAGAAAACTGTTGAATTATCTAAGGGAATAAGTTTGAAACCTTGTAATAAGTATTTGCAATGTAATGCCTGTAATCAAAGCAAAGCAAGGGTCATACCGGCTGATAGAGTTGATGGATTTACTACCAAAGAGCCTTTAGAGGTAGTATTTGCTGATTTAATAGGTCCGAAAAAACCAAGTGTAGGAGGAGCTCGTTACATATTAAGTATAATGGACCACTATTCTAGATATGGGTTTTGCTATTTAATGAAGAGCAAAACTGAAACATATCAAAATCTCTTTAATTGGATAAAATTTGCTGAAAGGAAACCTAAAAAGAAATTAGTAACTCTTATAACAGATAATGGTACAGAATTTACAAATAATAAATTGCAGAACAGACTAAGAATGTTAGGTATTCAACATAAAATGTCTGCACCATATAGGCCACAACATAATGCCTTTATAGAGAGAAGAGGCCAAACATTACAATCAATGACACGAACTATGATGTCTGATTCATGATTACCTGACAATTTATGGGGAGAAGCAATAATGTGTGGTAATCATATATTAAATAATGTTGTTAATTCAACAACAGGTGAAATACCATTCACACTGTGGCATGGTACAAGACCTGATTTAAGTTACATGCACACATTTGGAGCACCAGCATGGGTGCATATCCCTACACAACTTAGACACAAAGGACAGCATAGAGCTAAAAGATTATTTTTTGTAGGATATACATCTAATCATAGATCTTGTAGATTCTGGGAACCAGGTACATCTAGAGTTTACACCAGTGCTAGTGCTAAATTCCTAGAACATGTAGGATGGAATAGATTAGAGCAAGATTTAAATAACGAAGTAATTATTGAACCCTACAAAAGGCAGAAAGAACAGAATAGTTATAAGAAGAGTCCAATTAAAGAAGAAGTCCAGGAAGAGCAAATAGGACCAGAACAAGAGGAAACAGTTGATCAGGAAGAGTTAGATAATCAAGAAGAGTTAATAAATGAAAATCCACCTGTAAGTCCTGTAATACCTAGACGTACTACACGTGTAACTAGACCACCTGATAGGTATCAAGCAAGTATAGTTTGCCAAGTAACTAAAGTTCCAACTAGTGTAGATGAACTTCGGATGTATCCTGCTAAGGATCAGGAGAATTGGCAAAAGGCAATGGAAAAGGAACTAAATTCATTAAAGGTAATGAAAGTTTATGAAGATGCTAAATTACCTCCAGGAGAAAAATCCATTGGGTGCAAATGGATATTTAAAGTAAAAACTGGAAATGATGGGACTGTTACCCATAAGGCTAGGTTAGTAGCTCAAGGATTTAATCAAACTGCATCTGATTACGATGAAGTTTTTGCACCAAGTCTTAAAGCAACATCTTTAAGAGCAGCATTAGTGTGGGCAGCTAAGAAAAACTATGTCATTAACCATTTAGATGTAGAAACTGCCTATCTGCATGCACCATTGCAGCACACTATATATTTAAGAAAACCAGTAGGTATAAAAGACAATAAAGTAAATAGTAAGGATTGTTGGAAACTCAAAAAGAGTCTTTACGGGTTGAAACAATCTGGGTTTGAGTGGAACCAATATATTGTGAAAGAGTTAAACAATATAGGTTTTAAATCTGGTTTAGCAGATCCATGTGTGTTTAAAAGAGAAAATAATGGAACGGTGTCATTATTGTTATTATTTACAGATGATATTGCTTTGATAACTAAGACTAATAATGAAGCTAATGAGATTATATCATTATTAGCCAAAAAGATAAAATTAAAGCATTTAGTTGAAATTAAAAAGTATCTAGGATTGACAATTAACAAAACAAAAAATGGTTTTAAGATATCTCAAGAAGATAAAATTTGCCAATTAATTAAAACGTTTAAAATGGAACTTTGTAAACCGGCAAAGACTCCAATGAGTCAGGAAGTTTGCCAAACTGATGATCAAAGTCCCAAATTTGATAAGTCTATATATCAATCTTTGATTGGTAGCTTATCATATATAAGCAATTGGTCAAGGCCAGATATAGCTTATAGTGTAAATCAGCTGGCACGTTTTAATTCAGATCCACATCAATGTCATTGGCAATCATTAAAAAGAATTTTAAGATATCTTAAAGGAACAATGAACCATGCATTGTATATAGAACCAAAGGGTGATTTGAGTCTTAGTGCCTATGCAGATGCAAGTTTTGCAACTGATATAAACACAAGAAAATCAACATCTGGGATGGCTATATTATTTGGTAAAACACTAATAGGGTGGAGGTCAATCAGACAACAGCATATCAGCTTGTCCACAATGGAAGCGGAATTTTCATGTCTGTCATTACTATGCACTGACTTAATTTTGTACAAACAGTTATTATTAGACATGGGTATAACTGTAAAAGATTCCATTATTGTGTACGAGGATAACCAAGCAGCTATAAAGTTAGCTACTAGTATTGCTGTAAAAACTAGATCAAAGCATACTGATTTAAGATACTTAAATGTTAGAGAATCTGTAAAGAATGGGCTAATTAAATTGGAATACTGCATGACGGAAGAAAACATTGCAGACCAATTTACAAAAGTTCAAGGAGTAATTAAGTTTAAAGAGAGTTGTAACAAATATGATTTAAAGATGAAAATAGTTATATTTATTATTATTTCCTAAAAGGGGAGAATGTTAGGGATAACATTGTTTACCCTAACTGGTTTAGGTAAAATAATAACTAAGTAATCATAGTTTGTTAGTTAAAGTGTCTGCAGCTTTAAATATAGGAAAGTAATTAAGGGAGTGGTTGTGAAAGCACTTTAAAAGAAGCAAGACGACAGCTTGCTCTCTCTCTGGCTTTGATGATCCCTGATTACTGCTTGGAATCAAGACTGCATTGCTCGAACGGGAGAGAAACAAAGGACTGATTTGTAAGTGAACTGACATAGGATATTCTGCACGGACTTTGCTAACTGAATATCCCTGAATGGACTGACTAAATGATATATGACTATTGGACTGTTATTTTGACTATGCTATGAACTCATAATGGAATAAACTATATTTTTGATAGCACAAGTGTATCTGTTATTTTTAGTGTATGTTAATAAACATACAAGCTTAGCTCACTCATTTATCTGTGTGCCTATCTGACTAACGCTGCACATTCTGTTTAGCTTGTCTCCCTAACCCTGGTTGGGGAAACCAGGCTTAACATTAACAATAATATTTAAGAAAATAATATTTAAGAAAATAAATAAAGCTTCTTCCAAAGAAAAGAATTACAGTGTCCAGTAGACTTTGGGTGGGGGAAGCAATCGCTGCTTGAAGTTTTAACCTTTAAAATAACTTCAAAAACTTCTTTAAAAAGATAAGATTAAAATAATAGCAAGTATTATTTATTAAATAAATAGTGTCCTATACTACAGGTGTACAAATTACTGAAGTAATTTCCTAGAATGAATCAGAAAGTAGGTCTAAGGCCCTGGAAATTAATAATAGTTCTCAAAAATTGATGAGATGAAATAAACACCATAAGGGAAGCAGGAGCAGAGTTCTTGAAGGGTGTTCATCTTCCATATAAATGGTGAATTAAAACAAAATATCTGGACTCCAATTAAGACTGAAACAATCAGTTATAGACCTAGAGATAAATGTCAATCTTATGGAAAAATCTGTGGCAAATATTTATTTTATGGCTCTCCAATGACAGATTACTATTTATTTGTAATCTAAAGAAAATAAAATAGTAACAGATTACTATTTATTTATTATAATTTACTATTTAGTAATTGAAATAAGGTAGTGTGGCTAATTTCCTAGAGACAAGATGGTAGAAAAATCATAGTTGTTATTTCATCAGATTTAGTACCCAATCTAGTTCAATATTTTCTAGCTGTGAATTCTTACTCTTCCAGAACATAGGTAAAAATATATTTAAGTTGAAGGGAGACATGTATTTTTTAAAATATCTTTCATAGTGTTATATTGCTATACCCCATTGAAAATACAGAGAACATGGAACAAAATAAAGACTGACAAAGAGTATGGATTTTCCAGTCGCTTAATAAATATCACAAGGTTCAGGTCAGAACAACAACATGCTGTTATCAAATATTTTGGCCTACTATGAAAAATGCCATCCTCTTAATCACTTAAAACATGGTGCAAAATGTTGCACCATGAATTTGTATGAAAGAAACATACTGTATGAAAGAAACTGCCAAGAAATAAAAGATATATATCTTACTAAGCAGTCAAGCTCATACTCTTTGTTAATATCATGTTGTGCATTTTCATTGCTTGCTTTGAGTTGCAATCCATGGCATGACTAAAACTAGGCTCTATAATACATTCACTGATCCATCCATTCAATGTGAAGGTAATGCAAGCTTCAGAATCACCATCAGCAATTCTGATCTCATGGCCTAATTGTCAGGAATCACTGAAAGACGAAGAGGTAAAGAATACTTTAAAAACTTACAAATACGTATGAAATATTTTATTGAATCAATCTCCCAGATTTTCTCTCAAAAGGTATCTTCTTAGAAATCTTCCATATGTTTATCCCTATAATATTCCTGCAAAATTCTCTCTAATGAAAGAATAACTAGTTAAATATGATTATCATATTGATAATTCATATGAATTGTCTTGCAGCTGCAAATAAGTATGCACATGCTAACAATGCTTAGGATGATACAACATAGATTATAGTCCTATATGGAAAAAGAGATACCAGGTATTCAAGATAACTTTAAAAAAGGTCAAAGAACACAAGACATTATTGTTGATAAAGACTAGATAACTGAAAAGGCCAAAGATAAGTCACTATATGTTTCACTGATTATGGAAATCCTTTGATCATGTAGATCATGTTGGACTATGGAATGTGGTTTTAAAAATGGGGACCTCAGAACATGTTATTGTCTCTGGAGAATATTTCCCCTATATAGCCACACCAAGAAAGCCTCATCACAGATAGAACATGATGAAATAGGGCATTGGTACTTACCTGACACACCCGTTCTCCTTGAGCTGCAAAGAGCATCCAGTAGTGGGAGGTGCTTCAGTCTCTGCTTATCTAGGCTGGGCTTAATTTGCGGAACGCTCCTCCTCCTCCACTGGACTCCTCCCCAGCGTTCCCCAGTTTTGGCGAAGATGAGAGAAACAAACATCCTCACCCTTAATACTGTAAAAATTCATTGGCGAAACAGGATACCACCAGACAGAAGAGGGTGGGGCTGGATGCTCTTCACAGCTCAAGGAGAACGGGCATGTCAGGTAAGTACCAAACGCCCTTTCTCCCACGAGCTGCTCAGAGCATCCAGTAGTGGGACATACCAAAGCTTGGCCTGTCCTATGGGAGGGACTCCGTCTTTCTTGGGATCCCCTTCTGTCCCTGTGGACCCATTGCAGAACCCTTCTGCCAAAGGAGGCCTCAGCTGAAGCAAACACATCTATTTTATAATGCCTAATGAAAGGCGATGGAGAGGCCCAGGTTGCAGCATGACAGATGTCAATGATCAGTGCCTGCATGGCCCATGTTGCCGATGTTGTGGTGCTCCTTGTTGAATGAGCTGTTATGCCCCTGGGCACCTGAAGTGCTTGAGTCTGATACGTTTTCACTATTGTGGCCCGTAGCTAACGGCCTATTGTGGAGGATGAGAACTTGCATCGCTGATTGTTGGGCTGAAAAGACACAAATAAAGCCCCCGTTTTGCTAAATATATATAAATATATTCGTAATGCTCGCCTCACATCCAGCCGATGCCATTGTCGTTCCAGCCCTTGGGATGGCCTGGGACAAAAATTAGGAAGTATCATTTCTTATGTGAATGGCTGAATTAACTTTGGGTATGAATGTAAGATCAGGATGAAGTACGACCCTTTCAGAATGGAAGACACAAAGATCTTGTCCGATTGACAAAGCTGCCAGTTCCAAAATACGATGAGCAGAAGTGATCGCTATAAGAAAAACTACTTTATACATCAGAAATTGGAGACTTGACGATTACAAAGGCTTGAAAGGGCACTTAGTGAGTGCAAGAAGAACCTTGTTAAGGTCCCAATTGGGATAACGGTGAACCATTGGCAGGTGTAAGTTTGTGGCTCCTCGAAGGAAACACTGTATGCGTAGATGATGGGAAAGAGATAGGAGATCTTCATAAGTGACTGATGCCAAGGCCGCCACTTGTCTTTTCAACGTATTAGGTGATAATTCCCTGTCAAGCCCCTCTTGTAAGAACTCTAGGATCTGAGCCACAGATGGATTAATAGAATCAATTTGAGACTTGGTACACCATTTGCAGAAACTGGACCACGTGGCATTGTAGATGCGAGTTGTTGAGGTGAGTCTGGCAGCTTGGATGGTGGCGATAACTCTGTTGAAAAACTTTTCACTCTTCAGATGACTCTGCTCAACCTCCAGACAGTCAGGTGCAACCATTGAGGGTCCGGATGTTGAAGGGGTCCTTGGGTTAACAAGACCCTGCCTGGCGGAATTTTCCATGGTGGTGATACAGATAGACTGTGGAGGTCTGCAAACCATGACCATCTGGGCCAGTAAGGAGCTACCAGAAGCAGTTCCGCCCTCTCGTCGAGCAGCTTCTGGATGGCCTTGGGGATCAGTGGAAGTGGCAGGAATGCGTACAGTAGCCCCAGGGGCTAATGGCAATGGAACGCATTGAAATTCTCCACTTCTTGTGAGGGGTACCTGGAAAGAAATCTCGGGAGCTGAGTGTTGAGGGGGGAAAGCGAACAGGTCTACTACTGGCTGCCCAAATGTCCTGACCGCCTCTTGAAAGAGGGTCAGATGGAGGCGCCACTCCGCTTGATCTATCGTGGCCCTGCTTAGCCAATCTGCCTGTGTATTCTACAGTCCTGAAATGTGTTCTGTTCTGATGGAAATCAGGTTGTTCTCTGCCCAACGACACAAACGCTCCGCTTCTCGCATGAGGTGTTTCGACTGAGTTCCCCCGTTCGTTTACGTTGCGGTTACGTTGTCGGTCAATATTAATATGTGTTGGTTGTGTACCTGTGGAAGGAAACTGCGGTGAGCCAGGTGTACTGCTCGAAGCTCCAGCCAATTTATGCTGCACGATTGTTCTATGGAGGACCAGCGGTCTTGGGCTGTGAGCGATTGAAAGTGAGCTCCCCATCCAATCAGGCTGGCATCGATGGTGGTGATAAGTCTGTGGGGCTCTTTGAATAGGCAACCTTTGTTTATGGCTGGTCTGGTCCACCAGAGGAGAGATATGAGGACCTGTGATGGAACTTTGAGTTGCTTTGGTTTGCTGGTACGGGAGCAGGAACCACTGGAAGGATCTAGTGTGGAGCCGGGCCCAAGGAATAATAGATATACATGAGATCATCTTGCCTAACAATTTTGATAGATCAGCTAGGGACACCCTCCTATGAACCCTGACCTCCTTAACTAATTGATGAATGCTGTTTTGTCTATCTGGTGACAGGAAAACTTTGCCTTCCACTGTATCTATGACTGCCCCCAGGTGGATTAATTGAGTCAAAGGTGTTAAATGACTCTTTTCCCAATTGATTGAGAACCTGTGTAGTTGTAGGGAGTATAATGTGATCTGAATATCTATGACTGATTGATGAACAGAAGATGACAAAATTAAGATATCATCGAGGTAACACTGCAGTCGTATGGGGACACCCCAGAGATGAGCAGCGAGGGCTGTGAGAACCTTTGTGAAGGTCCCGGGGCAGAGGCTAGTCAGAAGGGAAGAGCCACATATTCAAAATGGAGATTATTATAATAGAATCGTAAAAATTTATAATGGGAAGGCCGAACTGGAATATGTAAGTATGCCTCCGTCAGATCTATAGATGTAAGGACATCACCTTACATAAGATAGATTGTAGGGTGTACATTTTAAATTTGCGATATACTAAAAATTGATTAAGGCATTTCAAATTCAAGATTGCTCTCCATCCCCCTGAACTTTTGGGAACAACGAAAAGATGTGAACAGAAACCTTGCCCTCGTTGGTCGGTAGCAACTGGTTGGATGGCTTGTATGTCCAGTAGGTGCTGAATAGCTATTTCCATAAGATTTTGTTTAACCAGATCTCTGGAAACAGGGCACGACATAAAGAATTCTCTGACCCAGGAATCAGACATTGGGGAATCCCATTGGTCCACGAATAATTTAAGGCGGCCGCCAATGGGAGCCGGGTCCATGGGGTTATCTTGGACGCCAGAAAAATCTATTTCCCACTCCTTGGAAGGATTTCTTGGATTGGCCACCCCTTCTGTTCCTATCCCCAAAGCCTGACCTCTCTGGCTGTTGCCCTGGTCAGAAAGGTGGGGGTCTCTGGTATTTGGTTAAGAACGGTCCCTAATAAAAGAGCCGAAAGGTTCCCCTCCAAAAGGACTGAGGATTTCTCGGGTCTGACTTCCGAAAAGGGAGGGTAAAATTTTCTTTTTGTTTCGAATCTTGATGAGTAGTGGATTGAGGGAAGGACCAAACAGTCTGTCTCCTGCTAGAGGAGATGAAACGAGCTTGTATTTATGTTTGCCAATTCTTTAACCATAGCAAGCGTCATGCTGTGACATGTGAAGTAATGGCTCTGGCAAGAAACTTAACTTCATGAAAGGTTGCATCAGCTGAGAATTCGGCGGCTACTGTAAGTTTTGCAATGTCTTGGTGTGCTCTAGTGTTGGAATTGGGGACATGCTCCCGTAATAGCTGGAGCCATCTAAGGGAAGAACGGGTAAAGAAGGAAGTGGCCGTGGCCGTTCTGATGGCTCATGCATCAGACTGATGGTCCCTGCGTAGGGCTAGCTTGGCCCATTTGTCCTCTGGCTTTAATGCCTCTAGCGCCTCACTGGGAATGGAGGACGAGGACGCTAATCCCACAATGGGTTCATCTACCTCAGGAGTATTCAACAATTTTAAGAAATCTGGGGCCAAATTAAAGAATTTCCTGTCTTAACCATTGGGGGGTGGGTACACTGCTGCAGAAGCCCACTGTTTCTGTACCAGGTCTGCAAACATGTGAGAGACTGGAATCATGTCTGCCTCAATTACAGGTTGGGTGAAAATGAGATCCTCTGGTCCCTCGTCTGATGGAGTTGGAGTGGTAGAAGGGGCCAGCTTGTCCAGTCACGCAGTATTTTTGGCCTTGAACAATAGAGATTTGAAAAGTTGTGGCTGGAACAAGCCTGTAAATACAGGTTGGTCAGGAACGAGGCCCTCATCCTCAGACATCCCCCTTTCTAAGGGGTCTACTTCTGACATGGCCGGGGCATTGATTCTTATTCACTCTGGTCCATGTGCTCAATGTGTTCCACCTGTTCTGCCTCCTCCTCCTGCTCCTCCTTCTGCAGTTCCTGTAGGAGCATACCCCCTTGACACTGTACCTGGGTATAGTGTAGCTCTGACCTGGCCAATGACCGAACGGATTGCGAATCATACTCAGCGGGTGCGGGATGATCCCTGGTCAGAAGGCCTGCTGCAATTCCCTGACGGATAGCCATCTCCATCCAGGTCTTCATTCGCTCTGGCACATCATCTGGAAGAGATTGTTCCTGTCGAAGACCGGCAGCCGTTGATGTGAACATCGCTTCAGTTATTCTTCGCATGGTTGGTGATTGAGCTGACTGGGCCTGTTGACTCAGGGGAGCCACACTGCACCTGGATGAGAGAGAGAGATCTAGGGGGGTAGGAGGGAGGAAAGCGGAGGACTGCTCTGGACTGTGGGGTGAGAAGGTTTGAGAGGTCCTGTGTGCCTCCCATGTGTACTTATCTATTTGTTTTTCCAGTGCCTTGTGGTGCCTGGTGGATCCTTTTGTGATGCCTTAGAAATCCCCTTTTTCTTCTTCTTAGGATTGTGTTGAGATTTGGACTTGCCCCTTGAAGTTGAGGAGTGTGAACCACTACCCCCTGCCATTGTGACTGTGGAAGGACCAGTACGCTCATTATTTAATGCTATATTATGTAGGCGGTTGGGGCACCTAGGGACCTGGCCAAAAATGGACAGGGTGTCCTGAAATCAAATCCCCCATTTTGTTTTGTTTTTTTTAATTTGGTTTTTGGTTTTTTTTTAAAATATGGATATCTGCTTCAAAATTGAGTCGTATCTCAACAAATAATTTATTATTGTTATGAAATTGCCAGTATTATTATATTGGTATGATTAATATTATCAGAGCATATGGGTATGCAAATACATATCAAATTTGGATGTCCCAATCAGCTAAATTGAGAATGCCTAACAGGCCAAATAATCACTCACAGGCCTTTAACAGCTTCCCTGCACAGGCGGATGCTGGCCTAGGTGCTCGCTATTGTGCCGCTGGATAGGGAGAACTGTGAGGGTTGAGCCAACAACACGAATTAACAAAAGCCTTGAATATGTTGGAAATGAGGTTGTAATGATTCCTCAGGGTATTTTGTGTAAAAAAAAACCTTCAGTCTGGAATAAGGATTATCTCACACAGTCTATTAAATTAGCACTCAACGCGGCCACGCGGTCCCTTTACAGTAAAAAAAAATTGGGGACCAGACGTTATTTGTGGAGCATGCGCCAGCAGCAATCTCCCACCAAGAAAAAGAGATAAGCTCCAACAGCCATCCCTTAGGGCTAAACCAGCAGGGAGGAATGAAATAACGAGGCGATTACACCTCCACCCCTAAATGGTGTTCTTGGGGAAAAATGAAACTGCGATATGACTCAGGAGAGAGAGAGAGAAAAAAACCCTCGCTGTTTAAATGATAAAGCGGCTCGGCGATCGTAATGGCAAAGTAGGGCTAGCAGTTGGGAGGGGCGAAATGAAGGAGCACAAGGAGCTCTTCCTGATAATGCGATCCCCAACGGCCAGATGGCAAGGGCAGTATCGGTAAGACAGGAAT
Organism: Hydrophis major; assembly: GCA_033807585.1. Lineage (NCBI taxonomy): Eukaryota > Metazoa > Chordata > Lepidosauria > Squamata > Elapidae > Hydrophis > Hydrophis major. The sequence continues at coordinate 113,126,635 of CM066343.1, forward strand.
AATTGACTATCTGCAAACCTTAAAGAGAATTATCCTGTTTCAGCCAAGGATTAATGAGAAGCACTGCCTATCTCTCATGAGGTTGAGCCAAAAACTGGGGAATGCTGGGGAGGAGTCCCATGGAGGAGGAGGAGCATTCCGCAAATTAAGCCCAGCCTTGATAAGCAGAGACTGAAGCACCTCCCACTACTGGATGCTCTGAGCAGCTTGTGGGAGAAATTCTGGTTCTAAGTTGGCAAAGCAGAGTTGGCAAATTGAGTATTCTTCCCTTATGTATTGAACATAGATGCTGAGTATATATTAAAGAAAACTGGATTAGAAGAAGATGAGTGTAGATTTAAAACTGGAGAAAGAAACATCAATAATCTTACTTCGCTGGTGATATCCCTTCGATAATTGAAAATGCAAAGGATTTGCAAGATCTAGTTAAAAAATCCAGGCACAAAGTTTTAAAAAAGGAACATTAAATAAAAAGATGTACAATAACTAGACTTAGAACTTATAATAAAGATACTGAAGAAATTTATAGCTTTTACTTTTTAGGATTAGCCATCAATCAGCAGTCAATAAATATGCTGCAGACTAACACTTCATGGCCACGAAGACCTTGGAAAAGATACTCAGGTTCCATGATGTATCAATACCTGCGAAGATCAGAACTAAGCAGACAATGGTATTCCTGGTGGAATTGATATTTGGAATATGATGAAGCAAGATAGAGAGAGTTTTTAAATTTGAGGATGGAGAAGATTCTAAGAATAATATGAACACTCAAGAATGGATCATTAAAGAAATCAATTTAGAGTTTTCTTTTGGGACATAAATGACCATTCGCATATTATCCTGCTTCAGACACATTATGTGAGGACTTAACTCTCTGGAAAAGGCTTCACGGATGGAAAAGCTGAAAGAAAAGAAACAAAAAGAATGACTAGCAGCAAGATGAATGCACTAAATTATAGTGGCAATGGGTGCACATTTGGAAGACATGAAGGACCAAGTTACGGACAGATCATCATTAAGAAAATCTATGTAAGCATTAGACAATGACAATAATCAGTGGATCACATAGGTAATAGAGACCCTCCCTGGACACTCTTCCTAATTTCTTCAGAAGGCACTATTTCAAACAAAGAAAGAAAGTTTCTATGGAATGCTTTTCTGTCCAGGGTTCCTCTTTCATCCCCTTGATTAGAGTTGCACATCAGGGAAAAAAGAAGGAAGGGTGTGTTGAATTCTTAAGTCTTAAGTTTCTTTGTATGGGTTCTTTCAGTAAGATGAGAGCTAAACTAAGGGAAGTTTTGTTCAATATGGTTCCTCTGAAGCTAGACAATTTTTATTTTAGCTTTTTTAAGTCTTAGTGCTACTTCTTCATATCCTTCTGGAGGCATTTCTCTAACTTACTCCCCATTTCCTCTTCCAACTCTATTTCTTTACTCATAGCCTGTATTCCATAAATAGATAATGCCTGACTACCTTCTTTTCCTTTTTCAATTTCTTTTTCTTTATTTTCTCCTGCCTTTTGAAATCCTCATCTTTGTTTTATCTCCTACTCTTCATCTGTAACTCTTATTTGAGTCTTGCTAAAGCAAGACTAGCTCTTTAGATGTCATTGAAGTACAATCCTTTTCATTCTTGGTTATTTGTCATGTTGAAAGGACATGATGAAATTTGAAATCTGATATCTGGAGGGTGGCAGATTTCTTAGCCCAAGTATAATCCATATACTCAAGGCAATTGCCTGTCATGTTGCTTAAAAAGTAACTACAGTTTTGTCAGCAATTGGTTTAATTTCTTTAAACTTCAAACTGCTCTGTTTGAAAACCTCTTGTTCAACATTGGTTTTCCACATATTCAAGAAACATATGATCAGAACACTTTTCAGGAACTTGAAAATAGCTAAGTAATTCTTTAGAAACTGTCTCAGAATGAGCAGCATAGTATTTCTATGTTTCTATTCGGGAGGAAAAATACTGACTTTACTTCATGAAGCTTTCTCTTCATGAAAGTATATGTAATTTAGGAGCCGTAGTGGGGCAGTGGTTAGAATGTACTATTGCAGTCATCTTCAAAGTAAAATGAAATATCTAATGGGGTGCTATAACATCCATGCTGCACCTGGATTATCAAACATAGTTTCAGATTATCATAGAAATAACAGTATAATCTATATTTGCCATATTCAGCCTACAGTAAGTGATATGTCCAATCTTTGCTCACATTAAAAAGAAATTCAGAGAAAGTTCAGAATAGATACAAAAAGAGCAATGAGAATGATAAGGGACTGAAAATTAATATTTTGAAGAGAAATTACAGAAACTAAGTATGTTGAGAAAAGATGACTGGGAGAAAAATATTATAGCAATTTTCAAAGTACTGAAGGGATATTGAACAGAAAGCCAAAATCTATCTGTTATATCAGAGCACAAGATACAATATGCTGCTCTTAAATTACAGCAAAACAAATCGTGACACAACTGTTGGAATATATTCTAAGAGTAAAAACATTTGACAATGAGGATAGAAAGGGATTTCTGTAGCCAGATTCAATTCTATGGTTTTCAGAAGAAGCCACTCGCCTACAGCTGGTTAAAATGAGATGCCTTGCTTACCTTTTTCTTTTCTTTTCTTTCTTTCTTACATAACTTTGCAGCTTATAAATCTGGTAGCTTTACTGATGTGTAAAACTGGTACAAGAATTCAAACCAAATACATTGCTGTAAATATTTCAAATAAAGTGTACAATATCTTGAATGCATACTTCATTTAGTTTTCCACATCTGTATACAAGTTGTTAATTATTAGTTTATGTTTAAGTCATCCACATTTTTTTCCATTGTAAAGACACTGCTAAATCACAATTTAAATAATCACACAAAAGATGATTTCTGGTTCCGCGTGGCTTCGGTGGCAGCAGAAATTCGCGACCGTTCGCGATTCCTGCTGCGCTTGCCGCCGAGGTACCCCCGACCCAAATGGGTCAGGGGGATATGGCTGCCCTGTAGGGACAGCCGAAGAGAGAGGGGAGCCGACAGGGGGTTAGGGGTGCTGCAGACCCCCTCCTTGTCCAGAAAAACCCCTTTTTCCCAAGGTGGTGGAGCGGCGGTCAGCAATGGCCGCCACGAAGAAGCCAGCAACCGGGTAAGATTGTGCTGGAGGAAGCAAGAAAAGTGAAAGTGCTGGCTGAGCCGGGTCAATCAACATCTTTTAAATTGGTTGGAATTGAGCTGTCTGAATTGCTGGAGGATACATTGTATCCCTAAAAAGATCGAAAGTGGCGGAGAAGCTGTTAAAGGGAACTTTTTTTTCTTCACTCTCCCACCCCATGGAAACAGCAGATGAAGATTTGAAATTTGTTTGGGCACTGAAGGTGAATTATTCTGAAAGTTGAAGTCAAGGGACAAAAGAGTTCTTGGACATTGGACTTAAAAATTTAAGAAATTGGAGGCTTCCGGTTTCGCGTGGCTTCGGGGCAGCAGGAATTCGCGACAGCTCGCGATTCCTGCTGTGCTAGCCGCCGAGGTACCCCCGATCCAGATGGGTCAGGGGGATATGGCTGCCCTGTAGGGACAGCTGAAGAGAGAGGGGAGTCGGACAGGGGGTTGGGGGTGTCGCAGACCCCCTCCTCCTCCGGAAAAACCCCTTTTTCCCAAGGCGGTGGAGCGGCGATCAGCAATGGCCGCCACGAAGAAGCCAGCAACCGGGTCAGATTGCGCTGGAGGAAGTAAGAAAAGTGAAAGTGCTGTCTGAGCCGGGTCAAGTAACATTTTTAAAATTGGTTGGAACAGAGCTGTTTGAATTGCTGGAGGATACATTGTATCCCTAAGAAGATCGAAAGTGGCGGAGAAGCTGTTAAAGGGAACATTTTTTTTCTTCACTCTCCCACCCCATGGAAACAGCAGATATGTTTGGACATATTGGACATTGAAAGTGAATTGTTTTGAGAATTGAAGCTAAGGGACAAAAGGGTTTTTGGACATTGAAAAACTTAAGAAATTGGAAAGCCCTTCTTGGAGGTATGGATTTCTGATTATTTAAAATTGATATTGCAAGTGGGAAGGGAGAGGAAAAAAAATTGGAGCAGAAGCTGAAAAAGGAGGAGATTGCCTAGAATCCCAAAGAAAGGTATGTGGTAATTGGACCTCTTTGATTAAACATTAACCCCAGAAAGAGAAAGAGAAGAAGGAAGAAAAGTATTAATTTTTGGAATTTTTTTTTTGAATTATTCTTGATTAAAAATATTTGTGGTTGTTTTGGGAAAAGTTTCTTTTTTCATAATGGCATCGCTTGTGGATGAACTAAAGACTGAATATCAAAAATATAAAAAAGAAGATACTTTGGGCACTTTGTTTCAATTCTTAGAAATGGCGTTATGTACTTATGAAAAGTTGACTACGCAGCAGAAGGACTGGGGCAAAGAAGAAGAGGAAGAAAAAGCCATCTTTGATGAACAATGGGTTCTTTCCAGGGAGGAGGAGAAAAAGGATAAGAAAAAGGGGATTTTAAGAATTATAAAAACAACCAAAGAAGAGAAAAATGAGCGGAAAGGTGGAGGCAAGGTTACAAAGCAAAGGAAAGGGAGTAAGAAAAGGGAGGAGGAAAGACAAAGGGGTAAAAAGGGCAAGGAGAAGAATAAGCAAGAGAGAAAGGGGAGGAGGAGAAGCCTCAATGGGGGGAAGCAAGATCTAAAGAAAAAAAGTTTATTCAGAGACAATGGGTGAATTTAATTTAGGAAAAAAGAGGGATTCTGGAGGGTACATAAGATTGTGTTTTTTATATATGTATTTAGAGTATAAAATTCATTGTGTAATTTTAGAATCTTTTAAACAGAATCCCAAGAAAAATTGTTATATGAAGTACTTTTAAGTTAGGGTAATGAGGTATAGACGTTACTCCAATTGGTGTATAGGAGAAGTATAATAAAAGAAAAAGGATGAATGGATAGTTGGAAATAGAACAGACAAAGAATATTATTGAAAATGGTAATAAGATATGAAAGGATATATAAAGGTTTTGTTATGTTTTTTTTTTCTTTTTTGGATGTTGTATATTGAAAAAAGGCAAAAAAAAAATTTAATTAATAAGAAATAATTTGGATGAAAAGGAGAAGTTGGGATAAGATATGAAGTTAAATAAACAAAGTATTGATACTATAATTTGGGATTGTTATGTTCTATTGGTTTTCTTCTTTTATTATTTTTTCTTAGAAAAGAACTTATAAGCTGTTATGCCTTGTGCATTGTTTATATAAAATTGATAAAAATGGTTTATATATATAATATAAAAAAGAAAATGATAATCAGATATGGAAGGATATATAAAGTGAATATGATATTTGAATTTGTGTCTGTATGAAGAGTTTCAACCCGGGATCAGACAACCTTCAGAAAAGATCTTTTAGTTTTGTTTATGTTTTGTTCTATGTAAAATTAATAAAATTTGTTTAAAAAAAAAAAATTTAAAAAATTGGAAAACCCTTATTAGAGGTATGGATTTCTGATCATTTAAAAATTGATGTTGCAAGTGGAAAGGGAGAGGAAAAAAAAATTGGAGCAGAAGTGGAAAAAGGAGGAGATTGCCTAGAATCTCAAAGAAAGATACAAGGTAATTGGACCTCTTTGATTAAACAGTAACCCCAGAAAAAGAAATAGAAGAAAGAAGAAAAATATAAACTTTTGGAACTTTTTTTGAATTATTTTTGATTAAAAATACTGGGTGGTTGTTTTGGGGAAAGTTTCTCTTTTCAGGATGGCATCGCTTGTGGATGAACTAAAGACTGAATATCAAAAATATAAAAAGGAAGAACAAGATGGAAAAGATACTTTGGGCACTTTATTTCAATTTTTAGAAATGGCGTTATGTACTTATGAAAAATTGATTACACAGCAGAATGACTGGGACAAAGAAGAAGAGGAACAAGAAGCCATCTTTGATGAACAATGGGTTTTTTCTGGGGAGGAGGAGAAAGAGGATAAGAAAAAGGGGATTTTAAGATTTGAAAAAACAACCAAAAAAGAGAAAAATTAGAGGAAAGGTGGATGCAAGGTTAGAAAGCAAAGGAAAGGAAGTAAGAAAAGGGAGGAGGGGAGACAAAGGGGTAAAAAGGGCAAGAAGAAGAATAAGCAAGAGAGAAAGGGGGGGAGGAGAAGCCTTAATAGTGGGAAGCAAGATCTAAAGAAAAAAAGTTTATTCAGAGACAATGGGTGAATTTAATTAAGGATAAAAGGGGGATTCTGGAAGGAATATAAGATTGTGTTTTTATATGTGTATTTAGAATATAAAATTTACTGTGTAATTTTAGAATCTACTAAACAGAATCCCAAGATAAATTAAGTGTTATATGAAGTACTTTTAAGTTAGGGTAATGAGTTAAAGGCATCACTCCAATTAGTGTATAGGAGAAGTATAGTAAAAGAAAAAAAGATGAATGGATAGTTGGAAATAGAACAGACAAAGAATGTTATTGAAAATGGTAATAAGATATGGAAGGATAAAGGTTTTGTTGTGGGGTTGTTTTTTTTGTATATTGATAAAAGGCAATAAAATTTTAATTAACAAGAAATAATTTGGATGGAAAGGAGAAGCTGGGATAAGATATGAAGTTAAATAGATAAAGTAAATATTGATATTATAATTTGGAACCATTATGTTCTATTGGTTTTCTTCTTCAATTATTATTATTATTTTTTTAGAAAAGAATTTATAAGCTGTTATGCCTTGATTGTTTGTGCACTGTTTTTGTAAAATTGATAAAATTGGTTTATAAAAAAAGAAAAGAAAATGATAATAAGATATGGAAGGATATATAAAATGAATATGATGTTTGAATTTGTGTCTGTGTGAAAAGTTTCAACCCGGGATCAGGCAGCCTTCAGAAAAGATGTTTTAGTTTTGTTTATGTTTTGTGTCTTGTATGTTTATGAAAGGCAATAAAATTTTAATAAGCAAGAAATAAATTTGGATAAAAGAAGAAGTCTGGATAAGATATGAAGTTAGATAGATAATGTAAATATTGATATTACAATTTGGAGTTATTTTACATGTTCTATTGGCTTTCTTCTTTAATTTTTTTTTTTTTTTTTAGAAAAGATTTTTTAAGTTGTTATGCCTGGATTGTGTATTGTTTTTTTTTAAATTAATAAAATTTGTTTAAAAAAAAGAATAATCACACAAAAGACAATTATTTACTCATCAACCTGTCAAATATTTCATTTAAAATACACACAAGAACCTAATTATTTAAACTGAGCAAATACTCACACTACTCTGGTGTTTACTAATTTCCATGGCATGCTTAACATCTGGAAGTTCCTTCATCTGTGCATAATTTGATTTTCCTTTCTCGGCATCATATTTTTTCTTGTAAAGAACCTAAAAATGATAAATATTATTAGCATGCATACAGAAATCAAGGTAGAATACAGCCCAGGGTTTACCTACTATTGGGATAAGGGGAGAAACTTTTATACATTCATTTTATAAATCTCCAGAGTTTTACTTTCAAACCCCTAGCTATTTTAAAAGTTTCATAAACTCAGAATATAAATTATTTTATACAAACTTATATAAATAATAATTTTAAACTTTAATCCTGACAATATGTGATAATTAAAACTGAGAAGTGCATGTAACTGCATGCTTGTTAGAAACAAATTCTGCTGTGGCCTACATTTTAAATGAGGGGAGAACACGTACAGGTGAAATTTAAAAAATTAGAATATCATGCAAAAGTTCATTTATTTCAGTAAAGCAACTTAAAAGGTGAAACTAATATATGTAATAGATTCATTACATGCAAAGCAAGATAGTTCAAGCCTTGATGTGTCATAATTGAGATGATTATGGCTTACAGCTCATGAAAACCCCAAATCCACAATCTCAGAAAATTAGAATATTGTGAAAAGGTTCAATACTCTAGGCTCAAAGTATCCACTCTAATCAGCTAATTAAGCCATAACACCTGCAAAGGATTCCTGAGCCTTTAAATGGTCTCTCAGTCTGGTTCAGTAGGAATCACAATCATTGGACAGACTGCTGACCTGACAGTTGTGCAGAAAACTATCACTGACACCCTCCATAAGGAGGGAAAGCCTCAAAAGGTAATTGCAAAAGAATTTGGATGTTCCCAAAGTGCTATATCAAAGCACATTAATAGAAAGTTATGTGGAAGGAAAAGGGTAGAAGAAAAAGGTGCACAAGTAACAGGAATGACCGCAGCCTGGAGAGGATTGTCAGGAAAAGGCCATTCAAAAGTGTTGGGGACTTTCACAAGGAGTGGACTGAGCCTGGAGTCAGTGCATCAAGAGTCACCACATGCAGACGGATCCTGGACATGGGCTTCAAATGTATTCCTCTTGTCAAGCTGCTCCTGAGCTAAAGAAAAACAGAACTGGCCCGTTGCTCAGTAGTCCAAAGTCCTCTTTTCTAATGAGAGCAACTTTTGCATCTCATTTGGAAACCAAGGACCCAGAGTCTGGAGGAAGAGTGGAGAGGCACACACTGCAAGATGCTTGAAGTCCAGGGTGAAGTTTCCACAATCTGTGTTGATTTGGGGAGCCATGTCATCTGCTGATGTTGGTCCATTGTGCTTCATTAAGTCCAGGGTCAACACAGCCATCTAACAGGAGATTTTGGAGCACTTCATGCTTCCTGCCACAGACAAGTTTTATAGGGATGCTGACTTCATTTTCCATCAGGACTTGGCACCTACCCACACTGCCAAAAGCACCAAAGCTTGGTTCAATGACTGTGGGATTACTGTGCTTGATTGGCCAGCAAACTCACCTGATCTGAACCCCATAGAGAATCTATGGGGCATTGCCAAGAGAAAGATTAGAGACATGAGACCGAACAATGCAGAAGAGCTGAAGGCCGCTATTGAAGCATCCTGGTCTTCCATAACACCTCAGCAGTGTCACAGGCTGATAGCTTCCATGCCACGTCACACTGAGGCAGTAATTGCTGCAAAAAGGGCCCAAATTAAGTACTGAGTACATATGCATGCTTATACTTTTTAGAGATCCGATATTGTTCTATGTACAATCCTTGCTTTATTGATTGCATGTAATATTCTAATTTTCTGAGATTGTGGATTTGGGGTTTTCATGAGCTGTAAGCCATCATCATCACAATTATGCCGAATCACGGCTTGAACTATCTTGTTTTGCATGTAATGAGTCTATCTCATATATGAGTTTCACCTTTTAAGTTGCATTACTGAAATAAATGAACTTTTGCACGATATTCTAATTTTTCAAGTTTCGCCTGTATACTTATTATATAGGATTCTCCACTATTACTTCATTTTGGTTTAAGCAACATACATTTGTTAATATGGTTTTGGGGAAAGCAATTGGATGTAAAAATGTTATGTCAATCTGATATTGAATTATTAGAAAATGTGGATTCAATGAACCATTTGGATGAAAGAAATCTCCATTAAATCTAAAAATCCTTTCTATTGTTCTGTTCCTTTCCAGAGGCTAATTATAAGACAGCTCTATAAAGTCATCTTTTTTTCAAACTTTATCAACAGGGAAACGCTGATTGAGGCAAGAACCTGCATGGGAGAAGGTGTCACAGTACATTCAAAAGAGTTTTTGCTCATCCAATCAATATTCTGAGCATCATGAATTCTACTAGGTATTCTACTATCGTATATCTCCCAGTGTACTTCCTACCCAGTCAAGCTTTTGAAAACCTTCCAGCCTGTATCCTTCAACTCCATTGACTTACCTACCAGTCATTATCTTCAATATAATGGAAGAACTGAAAAATATTATTTGTATAGTTAATATTTAATATTGTATTTAAAAAGTGAGCTATTTTCTATAAGATGGTATATTCTGGGAGTTTTCCCTTTCCTTTTTCTCCCATTTTTTATTTATAGTTTATTATTATTTTGTTTCTTATTAAAGAAAATAAATATTTAGAAAGAAGGCTTACTTTTTACTAATCTAAAACTTTAATACAATCAAATAATGCGAGTGAATCTACACTGAACTATATTAGTTAATTTAAATTCAATTGATTCTCAAGTTGTTTTGTTCAACTTGCACATATATAAGGAATCTATAGGTATTAATTTGGGGCTAGGTATAATTAAGCAATGAATAGGATCAAATCAGTGGTGGATGCTACCGGTTCGGACCGGTTCAGCTGAACCAGTAGGAAAAAAAAGTTGCTGATCAGCTGAGAGGAGGGAAAAAATCCTCAGCTGGGAGGAAAAAGAAGAGAGAAATGCAGGATCAGCCCTCCCAGCTGCCCCTGTGCTTTTCTCTTCTTTATCTGCTCAGCTGATTGGTGCTGCAGGTCTCAGCTGGTGTCGGGAATGCTGCGCGCCAGCATTAGAAAAAGTCACTCCCACCGAACTGGTGGTAAAACAATTTCAATCCCACCATTAGATCAAATCCATTCTCTCTTTTCATTTTCTAATAGTTTTTGATGCATATTTTCTGATCTCTGTCCATCTCTCACTTCCTCCCTACCAATATGGAAGTGCTCTCAACTGATTAGTTGAAGACGAGTTTAATCACCATTTGAAATGCACCCTTGGGATGAAATTTCCCACTCCCAGATCTATACATAACTACAAAAATAAGTGCAATAACTAGGAGAAGGCGGAGCTTCGCTTCGGCGATACAGCTGCAATCTTGGGGCTCCGAGATCACAGCTGATATTTTCGCCCCTGGTCAGTCCCAATGGACCTAAACCATCCCGTAGAGACGGTGACAATGAAGGGCACACTCTCTGGATCCCAGGGACATAGCAAAGTCCCTGGTTTGATCTGGGAGAAGTCCTTTTGCTGGCGGTGGAGAGGCAGCCTCCATAGCTGCTGAAGTTGGGACAGCTCCGGAAAGGAAGAGGCTGGAAGTGAAAGTGTGTTGGCTGGGTGAGAAAGTCTTTTTTTTTTTTTGTAAATTCGCTGAGTGTGTCAATTGGGTGAGAAAGTCTTTTTTTTTTGTAAATTCGCTGAGATTTGAAAGGACACTCTGAATATGAGAAGAAACCTGTGAGATTTTTTTTTTGACAAATATGTATGAACGGTGTATTTTAAAGGGATGTCAAATTGAGGTTTGGGTCTTTTTTTTTCTTTCTATTACTTTTCCTTTGGATTTTAGCGTGATTTTGTAGTTAACCAGACTGAATTTTCCCTTATATATATTCTTATACTCCTTTTTGATTTTTTAATTTTCTTTTAGGACAGAGGCTCCCTTTGCCTATTTTCTCTTTTTATATATATACATGTAAATACCTTTTATTTTTTCTTAACTCAAACTAAGTTTTTCTGGCTAAGGGGGGAAGTGCATTAAGAAACTTTGTAACACTGCCAACTAGAGGCTTGAAAATATTTTATTTGAATTGGAGAGAACTGTGAAAATATTTTTCTTTTCTTCTTCTTCTTTTTACTGGGATTTTTTTTTTTTTGCTTTTTCCATCCATGTTTTTGGACCATTCTGCCTTTTCCTTTTTATTATTGAGATTTCCCAATTGGATTAAGGTGTGGAGAACCTGAAGGAATTTTTTCTTTTTTTTTCTTTTTGTTCCTCTTCTTCTTAATTATTATTATTATTTTGGGGCTTTTTTCTTCTTTTTATTTTTCATTTTTTATTGTGAATTACTTCATAATTGGATTAGAGTTTAGAAGAACCTGAAGATTTTTCTTCTTCTCTTTTTTCTTTTTTGCCATCGGGCCTTTTACTATTGGATTTTCCCATTTTGGATTATAATTGGATACTTTAGCAGTTAGATTAAAAGTTAAAAAGAATTTGAAGATTTTGAAGCGTTTAAAATGAGCAGGACACCCATATCTTCTGGTGTTTCTACTTCTACCTCTGCCTCCCACCAGCTGGAGGACAACGTTTAATTCAGACAATGTTGAAGCAAGACAAAGAACAAGAAAAAGTGACTTTACAGATGATTATGCAAAGAATCCAAGATCTCAAGATAAAAACAGATACTATTGAACAAAGAACAGAGAAGACTGATGAAAAAGTAGAAAATATTCAACAAATGATGGTGAAGTATGATGAGAGATTCCAAAAAATTGAGGAAGAAGGTAAACAAAGAGAGGAGAAGATTGGAAATATTGACAGCAGATTAACAGTGGTTGAGCAAGATAAAAGTGGGATGTTGAGGTGGGAGATGGAGAGGTCAGAATTCTATCTCAGATTTCAAAATATAGAAGAAGGAAAAGGATAAAACTTGGCTGCAATAATGATAGAATTGTTGGCGGATGCTTTGGAAATTAGAGAGGAAAAGATGATGGATGGAGTAGACGAGGTATACCGAGTTTATACAAGATATGCGATGAGAAATAGCTTACCAAGGGAAGTCCATATCAGATTTACCAAAAAATCCATCAAAACACAAATATTGCAAGCTGTAAGAGAGAAGACGTTGAAATACAAAGGCAAAGAGATTGTGGTTTTAAAACAAATACCCAGAAGAGTGAGAGAGATGAGAATAAAATATTGATTTTTGACCAAAATGTTATTGAAAAAGGAAATGAATTATAGATGGCTGTTCCCAGAAGGATTAATGTTTATGTGGCAAGAACAGAGACATAGAATTGATTCAATTCAGAAAGCAGAACTTTTCCACGCAGAATTTTTTGGAAGGAGAGAAGAAGAGGCAGAGGAAGAGGTTTCATTAATTGAGTTTCAAGAGGAACAATTGGAGATTGAAAAAGAGGACGGCACAGTAGGTGGACAGGTGGATAGTAAAGAACAGCGTGAAGTAAGATCTACGAGAGCTGTTAGACCTAAATATAAAGCATAATCATGGAAGAAAAAAAGTTGATTACAATGAATATAAATGGACTCAACTCAGCTGTTAAAAGAAGGAAAACCTTTCATAAATTAGAGAAACTAAAATTTGATATAATTTGTCTGCAAGAAGTACATATTAAAAAACAATATGAACAATTGTTAGTACAGCCAAAATTAGGGAAAATATTTACTTCTTTGACTCAATGTAAGAAAAGAGGAGCGGTTCTATACATTAAAGAGGCTATCCCAGCAAAACTGATTTATACTAATGAAGATGGAAGAGTATTAATGGTGGAAATAATGGACAACAATATAAAAATACTTTTGATTGCAATTTACGCTCCGAATGATAAACAAGAAGAATTCTGTAAAAAATTACATATGAAAATAACTGGACTGGACTATGTTAATATAATTATGATGGGAGACTTCAATGGAATTGTGGATAATAAACTAGACTATATAGCAACAACAATAAAACAAAATAGAAAGACTCTCCCTAAAGCTTTTTTTAAAATGACAGACGAATTAACTTTAAAAGACATTTGGAGAGAAAGAAATGTTAAAACTAAACAATACACTTTCTATTCAAATAGACATTTATCATGGTCCAGATTGGATATGAGTTGGATCCCAACAGAATTAATATCTAATATTCAAGAAACAAATATTGAAACAAGTACTTGGGCAGATCATAGCCCAATGACAATTAAATGGAAGGGACAAAAAAAAAGATCGAGATGGACATTAAACAATACTATTTTAAAGGAAAAAGATTTTACACAATGGATGGAGAAAGAATTGGCTTTTTTCTTTAGAGAAAATAAAAAAGAAGATACTTCAACACAGAATGTTTGGGATACAATGAAGGCATATGCTAGAGGTTTGATAATAGAATATATAAGAAAAAAGAATATTAGGAAAAGGCAAGCCACTAAGGCCTTGGAAGATGAGTATAAAAGACTTGAAAAAGAATTACAGAAAACGCCACAGAAAAAAGATTAAATTGAAGTTGGATATAACTAAACATAAAATGGAATTAATAGGGAAAGAAGAATTGGCACAGAAAATTAGAAATGCTAAACAGAATTATTTTGAAGATACAAATAAACCAGGTAGATGGCTAGCATATAAATTGAGAAAGGAGAAAGAATCAAGAAAAATATTGAAGTTAATAGATGACCAAGGCCAAGTTTGTTATGGTAATAAGGAGAAAAAAGTAATTATTCAAGATTTCTATGGGCACTATATAAACAAGAGAATATCAATGAGGAAAAAGTCAAACAGCATCTGCAGAATGCTAATTTACCAAAGATACCTAAAGAAAATGAAGAAATGCTAGAAAGCAATATAACAATGATGGAATTAACTGAAGCACTTAAGAAACAAAATAATGGGAAAGCACCAGGTCCAGATGGGAAATTCTGCCTTCTGGCAGAATTTTATAAAACATTACAAGAATCATTGAGTATTCCATTGCTAGAAGTTATGAATGAAGTTATGTTAAAGAAGATGATACCCAAAACATGGTCAGAGGCTTATATTACACTTATACCAAAAGAAGAGGCTGATCCACTGCAAATTAAGAACTATAGACCTATCTCTTTATTAAATGCAGACTATAAACTCTTTGCTTCAATTTTAGCAGAAAGACTTAAAAAATACTTAAATAATTTCATTCACCCAGATTAAAATGGATTTCTGCCAAGAGACAAATTAGAGACAATATGAAAGTAATTTTGGATACTTTGGAATATTATGAGGCACACCCTGAAAAGCAAATGGCTTTGATATTCCTAGATGCTCAAAAGACATTCGACAATGTGAACTGGAGATTTATGTTATTATTATTATTGGAACAGATGGGTTTTGCCAGAAAATTTATCTAAGCAATAGAAGCCATATACAATAAGCAGACAGCAAAGGTAATAATGGAGGGAGAACTTACAGACTTTATTAATATAAGAAAAGGCACAAGACAAGGATGTCCCCTATCTCCTTTGCTATTTGGAAGTGTTGAATAGAAATATTAGAGATGATAAAAGCATAAAAGGAATGAAAATTAAAAAGGAAGAATTTAAACTGCAAGCCTTTGCTGATGACTTAGCCTTTATTTTGGAAGATCCGTTAGAAACAGCTTCAAAGTTATTAGAAAAGATAGAGACATATGGTGAGGTGGCTGGTTTGAAAATAAATAAAGACAAAACAAAGATTTTGACAAAGAACATGCTACTGAGACAGAGAGAAGAACTGGCAGATCTGTTGAAAATCCAAGTTACGAATAAGGTCAAGTATCTGGGGATACACTTGACAGCAAGATGTAGCACATTAAAAGAGAATAATTATATTAAACTTAAACAACAGATAGCTTTAGATTTGAAAAATGGGAAAACTTACAATTAATAGGGAGAATTTCAACAATCAAGATGAATATTTTACCCAGAATCCTATTTCTGTTTCAAACAATACCAATTAGGCTTGGAAAAGACTATTTTGAAGATTTAAATAAAATTATGCTGAAGTATATATGGCAAGGTAAGAAAGCGAGAATAAAGCTAAAGCTTTTGCAAGAGGCTAGAATTAGAGGAGGTTTTGGCCTGCCCAATTGGGAATTGTACTACCAAGCTGCAAATTTGATGTGGGTCAAGGAATGGATAACATTAAGAAAGACTAGATTGTTGACGCTAGAAGGTCATGATTTGCTGTTGGGTTGGCACACTTTTTTATGGTATAAGGGAACTAAAACACAGGGTTATTTTAGAAGACATTATATACAGGAGTCTTTGTGGTTAAATTGGGAGAAGATAAAAAGACAATGTTATTTGAAAATTCCAGTTTGGTTATCGACTATTGAAGCATTTTCCTATCCTATAATTTATAAGAAGGAACAAACAGTTAGATATGGGGAACTATTGGATGAAAAGGGTGAACTTAAATCGATACAAAATTTAGAGGAACAAGGTATAAAGATGAATTGGTTCTCATATGCGCAAATACATTCAAGGTATGATGAAGATTCTAAAACAGAGGGATTTTATGATAAACAGACTGATCTACCGTGTTTCTCACATAATAAGGCTAGGCCTTTTTTTTTTTTGACCCCCGAAAAAACAGCTAGGACTTCTTTTCGGGGGTGACTTAATTCCCCCCACTTGCATCCTCGGGTGGGTGGGCGGGCGGTGACAGCTTGGATATTCGGGAAACCTTCGGGTTCGGGCCACTGTTGCTTTCCCTTCTCCCTTGCTGCCCTTCTCCCTTGCTGCCCTTCTCCCTTACTGCCGAGGTGAGGAAGCCGCAGCTCGCCCGGTGAGATTTGGGAACGAGGGGCAGGAGGAGGCACGCACACACCCGCAGCTCACTTTCCCAGCTCTGCCCAGCCCTCACGGCCCTGGCGGACAGTGAGTGCTACCCCACTGGACCCTCCACTCATCCTGCCAGGGCCACGCCAGAGCTGTAAGGGCTGGGAAAATGAGCCGCGGGTGTGTGCGTGCCTCCTCCTGCCCTTCGTTCCCAGATCTCACCGGGCGAGCTGTGGCTTCCTCAACTCTCAGCAAGCAGGAGGAATCGGCTGCAGCCCTCTCCTCCGCAGTGCAGATGTTGACCTCCCGGGGAGAGAGAGGGAGAGATCCTCTCGGGCGAGCACCTCCCCCCGCAGCCCTCCGCACAAAAGGAGGACCTGCTGGTAGGGGAAACCGAACTGTGGAGGCAGGAAAGACGGGCTGGTGGACTCTAACCTCATTCTCCCTGCATCGTGCTAAGGGTGGTAGATGTTTCTGCTGCGAGTGGCTCAGATCCACTGCTCTTCCGCAGCCGCCTGCCTGGCCTTTCTTTGAGGTGGAAAAGCTCGCTGGGCTGAAGGGACCGGCGTGTCAGAGGCGCGCAGTGTAGGGAGGTTGGAGAGGAAGAGGCCCTGGGAAATTAGCCTCCCCACATGGGGTTGGGCTGCCCTCTCGGGCAGGGGAGGCATTGTAAAATAATTCGCTTTACCTTCGAAAGCAAGGGGAAGACGGGAGAGCCTGAAGCCAAGTGTCTCCTCGGGGCTCCGGTTGCAGGGAGGAGCCCTGACTGGCCGCGCATGGCTGCGTCAAATGCCGCGGAGTTGCTCTAAATGCTGCGGCAGCGAGGGAGAAGGGGCAGCAAGGGAGAAGGGAAAGCAACGGTGGAAGGTCTCCCGATATGAAGTGCCCCACCAACGCAGGCAGCACCATATCCAGGCATGCAACAAAAGTACTTCGTAACGCTTTCCCCCCCATTTCGCATGTTTAATATGGGACTTAATTTGGGGGAGAGGCTTAATTTGATTTTATGCCAATAGAACATGGTGGGGTTTCCTATTGCTGGAGGCCGTATTGTTGGAGAAACACGGTAGATAAGATCTTGATGGGTACTGATGAGAAGGTGATTAAAAAATTATATGGTTATCTACTGGGAATTAAGCTAGAGGAAAAACAAGTTAAAGAAACTATAATTGTTTGGGGGAAGAACTTTGGATATGGGATTGATCTAGAGAAATGGCAAAAATTGTGGTCTCAAAATTATAAAATGACAATGTCAACAGCATATAAAGAAAATTCGTATAAGATGTTTTACAGGTGGCACTTTTCCCCGACAAGAATAGCAAAAATGTTCAAGAATAAATCTGAAAAATGCTGGAAATGTCATCAGATACCTGGCTCATATTACCATATGTGGTGGACCTGTGAGGACGCTAGAAAATATTGGACTAAAATTCACATGTGGTTGGAAAAAATGAAAAAGAAACGTATAGATTTGAAACCAGAGTTTTTTCTATTGGGAATCTTACCAGATACTTACAGTAAAGACTTGAAATATCTGATTGTAAATGTATTAACAGCGGCTAGGATTGTATTTGCTAAAAATTGGAAGAATGAGAAAATACCATCGCAGGAAGAAATTATTAAGAAAATATTGGAATGTGCTGAGATGAGTAGATTGACATTTGAAATTAGAGAGCAAGAGGATAAACAATTTTATGAAATTTGAGATCTTTTCTATCAATGGTTAGATGACAAAATACAATAATAGAATATCTAGAATGTTAGATAGCAAGGAATATCTTTATTTTTTCTTTTTCTTTTTCTTTTTGACATTATATCTATAAAGGGTTTGTAGGACAGATCTGGTATGATTATATGATTTGTTATAGAATAAACTGTTTAAAGTATTGTTATCTCATAAAGCATGAATGATTAAAAGTATAGTCAAATGATTTTCTAATAGCGATATTAGGATATATAAGTTTGGATTGACAATATGAGTTGTTATGTAATATAACTGTAATTGAGACTACGAAATGAATGCACAAAACTGATGAACCAACCAACACACTGTATGTACATAAGAAAGTTGATGTTTTTATGTCTTGTTTGTTTTTGTTTGTTTGTAGAAAATCAATAAAATTGTTTTCAAAAAAAATAATAATAATGTGCAATAACTCAAGCTTACCCCAGCTTATTTTTAAATCCAAGGTAATTTGTACAAGCTAATATAAAAACAAAACAAAAGTATAAACTGTGTCTGAGAAAAGAAAATCTAGTATAAAGATCAATGTCAAAGATATAGTGTCACTATTATCTTGGGTACTAAGTTTGTAACTTAAGATTCATCAACTTCACAAACAAAAATATTGCTTCAAGCACATTTGCCAAGTACTTGAAGATTTTTTTAAAAAAGAACCCAATGAGCAGGCCCTGACATGCTCTTGTTTTTTATTTTTCTTGGGTCATTGTTTTCAGTAAGGAACCACCATTGGAATTTTCTGCCAAAATAATGTATAAGTTAAGTCTTTTGCCACACTATCCATTCATTTCTTCATTTTTTTAAAAAAGCTTTGCCTCGCCTATGATATTTTTAAAAAATTTTCAGGGAAACAAGAAACTCAAAAACCTTTAATTTAGTTCCTATGTTTATCCTTAGGGAGGGGAGAGGGGAGGGGAGAGGAGCGGAAAGGAGGTGACAATGGTTTGACATTGTTTATTGCTTCCTGCAGCCTGTTGTTTCCAATTGTATTGAGCCTACAGTATCCAAAAACTGTATCAGGCTGATATTATTGCATAAAACATTTAGGATTTTGCTTCCAATCAGTAAGTCAGTTAAAGAAAAGTTGTTTTTTTAACATCCTAACATATCTTAAATCGTAAGATTTTGTTGTAAGAAATTGAATATAATTATCCTACATATAATTTCCAAAAAAAGTAGTTGTTTGGTGATTTAGAATCAATAATATTAATTAGCCTGATCATAAATTAATTTCTTTGTTCTGAATTTCCTTGATTTTGCTTTTTGCTTTGATAGTAGATTACTTTTTGCTGCCTACAAAACTGCCTTTCAGCTGGTTTAATTTCTCCCAATATAATATTGCATTCACTGTTTTTGCAAGAAGATATTATGCTTTGTTTCTAGAATTATTTTTGACTTTATTATACTCTCTATAATCTGCCTTTTAGCTCCAAATCAAAAAAGATACAAAAATTATCCTTTATATGTAATATGCATCTTTAATTTGTATTGATTTATTGCAGTGAATTATGAGATCTATCAAGAAATTTTGCTGACTTAAATTTTCAAGAAAGACAAAAAATGTTGACAATACAATATAAATTTTCAAGAAAGACAAAAAATGTTGACAATACAAAACATGATAGTTAAAAGCAACACTTGATCAGAATGCACTTTTAGTAACTTTTTCATAGTAGAGACTTAAAAAACCACCAGGAACTAACATTTTTTAAAAAATCTAAGAGTATTTAAGTATAAATACCAGCCATTAAGAACTTAAGAGGCAGGACTTAATTATTTTCTCATCTACTTCCAGAATAGATAGAATCACTCCTTGGTCGCTGATTTTTTAAGGTAGAAGTTTCCCATTAGATTCTCTGTTCTATATCTCTAAAATGGCTTTTCTGTCTTCTACTATACCTAACACAGACTCACCATCCATATATTCAAGGCTGTCTCCCTTCCATTTCTATATTCTTATAGCCCAACATAGATGTTTCCTAGGTCTGCTCAACTAAGCTTAACCATTCAAAGAATTTCTACTATCCTTAAATATTTTCCCTGCTTGCCTCTCATGATGAATTTTTCTTATATCTGGGTTACAAAATTCCAGATGACCACAAAATGTTAGCATAGGATGATTTTGTATCTCTCTTGTTGCCCAGGCATATTTTCCTGTCTATCATCTCCTGTTTATCATTATATGCCATGTAATTAATTTTAGACTAGATGTTAGACCATTCTTCAGCTGATGTTACTTTTATTTCCTTAAGAATAATCCAAAATGCTTTATTTCCTTAAGAATAATCCAAAATGTAGACAGGAGCAAAAGGTGCTCCTGTCTACAAATAATGTTTGGGTTTACAATTAAATACTTCAGTGTTAGGAATGTGATATTATCCTTATCTGTTCCTGAAGGCAGAACACAGACTAAGAAAGAGGGATACAGGATAGCTGCTTAGAATAAAAAACACTGTGGTTCATTCTTTCATTAAAAAAATCATTCTCGCTACAAGCAACTGTCCCAATATGTCCATTGTAAATATATTCCTACTATGGGATAGCAAGTTACTCATCAAGGACACTTTATAAATCATAAACTCTTCAAGCAACTCAAATATAATCAGCAGAAAATGTGGATTCTAATTCAATCTTTTTAATAAAATATTTTGGACCAGCTTGTTTCTTATCTCATTGTCAATATACTAGAAATATAAGTATTATTCATACTATTATTACCAATCAACTGGTCACAAATTACCTTCATTTTCAACATTTTCAACAACTAAAGCTAATTAACCATTGAGAATTACAAATTTGTTTATATTTTCCATGGCTTTACCATAAATCAAAAAGGGCATTAAAATCTCTATAAATATTGAAGAACAGGACAAAAAACATGAGGGACCAGAATATAAATATTATCTTTCTTCTCTCTCCAGCATATGTCAAAATCTGTCTGTACATGAATGTTGTACATTTGGAATATGAAAATCTAGACAATAGTTTCTGGGGAAAAGGGCAAGTTCCAGCTCTGTTGTAAAAGCCAACATCTTCTCTTTCATTTTCTTCACAGGCATAATGTTTGGAAAACTCAGTGAGTAGAAATTATTCCACTTTCCTTCCATCTGAAGCAAAAAGCCATGATTTATGTTACAGAGGGGAAATAAATGTGTCTGCACATTTTAAATTTTATGCTACATCTAGAATACATTGTGTATGTCCTCTTAAAGCAGATATGTGTTCCAGAGTAAGTCTTAAATGGTACAATTGTATATTTAATACTTTTATGAAAAGAGCAAAATATATAGGAGGTTAGAATTGTCTGAAAAATGAATATCACAGCCAGCTCTGTCCTGTGCTACTATATCTGTGGTGCAATAGACGGAGAGAGAAAATATGGTTTAATAGCTGCAAAAAAACCTGTAATCTATGAATATTCCAGACTAGATTTTAAATCCTCTCAAGGGATAACTGATTGACTATGGAAGGGGAAAGGCTAGCTCAGTTTCTACCACAAACTAAAGCCATGTCTCAAAATGTCCATACTGGCCCAGAAGAGAAAGTGTACAAGGTGATGTGTAACTAAGCTAGAATTTCCTGAACAGATTTCTTTTAAAATATTATGTCTTTTAAAATATTATGTCATTTTCTCAATAAAGAGCTTAACTCTTAAATTAAGCAATTTGCTTCCTAGGTGTAATCATTTAAAGCAATTTGACAAGTTTAATTTAACTTTTTTTGCAGTGTTATTTATAAAATTCTTCATCTACAGTATATGACTAGCTAACAATGTAAATTTGTTTGTTTGTTTTATTATTTATTATTTGTTTTATTATTTTATTACCTTTATTATTTTTATAAATAAATAAAAGCATGAAGATATATAATATTCTTTCCTCCTATTTTGTCCAGATCTTTTACCTCTGGGAAAAATGTCCAAATAAAATCAGAAATATAGAGATTTTTTGACAGTGCTAATTATCTATATTTTATTTGATCTTTGAAAACAGTTGTAGGAGATAAATATTTTGTATTTCCTGCCTTAGACTTACTAAAAACGTAATTTTCTGATTCTTGTCAATGTTTTCAATTTCCAAAGCTTCAAGAGTACTTGGGACTTACAAGAGCAGGTTTTTAAGTTGTTGTTCTAATGAAATTAAAATATTACAGAAAAGCATTTTGGAAATCATGCTCTAGGATAGGGGTGTCAAATTCAGGTCATCACGGCTGCATCACATGACATGTCAGGACTTTTCCCCCCCCTCGCTAAATTGGGTGTGGACATGGCCAGCATCTGACACATTGCCCGTGGGCTGGGGATGGACTGGGAGCCCTGCTCTAAGACATGTATGGCAGGTAAGTTACTAGGCATATTTGGTATTTCCATTTAGTCCAAGAAAAGTAGTCAACATTCTAAAGCTTAATGCTACAGAACATAATTTGTATGTAAAAACACTCAATATTCTCAGTTATCCAACAATTCCAAGTTATTATTTATACTATGTTATAAAGATGTTGAGATTTGTAATGGAATCAGTCATGACAAGTTCAGTCCACAAACAGGGTAAGTACTGGCAATGGGTGTTGTTGGATAATTTTACTAATTGTACTAATTATATGGGTTTATTAATATCTATGTTAAACTATTCAATTTCAGGGTTGTACATAGACTTGCCTAATATTTCAGAGCATTGGTCAAATATTTCTCTCACTTAATTATAAGTAATATGTTTGTAAACTCTAAGTAGCAATCTTAGTTAATTCTACCTAGTACTAATATTGTTGCAAGCACAAAAACAAAAATCATATTTTTATTTTTAAGTTCCTCATATTTATTTATTCTAGAGATATATCCTACTTTTACTCCAGGAATTTAAGCTGCTATACATAGCACTCCTTAATTTCTCCAATTTTTTAATTTCTCCCTATGAAAATTACCAAAGCAGCTTCCATTATTAAAATGGATTTGGTGCTCTTCAATTGATTAATTAATCAATTGAATTTATATTGCCACCTATTCGCCCATAGTGACTCAAGGTGGTTTATAGAATGTAAAACCATATTTAAAATAAAAAACGATTAAAACTAACAAAAAGAATCAAATAAATTAATAAAGTACAATAGAACAAAATTCAGGGGGGGGATAAATAAATTAAATAAATAAATAAATAAATCACCCCCCCCAACTCCCATCACCTGCCATGATGATGGCAGATCACATGAGCCATTTGATGGACTCCATCCCGCTCTGGGTTCCCCAGGCCCGCTGGCAGAACCAGGTCTTCAATGCCTTCCAGAAGAATATTAGGGAGGAGGCCATTCTAATATCTGGGGGAATGATATTCCAGCGAGAGGGAGCCACCATGGAGAAGGCCCTTCTTCTGGATTACACCAAGTGTATCTCCCTCAGGGGTGGGACCCACAATATTTCCTGCCTCCAAGTTTTAATGGGTCGAGTAGATGTAACCGGCAAGAGATGTTCCCTCAGATAACCTGGTCCCAAGCCATGAAGGGTTTTAAAGGTGACAACCAGCACCTTGAATTGCACCTGGAAGCAAATTGACAACCAATACAGCTCCCGCAGGAGAGATGAAACATGTGCACACCGGGGTCTGCACAAAACCATATAGGCCATTGTGTTTTGCACCAACTGGAGCTTTTGGATGTTCTTCAAGGACAGTTCCATGTAGAGTGCATTGCAATTATCAAGACATGGGCATGAGTGACTGTGAATAGAGATCATTGGTCCAGGAAAAGGCGTAACTGATGCACAACCCGCACTTGCACAAAGGCCCTCCTGGGCATGACTGCCACTTGATCTTTGAGCAGGAGTCATGAGTCCCCCTAGATTATGCACAGGGTCTGTATGGGGTAGTGCCACCCCATCCAAGACCAAAGGTGGCAATTCTCCCTGAGCCAACAGGGTAGTGCCACCCCAAACCCAGAGCCACTCAGCCTTGCAAGGGTTTAGTTTCAACCTGCTGCTCCCCATCCAGTCCCTAACAGCCTCCTGGCACTGCGAGGCAGACTGAGGACATGGCAACCAGGGGTCAAGACATACAGTTGAGTATCATCAACATATTGGTGATACCTCAGTCCGTGGTGACAGATGATCTCATCCAAAGGATTCATATAAATGTTGAACAGGAGCAGAGAGAGTACCAAGCCTTGCGGAACCCTGTTAAGCAGTGGGTAAAGGCTGGATCTCTCCTCTCCTATCAAGACTGACTGAGAATGACCACAGAGAAAGGAAGTGAACCAGGACAGCATAAGGCCTCCCATTCACATCTCCCAAAGCTGCCCCAGGAGAATCCCAGGGTCAATGGTATTGAAAGCCACCAAGAGATCAAGTAGAGCAAGGATGGATGTACTATCCCCATCTGCTATCACTTTCATCCAATGCTGTTTCTGTCCAAAATCCAGGCCTGAATCCTGACTGGTAGAGGTCGAGATAATCTATTTCATCCAGAAACCTCTGGAACTACTGTGCAACCACCTTCTCAACAACCTTCCCCAGAAATGGACAATTGGAGATAGGTCAGAAATTATCCAACCGGGTGGAGTCTAGTAATGGCTTCTTAAGAAGAGAGTGGACCACAGCCTCCTTAAAATGCTGGGACACTGTGCCCTCCTATAGGGAAGCATTAATCACAACCAGAGTCCACCCACCTGTCACCTCCTGGGAAACTTTCACAAGCCAGGAGGGACATGGGTCTAAAACGCGCATATTCCCTAGAATCCTGTCCACTTCCTCAGGAGCAACAGGGTCAAAGCATTCCCAGATAACAGGGCAAGAACCTGCCTCAGGAGCTTCCATCAGACCAGCAACCATGCCGCATCTAACTGGGAATGAAGTTGACCAATTTTGTCTTCCAGAAAATCTGTAAATTCCTCAGTGCGCTCCTTCAATTTCCTCCTTCAGTTCACCTTAAAGAGGGTCACTGGGCAATTATCTGTAGATGCAATTAGTGTGGAGAAGCATTTACACTCTGCCACACAAATTGCCACAAGGTAGGCCTTAGTAGCAGCTCTTACCCATGTTCGATTGAGTTCACCTTTTCAATTAATACTATGTTTAATATTTATTTTAGAAAAGTAACATATTTCACCAGGAAATATATTATGGTGCATGTTTGTGAAATTACCTTGCTCTGAAGATTCATGATTTCTTTTGCAAACACACTATCAATTGTAGCAGGCATTTGCTGGTAGAATGAGTTAGAAAGTTCTTTCTTAGCCTTTGCTTTGTACTTTGCCTAGAGGGCAAGAGAAAAATAAAGTAACAATTACTTTTTGCAGATTAAGCTGATATTCAATGAAAAACTTTTACATTAAATCTTTCACAAATTAGATATAAAAATAGATGTTTACCTAGCTTGAACCAGAGAATAAAAGCAGATTTGATTCTGCAGTTCCCATTCCACTACTAAAAGATTTATCTGTTTAGATAAGTATTTTTCAGCCTTCTTAATATTCTGGATTTCAGTTCCAAAAATTCCCCAGCCAATCATGCTGGCTGGAGAATTCTGGGAGTTGAGTCCAGACATTTTAAAATTTCCAAGGCTAACAAACAGTGGTTTAGTAAATTAGACTTTCCTAGATGTTGGGGTAGGCCAAATTGGGTGAGTTTCTGTTTTAAAAGCTACATTTCATAATGGAGAAATGTTGAATAAAATGAAACCAATTTGTCTCCTAATTTCCAAAATTACCTTTGAGAACAATTTCATCATTACAATCAGCCTTCACAACATGAGCTTTTCTTAAAGTTACTTACCTAATCAATCAATACCATATGTTAAAACCTCAGCTATGTAAAGTCCATCTAAATTGTTTGAACTGAATCTGTTGCATAACAAATTTTTAAATCAGCAGATAGCAGATTTTTAAGCTTAACATTTTAATGCAGTTAAAAACAAAATATTAATAAACTACATCATTTCTTTGAAAAGCTTTTCTAAAAATCAGAGTAAATTAATTACATTTTTATTATTTTTATTCTTTAAATATATTAAACCATGTGTCAAGGCTGACACCATGATTTAATCCAGCTAGGGAACTTCAGTTGTTAAATAGAAATGAAAATACTTAAAAAAATACACAGATGACTAAATTTTCTAATACTGTCACTCTTTCCATCCTTATCAGATCATGCCCTAAACGCAATTTTTTAATTCTGTATTAACTTTGGTCTCAGTGATGGCATCATGTCATAAAGGAAAATTAACTAAATAGTATCATAATGTAATTCCATGAACTGTGTGACCCCTGACAGGCTGGAACTTAATAAGGAGGGGGCATAATGAAAGAAATATGAGAAGAGAAAAAAAGGTCTGCATTCTTGTGATAAGTGCTACTTTGTAAATCATAGAACCATCAATATAACAAATGAAGGTTGCAAATGTTCTGCCTTACATCAGAAATAAGAGCAGATATATTTTTCATATGTGTCAGCTGTGCAGTATCAGGCACATGTGTCCACCTGCTTTTTGATTTTTCATATTCTTCTTTATAATGGACCTAAAGAGGGTTTAAAAAAATGGATTAAAAGAAAGAACAGAGAATAAAAGGAATTTCTATTTTGACAGGGCCAAAGAAGAAAAAAGGAATATAACTTTGAAATAGTTCCTGATTAAAATGAAAGAGATGAACGTTTAATATAATTTAATTTTAACTAAAAAAAATTTTTTGCATAACTACAAGATCACACAAGTTTAGAACAGTTAACAGATTTTAAATGACAGGAAAACTCATATAGACAGAAACTATGAAGTATTCATAATTATGACCATTTTATCTGTATCACTGAAGCATTTTGCTGTAGTGGAAGTGCTGTAAGAGGATTACCCTAATATTAAATCATGCATATGATTACTGTAATGTATCCCTTGAAAGCAGGACACCTAACTTCATAGATGATTACTACTGTAATGTTAGCTGAGTATGGACTGCTGGTATTTCTCTTTCTGCAATGTAAGAAATAAATCCTCTATTTTCTTTGCAGCACTGTCTGCAGCCGGTGACAGGAGGGTTCAAATTGGAAGACAATATTGCAACACTACAACTCAAGCCTCACCCTTTCAATGTATGCATTAGCATATTGTTTAGATATACACAAGAGATGAAGCTTATGCTACCACACTGCTTTCATTATTTTGCCATAAGTAGCAAGATCCTGCAAATGTGACAATTGTCCTTGAGATACAATGCATTAGTATTACTATTCAATGACTATCTATTAATTGCAGTGCTCCCAGGATAGGGGAAGAAAATCTAGGCATATTTTAAATTCATGTCTAGATTAGTGATGAACTTTAAAGAAACATATTTTGCCCCATGGCTTAAACCTACCTCATTCAGAGAATAAGATTCAAAACTTGAGCCAATGCTAGGAAAAAAAAGAGGGTAAGCAAGGACATCTTAACATTTTTGTAACTGCCACTTAGATTGTGTTGGCTGAAATCCAACAGAATTCCATTAAGCCAGAGCAAAGAGCTTTGGAAAAATCAATGGCCTATAGGCAGAAAGCTCTTGATGAAAGGTGATTATTTGTTTCATATTATCCATACTAGTCCTGACAAGCTCCAATTCTTTATAAGCAATAAAAGCAATAATGACAATCACTGTCCTACCAGGCTCACTAAAGTACAGAATTATTTGAAGCATTTGGCATTGAAATTCATGGAACATTAAAAAGGGGAAGGAAGGAAGTAAATGCTACAAGCATTAAGTTGCTTTTAATACATTTTTATCAAAAAAAAGTCAGCATTATTATTCCTCTATTACCATTAGCAGGTCTGCAATTCAAATTAAAGATTATAATTCAGATTATGTCTTCCAAACCACAGTAACACTAACATGTTACAATGACACAGACAAGCTCTGTCTTTTCACAGCTGTGATACGAAACTGTATGCATGTTTTATCACTTGTCACTCTTGCTTCTCTCCTGCATGCACCTACAAGTAGTCCTCAATTTATAATCACAATTGAACTGTAATTTCTGCCATGTTCATACAATCATAAAGCAAGTCATTATGTGACTAGACCAATTTTATGACCACTTTTATCATGATTGTTAAATGAATCCAGTTTCCCCAACTGACTTTGCTTTATTGGAAACCAGTTGGGAAAGTCACAAATTCACATGGCCACAAGAACATTGTAAATGTGAGCCAGTTGCCAAGCACGCAAATTGCAAATACATGATCAACAAAGGATTGTGTAACACTCACAATTTCAAACATTAAATGAATAATTATAAATCAAGGGTTACTTGTGTAGCTCTGACTCTAGCTAAATCAGTATGCACAAAGCTTGAATTGATATAAACCAATTCTCTTTTTTACAAAAGTAAATTTTACAAACAACTCAAAATAGCAAAAAGCCAAATCAATATGACCTAAACCAAACATAAGAATACCCGACAAGAATATTTTATAATTTGCTATAGCATTTCCAATTAATCAAGTAACAACAAAATAACAACAAAATAACGACTCAATAAAACATAAGAAAATTAAATTAAAATTAAATTAAAATTAAAATTAGACAAAAAAAAATGGAAGGAATGAATTAATCTCTTAATTCTGCAATATTCATTTAAGGAAAATTATGAAAGAATTTGCATTATTTTAAAACTTATCCAAATAGTTTACTAAAACTTTTAAAACTGACAAGAACAAAGGTTTTTTTGACTATGTCTAAAGTAAATACATCAAATGGAAGGTTACAGTACAATGACAATTTAAAATTTTAGATTTTTTTAATGGTATAATCAAGAAAAACAATTAAATAACAATACTACTGGACAGAAGGAGATAATATTGCAAAGATCTGAAAATCAGAGTTCTGAGAACACCTAGGGGTATTTTAAATATCTTCCTCTTCAGACAAAAAGATCCCAATATACCAATATGTTCTGAATAATCCTTTATTAGCTATGGTAGGGTAGGGTAGGATAGGAGAAATGGGAAGGTTAAAAGGGTACATCCAATTCCAGAATATTAGAGAATAATACAGATATTTTGAATAATACATTCAAAATACATACCTTGCCTAAATAGTCACCTGTAAGTCCACTAACATGCCTATTGTCCCTGTCACGTTTTAATTTCTTTTCATTTTGCTTGTCTGAATTTGTAATTTTCATTGATGAATAAATAAAATGCATAAAACATTTTCAATATCAATTTTGCTCATATTTTCTTAGAGTAACAAATATATTTGAAGCAATATTTACATATCTAAATATCTGAAGGAATAGAAATGTTATATAATGAATTAAACTAGCACTGAAAATCTTACTTACATTACTTATTAACTCTGTGCATTTTCTTGCGAGTTCCATGTTTTTATCCTCAATGACAGGTTTAAGGAACACCTACAGGGAAAACATTTCCAAAAATGAGTACAAATTATAAAATAAATCTTTTCACACTTTACAGAACAGATCACAGCCACCTACTGTTGCATCCTCCTCCTCTTCATCCTCTACCATTTCCTCATTTTCATTCTTTGTAGATTCCTGAAAAGTCATTCTCATTTTTTGTTCTTTTAGAAAGATGGCAAGGTTCAGTAATAAAGCAGCTTATGTCCTGTACCACTTGAATTCCTTGTGTCACTATGGTCTCATGGCTAGCTTCATCTCACCAAGGGTTTCTTCCTTATTTAGACAATTCTTGAAAGTCTTATCTGAACAATGTACTATGAAGTGAAAAGCATCAGATGTCCTTCGGGTAAGCATTCTTGCAAAACAGCCTTCCCTAGCTTGATGTCCTTGAAATGTATAGACTCATGAACTATAATTCCAAATAAGCAGAGCGATCATATTTGGCATGACCTCTTTAAAACAAAAAACAATTTTTGGAATTAGTTTAAGTGTCTGAAGATCTGCTAAATGAAGTATGAGCTACATAAGTTATGAAACTCATTAACATGAATAAAAATGAATTATTAAAATAAGATGGTTTACAAATAATTTGCTGGAGTTGGTACAGGTGGTTTTTGACCACACAATTGAGCCCAAAATTTCCATTGCTAAGTGAAGTTGTTAAGTGAATTTTGCCCCATTTTACAACCTTTTTTGCTATGGTTGTTAAATGAATCATTGCAGTTGTTATGTTAATAATATGGTTGTTAAGTGAATCTGGCTTCCCCATTGACTTTGAGTTTGTCAGAAAGTTGTAAAAAGGAATCACATAACCCTGAGGACAATGCAACTGTCATAAATATGAGTCAGCCCCACCTCCCCCAAGCAACTGAATTTTGATCACATGACCCTGGGAATGTTGCAACGGTCATAAGTGTGAAAAACGGTCATAAGTCACTTTTTTCAGATGTTGTAACTTTGAACAGTCACTAAATGAACTGTTGTAAGTCAAGGAATATCTATAATCAAAGCTAAATCTTTAGAGAAGTTTATTAAAGATCTGTAAACTTCTCCATAACAGAGAAGAGTTGCATATAAACAAGCATTACTTTACAAATATTTCTACAAGTTTCCAAAAACTTGAATTGATCTGTATCAAAGATTATTTAGCAAAAGCTTCTTTACATCATGATTAATTTTCCTGTGAACATATAACTTATTCAGTTTTAATTAAGTCAGTTTGATCATCTTAACAAGCAAAGTGATTCTACAAAAGGGTACCTATATTCTTCTTAAAGATATTATAATAATTCATAGAATGCAAGTTTTTCATAATAACTTTGGTTCTGGAATTGCGACATCATTTCAAAATGCTAGAGTATTCTGCTCTGCTACCATAATTAAAATATAAGCTCCATTGCTCTCTCTCATTCTCATTAAACTGCTTAAGTCTGCTTATATTTCTTTAAGATTGGCCTTCAGAATTAAGACATTATTCCAGAAAAGACTCAGTATATGTTAGTGTTTTAAGAGTGCATTAACTTCTTTCTATCCATCTTATACATTCTTCATCTCATCTCATGATAAATTCAGCACAGTTTGCATGTTCATATGTTAGTCATTACATTAATTCATGGCAGCACTGGATATTGTTGAAGTAAATGATAGACAATGAACTGAAAAATGTAATAGCTAGCAATAATTAGACAAGAATTTAGGCTCCCTACTAAGAATAATACTCAATAAGGAAACATGGTTACCTTGACAACTAGGACAAGATGATAAATATGGCTCTTTTCTTCAGCCTCCTGAAAACATAATCTTATCTACGCCTTGTCAAATATATATTTTATAATGTCTATATGACATTCCAAAAGGCAACATTGCTGCAACTCTACCATACAGTTAAGATATTAAATGGTTTGAACTGTTATTAGAAGTTGGCAACAACAAAAAAAGTGCTGCCTAGAAACTATTTCTGTAACTTTTGTTTTTCATCTCCCACTTAGCACGTTCTGTTTTGAAAGTCTTTAATCAAAGTGCATGAAGCATTAGATTTTACAGCTGACAAACATCTGTTCAGGAATATATTTGGTGTTAGCTTAAGATATTGTAACCAGTATATCAAGGTATTATAAAAAGTATTCTGAGCATATTTTTTTCTGAAAATGGTGCTCCAAAATTCCTAAAAAGATTAAAGGTAAAGGGAATTTAACTCCCCCTCCATTTTTTAAACGGGCCATTTTTCTTTCAGACTTTTATTCCAATGTCTCATGAAACTTTATAGCAGGATGTGTAGCAAAGGCATTTTTGATGAGGGAGGAAGTATAAGGGGGGTCAAAAAAATTGGCACCCACCCTGAAGTTTAAAGAAGAGTTAGAATCATAAGGATATGCCTATCACTGGTTTACATAATTATAACTGAAAGAAAGGTTTAAATTAGACTTAAAAATGCATATCCAAATAATTTTGGATATAATATAATGCTTGAATAAAGGGAAAACCTGTGGACAAAGGATTTAAAATTTATATTAAATTGTAATTTAAAATAATGTACTCTTTAACATCCAATAAATTGTCAAAGATATATAAATTTCATAAATTTCAAATGTGTCTTGAAAATGTAAATGTAAAGAAGGAACTTTTTGTTATCTTTGGTGGATTTGTGATAAAGCAATACTGGGGTAAGATTCATAATTTTATACAGAAGATTCTTAAAGTGAATATAAAAATCAAACCAGAGACTTTCATTTCAATCTCAATGGACAGAACTTGAAAAAAAAATCTGGAACACTGCTGTTATATATGTAGCAAGAATGCTTTCTGCAGAAAGATAAAAATGTACTTTAATACCTGTTATGTTCAGTGCGTGGCGCAAGAAGCGGAGACGAGTCGATGAACAGTGAACTTCAACTCTTTATTTAACATGCTGCAACAGCTCTCTGAACGGCCCCAACAGCCCCCTTTATATAGGCAAGCTCTTGGGTATTTAGCCAATGAAAACACAGGAACGTTAGCTCTTTTTAACCAATGAGAAAGGCTCGTTAATAGCCAATCAGATCCTCCTGAACGGACCAATCCGATATCGCTATTCTCAGCCAATCAGAAGTGTAGGGCCAGAACCCTGCACTTTGCTTTAAGGTTTCAACAAACTATATTCAAGCACTTTTATTAATTCACAACACCCCTTCCCCCCGGGTTCCGTTTAAGGGGTGCGGTAATGTAGTCTTTGAGGTAGGCAGGTTGTTTTGATTGTCTGTTTGATTTACGCTGTCCTCCCGGTATTTGTCTAGAGTCTTGTTGGGGTAGGACATTATCTGGTGAACAGGGTGCCTCTGATTTGGTATCTAAACTTCCGTTACCATTAATGTCCTTGATATCTCTTTGAGGCGAGTTAACCCCTGTCCCCGATCCTTCTTCACATGTTGAGTCTGAGCGGTTGTTTGTTCCGCTTGTGCCTTCCGCCATTCCAAACTCAGCCTCCTCGGCGTCTTCTCCCCCCTCAGTTTGGAAATCACTGGAATCGCAGACCCCAGACTGCAGCCTTGAACGCAGCTGATCAATATGGTGCTTCCATATTCTATCATTGCAACATTTCAGTCAGTACGATCTGGGTCTGGTTACTTGGATTACAGTTGCCTCGATCCACAATGGGTCACCATAAAAGTTTCTCGCGAAAACCAAGTCGCCTACTTGGAAATTTCGGCATTTCCCGCTGGATTCATGTGCAATCGGTCAAGGTGGGAGTGGAGTTTTCCTCCCATCAATAACTCAGCAGGAGTTTTGTTGGTGACGCTGTGTGGAGTGATGTGCTGCAAAAGGAGTATCCGGTTGATCTTGTCTTCGATATCGCCATAGTCCATTTTATGTAGAGTTCTTTTGACGAATTGTACCGTACGCTTGGCCCTTCCATTAGCCGCAGGATGCGCCGGTGAAGTTAGCACATGGCGAATACCGCGGTCCGCCAGATACTGTTCAAAAAAAGCGCGGTAAACTGGGGCCCGTTGTCGGATACCAGAACGTCCGGTAATCCGTGTGTTGCAAATAATCTGTCCAATTTCCTGATGACCGATTCGGTTGTTGTATTTTTCATCTCATGGATTTTGAGCCAGTTCGAGTAGGCGTCCACTGTTAATAAAAATGTGTGTCCATTCGTAGGTCCCGCAAAGTCCAGGTGAATACGGGACCATGGTCCCCTAGGTGTTTCCCATTCTGTTGGGGTTGCTTTCAGTGGGGCATTGCTGACTTCCTGGCATTTGGAACAAGTCTTTACCCAGGCTTCGATCTGCTTGTCTATGCCCGGCCACCACGCATAGCTTCGTGCAAGTGCTTTCATGCACACGATGCTGGGGTGGCCATCGTACAAGGTTCTCAGTACCGCTTGCTGTAGTCGCTCTCGGACAACGACTCTATCGCCCCAAATGATGCAGCCTTTCTGGGAAAACAGTTCCGTCTGTCGATTTTTGAAGGGAGCATAATTGTCAGGGATTTGGTCCAATGGCCATCCACGTTCTACCCAGCTGAGCATGCATGCTAAAACAGAATCGCGTTTAGTTTCAATCGCGATATCGTGAGCTGTCAGCGGCGGTTTTTGGACGGTCGGAGCAGGGTCGTCAACGATTTCTGGAAACGGTGCACAGCTTAATACGTCAGCGTGGGAAATGGCTTTCCCCGGGTGGTGTTGCAACTTATAATTATAGGCAGCCAAGAATTCTGACCAGCGAGTCATTCTGGCAGATAATATATAAGGGGTTGGTTTATCTCCAGCTATTATTCCCAGTAAAGGTTTGTGGTCACTTATTTTGGTGAAAGCTCGCCCATAAATATATTCATGAAATCGTTTAACAGCAGATACAATAGCAAGAGCTTCCTTATCGATTTGACTGTAATTGCGTTCTGCTTTTGACAGTGTCTTTGAAAAATAGGCAACAGGGGCTTCACTTCCATTTGGTAAAACGTGGTTCAAAATGGCGCCCACTCCAAAGGGTGATTCATCACAAGTAACAGTTAAAGGCAAAGTTTTGTTATACTGCATCAAAACAATGTCGGAGGTCAATAAGTTTTTTACTTGTTGAAACGCCTGTTTCTCTCGGTGCCCCCAAACCCAGGTTGCTTTTTTATCTAATAAATGATGTAGGGGTTCGGCTATGGTTGCCTTGTGAGGCAGGAAGACGTTATAAAAATTGATAAGGCCTAGGAACGCTTGGAGATCCACCTTATTTCGGGGTCTTGGCGCGTTTTTGATTGCCCTAAGTTTGCTATCGGTGAGGTGAATGCCCTGTTTATCTATTAAATATCCTAAAAATTCTACTCGATCACTACAAAGTTGACACTTGTTTTTCTTAACTTTGAGACCCGAGTCTTTAAATCTCTGAAGAACCAACCCCAGGCGCTCCCTTAGTATTTCTTGAGTCGGAGCAGCAATTAAAACGTCATCAAAATAGGGGACAACGCCTTTTATCCCTTTCCATCAAACTTTGAAAGATTCCCGGGGCCACGCTTACTCCGAATTGGAGTCAGTTACATTTAAAAGTACCTCGGTGCGTAACGATCGTTTGAGCCTCTGCCGTTTTTCTGTCTACAGGCAGTTGTTGATATGCCTGGGCTAGATCTAGTTTAACGAAGACTTTTCCACCCCCCAGGGAATGGAAAGGTGTTGCACCACTGGTACCCGGTAAGCGTTTTGCTGCAGGGTGTGATTTAGGGTGGCTCAGTAGTCCCCACAAATTCTTAACGATCCATCCGGCTTGATGGGTGTTACGATTGGGGTTTCCCAGGGAGAATGGTCGGTTGGTTCTAACACCCCCTGGGCTATTAATTTATCAAGCTACTCGTCAATCTTTGGTTTAAGGGTGAATGGGACTTGACGAGGCTTAAGGTGAATGGGAGCTATTTCGGGGTTGAGGTTAAATGATATTGGGGTCCCCTTGTACTTGCCTAGTTTGTCTGCAAAGATGTCCTGGAATTCTTGGACGAGAGCCTCTTCCCAGTCGTTGCTGCTGGTTCAGTGAATGCCGGCCACTTCAATTCCAAGTGGAGCGAACCATTGGAGGCCTAACAAGCTAGGCCAATCCCTGTTGACTACAGTCAAGGGTAGAGATGCAGTACAATTTTTAAAAGAGACACGGACTTGGCTGGATCCAATAACTGGAATTCGATTTCCTTAATAATCTCTGAGTATGATTCTTTGGAACCGGAGGTCTTGTCACCGGACGGTAGGGATGAGTTGCTTGAGGGTCTTCCAGGAAACCATCGAGAGGGACGATCCTGAATCAACTTCCATCATACAAGGCTGGTTTTTGATGGCCACCTTCACCCGGATCTTCTTTGCGTCCAGTGATGAGGCGTGACCAATCGTAATAGTTTGGATCTTCTCGCTTCATTGAGTGGTTTAGGGGTCTGTTTCTGTAGGAGTGGTTGTTCCATTGGTGGATCAAGGGTTCTCGCTTTGCAGGATGGCTTTCTGTAGATTGGCGATAGTTAGCCCCCCTCGGGGTTTGGCTGGGTCCTTGCTTGCTTCTACAGACCTGTTCGATGTGGCCTCTTTTCCCGCACACATGGCAGAGCGCGTCGAGGAATTTGCAGTCTGATCGGGGGTGATTTGCCCCACAACCAGCACATTGGTACTGCGATTTCTGGTGTTGGTCTCATTCAGACTGGAGCTGGTTGACCTCTTCATCGCTTTCTGATGACAATTCGAGGTCCTCGTGGTGGGCTGTCATTGCCGGTTCTTCTAAATGAGGTGAAACTTTGCTGGCGAGTTGGCGAAGTGGAGCGTGGGTGCGGCACATTCGAGCAGCCGACTTCCTGGTTGCTTCTGCTGCAGTAGCGTCAACTATGGCATCTGTAAGGCTAATGTCGCCTTTCGCCATCAGCTTACTCTGCACCCCTGGAGCATCTAATCCCAGAACTATTCTGTCTCTCAGGGCTTCTTCAAGGTCGGCAAACCCGCATAGGCCTCCTATATTCCAGAGATCCGCTATGAAATCTACAACGCTTTCACCCTTCCGCTGATATCTCTGGTAAAATTCATGCCTTCTCATGAGCGTTGGTACGGTCAGTGCATAGTGGGCCCTTAGCAGGGGTTCGAGGATGTCCCAGTCCATGGACTTCACTTCTGCCGGTTTTGCTAGTGCTTTGGCCATCTTGAATACGGTTGGCCCGCAATGAGTTAGGAGTACTGCCCGTTTCTTTCTGGTAGTGGCATCCTTCAAATTGTTGGTCTCCAGAAACATCTGGAAGTGATCCATATATGAGTCCCAGTCTTCTTGTGCCGGGTCGAATGGAGCGGTGGTATGACGCTGCCGGACATGGTTCTGCCGTTGGTGCGTTTCAGCCACGTGCTCAGTAGTGTTCAGTCAGCTCTGACGTCTCCAGATCCCACCTTCGTCGCCAGTGTTATGTTCGGTGCGTGGCGCAAGAAGCGGAGACGAGTCGATGAACAGTGAACTTCAACTCTTTATTTAACATAGTGCAACAGCTCTCTGAAAGGCCCCAACAGCCCCCTTTATATAAGCAAGCTCTTTCGTATTTAGCCAATGAAAACACAGGAACGTTAGCTCTTTTTAGCCAATGAGAAAGGCTCATTAATAGTCAATCAGATTCTCCTGAACGGACCAATCCGATATCACTATTCTCGGCCAATCAGAAGTGTAGAGCCAGAACCCTGCACTTTGCTTTAAGGTTTCAACAAACTTTATTCAAGCACTTTTATTAATTCACAACAATACCCACAATGAATGGCTTGAAAAACTGATAGAACTTGCACTAACACAAATTAAGTGTTTTAATTGAGAAAAGAACTTTCGAACTTTGTTTCTATTTGGAAACCACTGTTGTGTTTTGTCCTTGAGCTGGAAAAAATAAAACTTGGATTTTGCTGATTGGATAAGTTTGTTGTTATAGAAATAGCTAGTACATTTTAAATATGTAAAAGTAAAAAGTTGAGACTGTAATGTTACCATTTTAATCTACTTTGTTAAAAAGAGTTGGAAGCCAATGTTCTTTTTTTTTACCCTACATTCCTTTGTGCTGAAATAGTGTTTGATATTTTTGTCCAGCAAACAAAAGAATGAAAGAATAAAAAAGAATAAAAACATAAATACAATTTGGAATGACATGGTGCTCCTGATGCTTTTTAAAACTTATTTAACAATGAAAACTGAAATTAAACTGTGTAAAAGATTTCACATGTGTATCCAGTTCCTATCTTTAAGCAGAAGGTAAAAGTTGGGGATTTTTTTAGTGCTATAATATAAAAAAGAAAAGGGAATTTGAAACCCTATAATAAATAATTATTTATGGTATGAACACAATATATAATAAATCATGTTTGGGCTACAGAACACCATGCTAAAAGCGAAGGGGGGTTAAAAAGCAATTTCTTAGAAGGCAGCATCATTTTTTAAAGTGCAGCATTGTAATTATCTCAATTTGCAAGAACTATAATAATTATAGTGCTAAAAATGCATTATTTAAAATAAAATGTATAGGGTTCTCTAAGCTAGAACAGAAAACCAAAAGTATTTTCAGAAATCTATAAAAAAAGAGAAATATTACATTTACATTTCAAAATATAAAAAATAAGTGGGATAAATTTAATCATAGTAAACTGAGAGAAGCTTTCAAGAGATAGATGAGAAGTTCAGAAGAGAAAAAAACAACTAACCTCAGTAACAGACTTTTTGATTACTGAGAATTGAATGAATAGGAAGACAAAAGCCTAGTGTGAATACAAAGTTATTATGGTAAGATTAAAAATAAGGAGGAACAAATAAAAAATATAAAATGCAATCCAAAATAATACAAACTGAAAAGATAAGTAGAGTATATTTTTTTCAAACCAAAAATTTATTTATTAATGTTAACATATTCAGACTGTCACCAGAAAGTTAATTTCCAGGAAGGCTAAGGGCATAACTGGGATAAGCTTTTAGGCTTTTATCACTGTGATGATCTCATAGCTTGCCTTTCAGGGTTTTTTTCTAAAACCTAATGCAGTGGCTACTTGAATCTGTAATACCAAGCTTTGTGGATTTTTCTAGACCAAAAAGAGAGTTTAACTGTCAGCACAAGCCTGAAGATAAAAATCTGTAAATCAAAATGGCAGGGTCTTTGCCAGAAGATAGAAAAGGGAAATGTCAAATCTTATTTCTTCATAGCTTTTTCAAGGTGAAACTTATTTCCTAACATTTAAATCTAGCATTCATTAATCTTGCTTCCCCAAATTAGCTCCTAAGCAATTCCATATTTAATATTCCCTAACTGAAACTAGAAATTCAAGTTACAAATTATTTGAGAACAAAATAATTTGGATTTTTTCTTATAAACCATCTTCCATTTTTAAAATTTAATTAATGTCCAAATGCTGAATGGTTTTAAGGGAACAATGATATTTTCAATATTAAACTACTTTTTCTTTTCTTTTTTGTAAATTTTATTTGAGTTTTCACAAAAAAACAAAACAAATAAAACATCTTTTTTTAAAGTAGCGTAATCCCGGGTTACATTTCTTCGTACAGACACAAATTCAATTTCATGCTCATTTTTATGTTCTATTCCATATCTTATTACTGTTTTACATTTTCTGCATAGCTTCTCCCCTCTTTTAATTTTCTCAATTTTATTTTAATTATCTCGTCTCAATTCAAATCATTATATTTATATTTGTTGTCTATCCTGTTTCAATTATCTATTATCTTTTCTCATTAAACAAAGTTTCTCCTGTAGTTACTGATTGGAGTATGACGCCTTTATATCTTTTAAGTTTATCCATTTAACTCTTATTTAGGCTTCAATATATATCCTAAAGTTATAACATTCAATATAATACATAACTTTCATTCAGATTCTGCTTGGTACATTCTTAAAATACACACTATATTCTTAAAAAAAGAAAAAAATTATAAATATGTGTAATTAAAACAACACATTCCATTCCAATTCAATTCTATCATTAATGTTAATATTCATTAAAATCTTAACTTCTTTAACATTACTTTTCAATTAAATATCATACTTCTATGGGAACAATTATAAGCTTTCCATAATTAATTCCCCCCTTCACTTATATTTTATAAAACATTAACTAATCAAAATGTTCCCGTCCCTTCCAAATTCAATTTTCTCATTTATTTTATTTTACTTATTTTATTAACAAACATTTCACTAAATTACACTATTTTATCCCTCATTTTAATCATACATTGTTTCCAATTTCCTGAAGTTATTTCTATTACTAATATAACAATACAATCTTATGTATCTTTAGAGAATCCCTTTTTCAGTAAAATTTTCACCCATTATCTCTAAATAGGCCCTGTTTCTCTATATCTTGTTCCAGTCCTTTGTAACTTCTTTTCCTTTCCTTCTTCCCTCTCTTCTTCTCTCTCCCCTTTTTACCCCCATGTCTCTCCACCTCTATTTCTCTCTTCTGTATTCCCCTCTTCTGTTGCTTTCCAGTATTATACTTATTTTTTGAATTATTTTTCTTTTCTTTGATTGTTTTTTTAAGTCTTAAATTCTCCATTCTTTTTCCCCCCCTTTCCTTTTTCTTCCTCACTTGTTCATGAAAGATGGCTTCTTCTTTGTCCCAGTCTTCTTGTTTTGCATTTTGTTTTATTTTCAGCTTAATTGCCTGTTGATGTCAAAGCAGATTTTTCCAATTTCTTATATAAGTCTCTTAGTTGTCAGTATAGGGAAAGGGAGAGAAGAAGAAAAAAACCAAACCTTTCCCTTTTCACTTTCCTTCACTGCTTCCAACTCTTCTTTGGGACCGATGTTATTTTTTTGTAAATTTAAATTCCAGGGTACCTTAGTTGTTGCTTTTGCAATTCAACCTGGTCAGCCAAAACTTTCACTTCTTATCTTCCTCCTGCACATTCTTTTCCGGTCGAGTTCTTCTTTGAGGTGGCCATTTCTTTTTTTTCTTTTTTTTTTTGGAACAAATTTTATTGATTTTAAAGACAAACAAACCATCATTAACTATTAAATACATAAAACCTCTTTCCATTATTAATTTTACAAGTCAAGTAGAATATTATTTTATGCAACATAATTCTGTTTTACACCATTTCAATATAAACATATAGATATCTCTTAACAAATTTCTCATTATTTCTCTCTTTCTATTCAATTTCATTGTTACTATTATTATTTTCTATATTTATCCAGTTTATAGTCATCATCTTCATTCCTCTCTGACTTGATTACCATTATTCTCATCCAACATTCTTCCGAGGTTTTATTAATTCTCAAACAAAACATAGATACACAAAACACAAAAATATAAAACTTATTTTAAGAAAGCAGTTTGGTCCCAGATTACCTCTCTTTGTATGGACTTCAATTAAATTCGTGCTCATCTTATATACCATTACCTATCTTATTTACCATTCTATATCTTCTATATAACTTCTCCCCGCTTTTCATTCTTCTTATTTTTATTTTATTTAATTCATTTTAATTTAAATCATTGTATTTGTATTTTTTGTCCATTCTTTCCAAATTATGCATTTATCTCATTCTCTATAGTAAGAAAAATAAAAAAAAATTCTCCTGAAATCACTGATCAGAGTTTCTATCCTCCCCCTAAATTAATATTTAAAATAACACCTGATACCCAATCTAATTCTGCTTAGTACATTCTACCTACTAACCTTCAAAGAGAAAAAATAATTAATTCATAATAATTAATATAATTAGATTATAAATCTAAATATCAAATCTTATAACATTCCAATTGTCTATTTCAAAAAACAAGTGCTACAATTTTATTAAATTTTAAAATCTGTTATTCCAAAACATTTCAATATTTTAATCTTTTATTAATTCTTATAACATTCTAGTTTTCTATTTCTAATACATAGTACCATCTTATGTACCTTGCAGAATCTTCTTTTTTAAAGAAATTGTACCTTACCCTTTATCCCTAAAAAAAAATCCTTTTTTCCCATCTTGTTTCATACCTTTATGGCTTTTCCCTCCCTTTTCCCTTCTTTTCTTATCCCCCCTGGCCTTTTTATCCCCCCCCCTCTACTAACCTCCGCCTTTTTAGCTTTCCCTCTCTGTTGTAATCCTTTCTCCTTTTGCTCAGTAACATTGAGTTGGTTTTGCATCTTATTTTTTCCTTTCTTAAGTGTTTTTCTAAATCTTAAGTCCCTCATTTTCCTTCCTTTCTTTCTCCTTTCTCTCTTAGTTAATTTTTAGATTCACTGAAGATGGCGTCTTCTTCTTCTTTTTCTTCTTCTCCTTCTATTTCCTCCATCTGTTGTTGTGTTTGCTGATAAATAGCAAGCGCCATTTCTAAAGAAAGGAAAGCTTCTTTCACAGCGTCCTAACTTTCTTGATATTCCTTTCTAAGTTCATCATCAGATAAAGCCATTCTTTGTTCTTCTTAGAGCAACCAAAATGTTTCAAAAGTTAAAACAATTCCTCAAAGTCCCAGAGACATCAATCAGTCCAAACAACGCACAAAGTTCTCACTTTCTCTTCCTGGGGTGGTATCAGTAAAAGGGAAAAGAAAAAAAGCCCAATCTGTATTTTACAGCCTTGTTACAATCAGTTTCTAGTGTCAAGATCTTCAAGGCATCTCCTCCAGCAAGATCTTAATATTTTTTTTTGTCCTCTCCCTTCCCACTTATAACAAGAAACCAAGTTTTTACCTTTTATAAAAAACAACAGGTTTCTCAATGGCCATTTGTTGATTCCATAGGGAAGGAGGGTAAACTTTCCTTTCAGCACCTCAATTTTGCCACTTGAAATCCTCCTCTGGAAACAAAGTATTTTTCAAAAAGTCATAGTTTTCAGGATTAAACGCCTCTTAAAGTCCTGGATCAGCCAAAAAACTTTCTCTTGTAAACTTTCTCCCCTCTTCCTCCTGCTCAGTCTTACCCAGCTGCCGGCTTTTTTGTGGCGGCCATTGCAGACCGCTGCTTGACCGCCTTGAGAAAAGGGGGGTTTGCCGGCTGGGGAGGGGGTCTGCAACACCCCCAAACCCCTCACCAGCTCCCCCCTATACTCGGCTGCCTCTGCAAGGCAGCCTTAGCCTCCAAACCCATCCGGATCGGAGGCACCAAAATGGCTAGCGCGGCAGGGATCGCGCAGGATCGCAAAACCCTGCCGCTGGCGAAGCCGACAAACCAGAAGTTTGAGGTGGCCATTTCTGACCACCACTGCAACTGCCTTCGGAAAAGGGAGTAATAGCTAGCTGAGGAGGAGAGATGTGGCTCTCCTCAACCCTTCAGGCAGTCTCCCCCCTCTTCACCACCTCTACAGTGTGGCT
Organism: Hydrophis major; assembly: GCA_033807585.1. Taxonomy (NCBI): domain Eukaryota; kingdom Metazoa; phylum Chordata; class Lepidosauria; order Squamata; family Elapidae; genus Hydrophis; species Hydrophis major. The sequence goes on from CM066343.1 coordinate 113,169,077, forward strand.
TAGCCCCGAAACCAGCCGACTCAGGCGCTCCAGCGGTGAGCCCAGACCGAAACCATACATGATCGTGGATTTCTGTCTGTCGTCAAAGGAACTCAAACTGGAAGGGCAATTAAACCACTTTTTGATCAAACACATTTTACTAAATACAGAGAAACCAAATCCGTCTTGCATTCCTGACTTTTTAAAAACTCTTTCACACATAAATATGTATACCCAGGGTGTTGCTCAAGAATACATTTATAAGGTTCTTTAGACCTTTGGGTTAACTTGTATTAAAAAAATTATATTCTCCATTCACTGTTCCAATATGAATCAGCAGAAGCAAAATCAATAATATAATCTTGTGGAACTTATTATGATATGAGTTTACATATGTACTTCTTTTTATGATGTCATTTTTTTTTGGAAGTATTTGGGGACAGTAAAGCAGGGAACAAGAAAAGAGCCAAGTTCCGATTCATAATCTAAATCAAATTTATGTAATACATAAAGAACTGGATTTCCACTAATCAGGGAAACAGATGCAGGGAGATAATAAGCGGTGGAGAAAATTACATGTCCCAAGTTATTCTGTACCACTATTCCGTACCACTATTCTGTACAGTAGAAGAGGATTATTCCATTGCCAGTGTTGAAAGAAGTCCTACTGTGCAGGGGTGGGATCCGACTGGTATAACTACCGGTTTGATGATTTTACGGGTGGATGGGTGGGCCAAAAAAGCAGTAGACATAGAATTGGTTCTATGTAGGCTCTCTGTTTGCAGCTATTCAGAGCAACCAGTTCTATAGAGGTGGACAGAACTGGTAGAATCCCACCACTGCTACTGTGAAACCAAGAAGTTTCTAAATGTAGATGTAGGGTATTCTACATATGCAAGTTGCATATGGAGTTACTTTATACGTGTCATGGTATTATCTGCTTCAGATATAGGCTTTCCATTGACAATTATTTGCCTTTTTAATGGGAAACATCAGTGATTGTACCTCACATTGTACCTCACATGTCCTCCGTTTAGAAGGTTTATTAAGATTTTATAATAATTCAAAATGATTATAATCATGTTTTAAAGCCTTATGTAACACACTGCACAATTTCAGTATTATTTTCATAATGCCCACAAGACCCCATTTACGGACCCTAAACTGTATTTTTAGAAGACATAATTATGAGATCTTTCTTTAAGTAGACAAAATTAAAGACAACTCTGCTTCATAACCTAGCCTAGAGCAATATACAATCTCAGTGTCTGATATCATGAAATATATCATTAGAGTAACGATAGGGATAATGGCTGCTTCGTTACTGTGTGATGATTCATGCTAGCCTTTCCACTCACATCTTGACCCTGTCTGTCCTATAACAGTGAAATGTGTTTGAGTTGAAGATATATTATAGTTGTTCTTAGATTAAATGCGTTACATTTGCTTTACTAGGAAGCTACTGTTCTTAAAAGCAAATTACTTTCCTTTTTTTTTTTGCAGCTCTTTGGCAATTCCTATCTTTGTCATATTCTTGGAGCACCCTGTGATACTAAAATTAGACTCATATATAACAATAGTTTTTGTTTTGTTTCAATTTCTGAGACAGGTGTGAAAAAAAATCCCAACTGTACAGTCAATATATTGTTTACAATGTTACAAAAATGTGACCATCAATCAGAAAACCTATTTGTATCACTGATATTTATGTTATACATTCAGTGAAATATATCATGCCTGCATTAAAATCTGGAAAGCCAGATTTATTTAGGATTCAGGAATTATTCACTTTGTCAAGCTTTTAACTGTTAATATTCAAATTGGGAAAAATTGTGAAAAAACATCAATAAAATTTTATCTAAGCCAGGGATGTCAAACTCACTGCATCATGGCTGTGTCACGTGACATATCAAGTTTTTCTCCTTTGCTAAACTGGGCATGGGCATGGCCCACGCCTGACATACCCGATCCACAGGCCGGTAGTTTGACAGCCTTGATTTAGGCTATAATATAAGGGAAATATGTTATAAAAGTTTATAATATATATTTACATAAATATATAAATGTAATTTTATATATTATTTAAATATATAATATTAAATATTTACAAAAGCCCCTGAAAATGTAATTCTTCCAGCAAACTTGGGGATCCAATTAGGAACCTGTATGATGATTGTACTGTGCTTAGTTGGATACTTTTCTTCCTCAATCTTACTTTTATTTATTTTTTAAGAGTTTGTATACACTGCCCAGAGTCACATGCAGTGAGATAGGCAGGCAGTCATGTAAATTTGTTAAATAAATAAATGAATAATATATTTTATAGATGGTTCATAACCCTGTCAATAATAGCCGAGATAGAAAAAGCATATAAAAACAAATATTGGAAATGCCATAAGAAGTTAGGACATTTACATTACATTGGTAATATAAAAGAGCTCAAAAATACTGGAAACAAACTGATTGGAATATTTTTTTAAAAACCCTAAATATAAAATTGAAACTGAAGTCACAGTTATTTTATTTGGTATATTTCAGGAAATCATATCTAAATTAATATATTAGAAAATTAATAAATGAAACTTATTATAATTTATTACATTGACAACAATGCTGAAAAAGAGAAACCTTGCCGACAACTTTAGATTGGGAAACTAAAATTGATAGAATATGCTACAATCAAAATTGACAGTGTTAAGGATTAAGCAAACGCGTTCAGTAACAACCCTAACAGCATTACTTTAACAGCAGGCTCGTAATCCTGCACTTCTCATTGGCCCGCGAATAGCGAGTCGTGATTGGTCATTTCTGGCCGATCTGATTGGCTGACAGTGGGTCTCTCTAATTGGACGCTTGTTAGAGCGGTAAATTCAAATCATTGGTTATTGTGACAGCAGCCAGCTCTATAAAAGAGCTGCTGCTGCCCAAGTATTTTGCTCTGTTCTGAAGTTACTAATAGAGTTGAAGTCACAGTTCGATGCCTCGTCTCCGTTCCTTGCGCCCATGCTTAGGACATAACAGACAGCATTATAGCATATATCTGTAATGAAAATTTAAAATCAGATTCAAACAGCACATTGCAGAACAAGACAAATTTTGACACCTGGAGTAAAAAATAGCAACAACCTTTAATGTTTAATATAAAGTATAGATATACAAATAACAGGGAAAAAGTAGATTGTGTGACTAGAAAATATTTTCATAATATTTTTAATTTATATTCAGTATCTGTTTTGTTTCCAGCTATTTTTCATTTCCTCTTTTACATTTCAACAATATTTTTTTAAAGGCATAGAACTAATTCTCAGTTACTGCCTCTGAATATGTTTTTGAGTATTGCTGTTCTACTGAATAGATAATTAACTGGGCAACAGATGTCCAACTCATCCTAGAATATTTTTTTCCTCTCCTGCTGTGGCCGTCATTTGCTCCATATTACTAATAAAATTTATTTTCTTTTAACTAATATGAAGTACTTCCCAGGTATCAATTAAGATCACTTAAAAATAATTATCATAATAAAATATGTGAAATTTACACATAAGAAAAATATATTTGAGTGCAAATATTCCTCACAAATACAGTCACAAATGTGATTGTGATTTTTGTTACTAAGTCATGAAGTCATAAAGCAAGATGTTTGCCAAGCACTAATCCAACCCAGTCCAGTCCAGGTTTGGTCCCTCCCAGCACTGAACATCACTAGGGCAAAGTCCTCCCACTTACCTATTCCCCCCCACACACACACAATCTCTGCCCTTTTGGCCACCCTGCACTTTGCCTTGTGGGGCAGCAAGCAGCTTCAAAATTGTGCAGCTCTGGGGCTGCTTACCATGCACATGGAAGCTGCTGCAAATGTCAGGAGAAAAAAGAGTAGCTGCTGCTACCATAATGGTGGTGGTGGTCGTGGAGTGGTAATGGAGCTGGAGCAAGGGGGAAGGAGGGAGGGAAGGAGTATGAGATAAATTTTTAATTTTGGATACATGAGAACTTGAAAACTGAATATTTGACTTCTGTGACTTTCAATATACTACAAAGATCCTTTTTCCACTCTATTGGTTGTTGGCAAGGTAAGAAGGTTCAATAAGTGGGACGGAACAGGTATTCATTAACTTCATAGAAAAAAAAATTCCTTCATGGTGCATAAATTGTTGGTAACAAAAATATGCCTGAAAACATGTAATTTCTATACCAAAAAGACCATTAAAAATAGATTTTAAAGTGCATGTTATAATAGAAACATGTTAGAATTTCAAGTTATTTCAGATTTTTTTTCTTTCTGAAACTTTTATTTATTTATTTGATTGATCACTTGTTTGTTGGTTGGTTAGTTTATTTATATTTCCAGCCAATTCATTTCCCTCAAGGAGGGGCTCTTTTCCCCTTAATTAATTGAATGATATTTATTTGAGGTACTTGGCTATAAATAAAATGTGACATTGTTGTTATTTTTATTATACATCAGTACACTTAACTTCTGCAGGCTTCTTTTTATAAAAAGCCAGCTATTATTAATTAAACAGCAATTTACATAAAATTTCCAAAAGTATTTTCCTAATAGTTATACATGCAAAAAAATTAAGAAGCTTCTTCCAAATGAATGCAAGTTTTTCTAGAGAGATTTTCTAGATCATTATGCTCAAGATTTGAGCCATTCAATTTTGTTAGAACATCTCCAGAATGGGTAAATCCATCTTCCCATTTGGGGATTTCAGTAAATTTACAGATACTTAAAATAGTCATTCCACACCTTAAATCTCTCAAAAATGCTTTTCAAACAAGACAGTGATCTCAATGCTTTTAGAGGACAGTCCTGAATAACCTGAACAAACTAGGGAGTGGCTTCAATATCCTAGGGTAAATTCAATATCCTCGGAAAAATGACACAGTTCCTGTTTTGACAAGACAGAAGCCAAAAGTCTTGGTCTATCTGCCTGTATCCTTTTAACACAGTAAGATATTGTACATAAGATTACCATACAAACTGAATATAGCCTAGATGGTAAATCTGTGCCTGCATGCTAACTGTTCGGGTAAATCTGTGCCTGCATGCTCAGTTTTCAGGTTGCAGAATCATCCCAGTGCACAAAAATAAAAATAAAAATTGGGAAGCATTGACCTCACCCATTTCCTAAGAGGTCTGTAGGGGGCGTGCATAAGTACATCAACGTGCCTACCGTCCCTGTCCTATTGTTTCTTTTATTTTTCTTATATGTATCCATGTATTCATAACTATGTTTTTACTTATACCTATTATCTTGTAAGCAATTGACAAACAAAATAAATAAATAAATAAAATCAGCCAGGCAAACATTCCATGACAGTCTACTGCAATCAATTGATGGCAAGTATTGTTTATTCAATAATTTGAATAAATGCACGTGCAGTCCAAATTTTATGCAAACTATTTTCATTGACTCTAGATAATACTTAATAGTTTCTCTGAAAGTCTATTCTTATATTAATAGTGTAATTCAACCTACATAAATGAAATAAGAAAATTTAAAAGTATTCCAAATTTATATCACAACCTGTCTACTTATTTAACAACTTTGATTTCCAATATCAAGAAGACATTAGTCTAGACTCTACAAAGACACTCAGATTGCAATCACATTGTACTACTTCAGCAAGTTGTTGTTCCATGCATAATGACTATAGATTTGTAAGCCACTTTGATGAAATTACTGAATAAATATATAAATCCAAATACATACATAAATGGAAAATCCTTCATTTATGCAAAATAAAATCTTAGTTATAAGGCAAAGACTTCCAAAAATGAAAAAAGTCTTTTAATGCAGATTAAATGTTCACACAGCCAAGTTGTTCCATAAGAAATTTTTTAAAAAAACCAACCATAATAGGAAAATATTTTTAAAGCTTTTTAAAAAAAGTATATTACTCTATCCCAGCCAGCATCTAGGTAGAAAATGGAATTCTATTCTTATTTTACACCCAAAGTCATTGAATAACTTTGGGCCAGTCTTAGTCCTAAGGAGAAAACAAAAGCAAACCATTCGACAATTTTGAATAGAAAACCATAGGGATTTTTCTTCTGGCATCTAGATTGACTCAACACACAAAAGTTCTATATGTATCTGTTTATTAAATTCTCTATTTTTCTAAATGTTTTTTTTAAAGTTACTTTGATTTCATAATAAAATACATATTTCCAAAATTCAAGTTCTGAAATTGAAGTTTAAACAATTTTAACAAGGCTAAGAGCTAGATCTGTGCCTCAAATCCAGGAGAAGCTTTAGCTGAGCAGAATACTGTCTATATCAGCAATGATATATCAGCAATATCAGCAACATCTATATCAGCAATGATATATGATATATAAACAATCAGAAATGCTGCTTTTCCCAAGCATAATTTTTTTCAACAAGTGAATTTCATATTGGCTAGAAGGGAAGTATGGTCAACAAATGTGGAAGGGTGTAAATGAAGGAAGCTAAGCTATATTAGGAGTAAGGACAATTTAACACAGCTCTTTGTATTTAAATTGGTATTTATTTTAAAAATTAAGAATAAGATTTGAATTAACTCCTAATCTTAAGAATTGTTGACATACTTGGCTCAATTTTTCAAGAAATCCAGTTAACAAAAATATAGAGCTCTCTCAAAAAAAGGGACAGGGCTTCTACAAATAGAACTGAATTTGACTGTAAATCAAAGATTAACGTACTACACTATGAAATGAACTTAAAGAGGGAGAAAGCAAGGGAGGTTTTCAAAAGAAAATCATCATTTTTCCTGATTTCACTTCATTTTAGGCTTCAACAGGAATATAGCTGAGTACATAAAATACACAAAAGAGTGTATTTTAGCTAATAAAATAGTTAATCTGGCTAGAGAGTACCTAACAGGGAGACTAAGGAAGCCTTTTGGTAGTTCTGTTTCACAGATGAAAATCTTTGAGTGTAAGGGTAGATTGATTGTATCTTTGTTGTTAATATAGTATCATTCAACGTATCTCCAATATTTGAATACCAAGATTGCAGAAAAGACAATTTCTTCACAAGAAAACAGAATCTCTCCATTTTATGCTATTGTGATTTGTAGATTTATAGTAGCCTCCATTCTCCTTTAAAGAAATTCACTTTTCTCTTTAGCTACATTCTTGCTGATTAATGTACATGGCACTGTATTATATTACATCTTGCATCAACCTTAAATCTCACTACTGTCATGATGATAAAAGAATTCAGTCCTTCTTCAAAAATGTGTCAGGAATCAAGAGTAGCACTGGGTTAATAAATAAATGAACCAACAAAAACTGGTCCAGTCAAATTCTATTTGAAGTAGAATGACAAGATATCAAATATTATTAATCTCTATTTCAATGTTTTAACACAACATATGCTTTTCTAATCACTAAGCAGATAAGAATCATAAAAATGCAATAAATAACTCCAAGGTCAAACATAACTAGTCAGTAGCTGATGAAAAATAATTTTACCCTCTTTATCTTTGTCTCCCCTTGATCCATTATTGTATGTTCCTCAAATGTAAACTTTTCTGACCTTGGAGAGGAAAAAAACTAACAAGTAAGTCAGAGACAATTCAGTCTGCAAATAAAGTCTTCTTAAGCAAAGAAATATTTTACAAACATCACATCTTTTCTTTTTTTTCTTTTAAAGTTGATTTGAACAAGAATTTGAATGAATCAATGACCTCAGAAATTTTAAGCAGGTTATATACAGTAATCTTTTTTCATTATGACTACCTTGACAAGTGGCAGATAAAGCAATCCATATTTACTTCAGTCCCTGTTCAGATGCAAATATTTTCCTTTCCTTTCAAAGTAGACCTTTGTAGTATGAATGTTATTTGTTTGGCATTGCTAGCTAAATTATGCTAGCTAAAATTATGTTAGCTCAAAGGAATACTTCAACAATTATAAATTAAAAAATGGTTGAAAACAGTGTATGCTAACTTAGTCACAATAAAAGTACTGTATGGTTGGGCTCTTCCCCATTTACTGCTACCAGTCATACTGTATGGACAAACAATTTAAAAACATTTCATTACAGATAATTATTTTTCACAAACTGATATCTATTATTACTTTAAAGTAAGCTAACAGGAAATTATGAATGGTTTGTATTAAGCTAAACTAATTCTCAATTAGCACCCAAAATAAATTTTAGTAAACTCCAAATGAAACCAAACAGTTTCAAAATGTTCTTAGCCACATGACAGAAGAAAAGTATGGTGAAGTTCACAAGCCCAAATATGAAGCTAAATTCTTTCCTATAGTATTAATCATGATTTAGCTTTACATTTAAATGTGCTGTTTTTATTACAACAGATAAACATAGCTATCTCAATATTTTATCAAACTTAACTTATTTTTAAACCAATATATTTTCTAATCAGTATGCATTTCATAATAAATCAATGTTAATGTAAAGCCTTGAACAAATACATTTCTGCAATTCACAGCATTAATACAAATACATTTATATTAATTATACAATTAATGGCTAGAAAAAATATCCAGTAACACACAATCTATCAAGCATTAATTCTAAGAAATTATCCAACAACTAGGCTTGAAAATATTCATAAAATGAAAGCAGATATTAAGTTTCTGAACTGCATTTCTTGATAACTTTTATGATCGTCAAGGAGAAAACTCACCTCAGTAAGTGCAGAACAAAAATATTTTCCATTTAGTTCAGCTACTTCTTCCCATCAGAAAATTTAAGCAAACCTCCAGTTTCTTTTGTGATTGTTCGCTAATAGCACTATATGGTATCAAACCAACAGAATTATAAAATAGTCATGGAAACACTTATATGAAAATGCCAATCACATGCTTTTTTAAACATAATTTAAAATCTCTTACTGAGATAAACAATGATTTCATAGGATTTGATTTCATACTGTATTTAAAATATAATTATATTCATTTTTTCATACTATTTTTTCATTTTTCAGTGCTCATTATAACATTTTTATGAAACACTAAAAAAAAGCTAAACAGCTAATTTTTTTATTGTGAAAATATCCAGCAAAGCAAAAATTAAAAGTAACAAGGAAAAAAAATAATGCTTATAAACAAAAGTATTGCTGTATTCTTGAATGAACATCATAGGCAGACTTCTTGAAAGCCAAAGCAGTGTACTCTACAGGAAAAAATAATAATATTTTGACTTGAAATATTGGAAATACAATAATTTATGAGCATTTCAAACTACACTACACAAATTGAAAATGCAAAGGCAATTTAAAATGTTCATTCAACCATGAAAATTGAACTAAAATGTCCAAAACTGGTCATTAGGAAAAGCAGTTAATTTATTTAATACTCTTAGAGCAATCCATACAAGACATTGAGTTTTTTACTACTATGACAACAGAATTCTATCAAGTCTCTGATCTTGCTGCTAGGAATTTCTTTTTCAAATGACCCTGGTCCTATTGAATTTCAGAGCCATTCCTTTACCTAGTTGTAAAATTATGTATTTGGCATTCAGGTTTTGCTGATCTTTTAATGACAAAATTTCATCTTGATATATTATTATTCTGTAACGTTTTCTCAAATTTCCTCAGTATTTTTTTAATAGCATAAGACTTTTGTGTAAATTTAACATTTTCCAATTATTAATAATTGTTAATATGGTTGTATATCACTGTATGCCACACCATGCAAAGAGTTTTGAAGACTTTTGAAAATGAAGCTGTTCTTAAATACAACAGTTATAGTTTTAAATGTTGCTAATAGCATATTGTTCCTCACATATCTTTTTAATATCTTTCCAAAATATTCTAAAAACTTACCTCCATTACCTCAGAAAACAGAGGGGAGAAACACACTCCACATCTCCTGAATAACAGTTGGGATTATCACACAGCTATTCTTTTATATCAGACTGTATTTGTATAATACACTCCTTTCTTATCTTTCCTATTCCTTGGTGTTACCAAAGGCTATAAACAATCCTTCTATAACCTTTTATATCAATCTAAACATGTTATGGATCCCAGAAGTTCCACATAATCCAGTACCAGCTTTTAGTACACTTATCTCCTCCAATTACATCCTTAAATAAGTAAATCAAAATGTCTTTCTGCATTTGGTTAGAGTGAATAAGAAGTTATTATCTATTTGAATATCTATTTTTCATATTTCAAACTACAAATTTCTATAACCCTTTGGATTTTCAAGTTTTTTTTGTACCATTTTCATTTTTCAGATTATATATTACAGTGGATGTAGTTCAAAAACCAGTATTGACAATGGATTAGAACTAAAATTGCTATCAAAAAGCATCCCCACTCACTCTAAGATTTTTTCCATCTTATAACAAAAGAACATTGCACAATAGCAGTATCCTCAGCCGTGTTCTGTTACACAACTTCTTTAAGACACACAGCATTTTTCTTAGCAAAAGTATTCATACTGTCATAAATCCCAAGGTATTATGGTATTCCATGGTAAAAAGTCTTCTATTAGTTCCTCAGCCAAATTCTTAGAACTTTTTCTTCCCCCAGTGACAATCCTTTCCCTCCAAGCCAGTATTCCTATTAAATAAAGTAATTCTGCAAGCTAAAGTTATTTGGAAAGTAGTTCTATAATGTTTAATTTATCTAATTCATAACAGAAAACTGTTTGATTGCATTGCACTGAAGCTTACCATAAATATATTAATTTGCCATTTTAACATAAAATACCTCTGATAGGTAATTCCACCTTTAATTTACTTGGAGAGGAAAACACACACTACCAATGTGCTACTAAGTAAAACAAAATTGGGAGTACAAACACACAAAGCACCAAATAATCAGTTTTCTGAACCCATACAGACTCAGTTCTTGAAACAATCACCCAAGTCACTGTCACTTCCATAACATTTTTTTTATGCATGATCCTTGCCACATACATTACTGATTTGCTCCTGAGTTCTTTTCAGTCTTTGTAATTCAGGTGTGTCAGTAACAATACTGAAACCTCTTCCTTTGCTTTCTTCAAAGTCTCGCTTGTACTTGACCTATAAATAAGAAAAAAGAGAAAGGGCAAGATGTTATGAACTAATGTCTTTGCTTCAAGGTAATTTTAAATACAGTGAAGAGATTTAATCAACAAAATCCTTCATTTTTCATCATATAGAGATAGTTATTTCAAAACAATAACCAGCAGAATGAATGGTTTCAATTACAGTAGCAATGAGTACACCAATGCAATACCTGAAAGATCACATTTCTTCATCTTTAAGAAAATTGATCTATCAGGTTGCTAAAAATTGACATCAATTGATGGCACATTGATTTTTTTAAAAATCTGCCACAGAATTTGTACTGCATAAAATAAGTGGAAACTCTTGTCTATATTTTCCACCCTTCCTATTCCTTTTTAAAGGTTCCATGTTCACAATTCTGGAGAACTGACTGAAAAACAAATATAATGGCAGTAATGGAGAAAAGGAAAACAAAAAAATGAAGAAGTCCCAAAAGATCTAAAAGTATAAAACCTAAATATTAAAGGCTTGGATGACAAGAGGAGCAACTGAAATGTCTGCCAAATCAGAACAGCCATCCAACATCTTGAGTAAGGTCCAAACACTGGCAGCAGAAGAGAATCCCAACGGAACTTGCACAATTGATCAATAACATCCAAGAGAATACAGGTAAGTTCAGAGAAGTCCAGCAGCACTGCTAAATCTTTTCCAAAAAAAAGGCTTGGACACTAACTTTGGAAAGGCTTAGGTGCCACAGAAAAAATTAGTCCAAAACATGGGTGCCAATGAAGCTTTATGGAAAGAAGCCTAAAGTACTTCATAATAGTAAAAGCCTTCCAAAGAAGGCCTGCTTCAAGTAAACAACCCAGATGGCCTTCGGCAAAGGGAGTTGGAGGAGGGCTGGCATTAGTAAGAAAGCCAGGAAAAGGACAACATTAAGGCAAAGACTACCTAAAGCAAAATGTTGTACACAATGGGGTAAAAAGTGTGTATGTGAAATGGAGATCTATAAAGTAAAAAATGTAAATTAGATAGAATATAAAATAAGATAGAGAAAAATAAAAATTAAAGAATTTCTAAACATAAGAAAATAAAAGTTAAGCCCTCAACTTGCAAAGAAAACATTCTTATATTTTTCTAATAATAATCTCAATTGAAGAAAAAGGTTTTGTCTCTAGGCTGATTCTATCTTTTTTTTTCCCAAATAGGACTTGCATAGTCACTTGTTCCTCAAGGTCATGTAATGGTGCTGGGGCTAGAAAAGATTGTGGTCAACCAATGTCCAGCATAAATGCAAAAAGAAATAAGTGACTGAAGGTACTATACTGTTGAGCAAAATAATATCAATGAAATAAATCAAGAGACATCTATAATATTTACATGCATCCATATTAATATCAATACTTGTTTCAGCATGAAAAAACATGTTCAGTAAATGAAATAATGCATAATAAGAACAGAAAGGGAATTTTGGAGAAATCTAATGTGTTAGACTCCTTTTTTCTCTGCATTTCAATATTATTTGGATACTATTTATAAACAGATTGATTTTTATCAATTCTTCCTCTCTTCTCACAGACTTGATGGTTAGAAAAAGAACACATTTGGTGTTAGCTTTACACTAAGTGCTATCATGTTTTATCAACCATCTGGTGTCAGTGAGGAGCACTGAAACTAAGACACCAAAACTATTTTATTTTTAAAAAGTCAAAAAGAAAATGCAGTCATCAAAATGAAAAGAAATGTGAAACAACACAAATTGACAGACATTAAAAGAAAAGAGGGTGAGGTTTCTTACATTTATGAGACTAGAATGACAGAATTTTAGTTCATGATTCAATAAAATTTGGATTTTAGATATAAAGAAATTTGTGTGGTTTTTATAACTATAACAAATAGCCAATTTTAAATCAAACATTCATTCTCTTAAAGAAATAATATTACTAAACTAACAGAAGTGATATAATTTATGTATTTATGTCTCACAGTATAGCACAATTGATAGAACATAATCCTATCACTTCCATGATGATATCATGAACCATATAAGAAGCATCTAATTTATTTATTTAAAAATTTTATGTGGCCACCGATATTAATATATAATTCTAGGCATCTAGCATTCTATTTATAAGATGGATGGATGGATAGAATTCCATAAATATAGTTAAAATAATCCAAAAAGGAAAATGGAGAGAGCACATAACAAATTTACAAAACACACACAGACATCAAATCACCTGGCATCTCACCCCTAATATCCAGGGAAAATGCCAGGTCTTAATGGAGTTTCCGAAGGCCAAAACATTATTATAACTTATAACAGATGTTTATGATACCAAAAATCCATTAAAATAATGCAAATATGCCCCCAAACTCAAATCCAACATTTTTTTATCACATTAGAAATTAAAATATAATAATTTTAAAAGAAAGTTACTTTCTCTTATGCTATTTGACTTAAAATAAATTACCAGATTTTTAATTACGGGATATAGTAGATACTATTATATTGCAACAAATGCTATTTAAAATAACTTGAGCAAAATGGTAATGTATAATATTGTCCATATTCAAACCTAGAAGTCAACTATCTTAGTGTGAAAAATTACGCATGAACAGATTGGATGTGTTTGGGATGAAGAAAATATGAGAAATGTAAATATTATCTCTACCAGTTCATAATCAAGAGAGGGTCCTGAGCAATAGGCATCTATAAAAATTAAAATATAGTCTAGACTCTAACTCACAATCAAAAAATTTTAAATATAAAGTTCTTGTATACAGTTGTAACTATGAAAAACCATATATGTTCACTGAACCATATAAGTGATTAATTCATAAGGTGGCTAGTCATTATAATCATACACAGGTACCAAAATTTAAAAAATGAATATATTTGTCCTATATAATATATAAGATATGGAAAAAATATTTAGAACAAATAATCATCCATATTTCTTTGATAGTAAATCTTATTTCTCCATTTCAATTACATCTTTCTTATCTTTTTATATATTTCATCTCTTTAGAGTTTTTTTTATGTCAAAAACACCACCTTTATTCACACTTCACTGTTTTCAAATTTCTATTTTCATATCAAGATTTAACATAACACCTGAATATTTTCACACCAGTGAATGTGTAAATTAAATGCTGTAGTCTTTTCATTAATCATCTGACTCTCAGTGGACCAGTGACTCATCATTTACAACCCTAAAACCTAAATGCTAAATCAGAAGTGAATGAAAGCATCAATTTCATAATATACCATGACTATCCTATCTGGACTGCAAAAACCCAGATGATCAATATATGGCAACAAAGAGTGGAGGTTTCCATCCTTTCTATATTATCAAGTGTTTGTCTGGAATTTTGCAAGATATAGAAAAATATCTTCTAAAGAAGGGGAAATTAAACATTGATTTTAAAAAAATCATTCAGCTTTGATTGTGAATATATACTTTGTGTTTTTACAGGAGCAAAAGAGTATTTAATATAAGCTATTTTTTAAGAAAATTACATTTATGAATAGGAAAAAGGACAATGCAAATTTGACTCACATGCGCATTCAAACTTCTCTTGTGGCCTTAAGTGAATATATGTGACTAGGTTGACCATTTAATCATTTTATCTTACTTTATTCTATATTGTGATAATGCCTCTATATACTCATAGCACATACTAGAATAAAGCGTAGAGTGAGGAATTATATATCTATTCTTCCTCTTCTAAAGAAGTCCATTGTTTTGAAATGAAACAAAAATAATTACACAAATTAAAGAAATAACATAAAAATATAATATTCAAAAATTTTAAAAGATAATCCAGAAGCAATTCTACTTTTCTCTTCAGTATTTCCTTCATGACATTGATGGAGAGGGAAAGGAAATAGTTATCAAAATTGGTGGTCATATAAATTTGCTAGGATTATAACAAGATAACAATAAATTAGAAAATGGCTTGTAAATAAGAGAATAACCAGTTGACTCAATTCTTGTACTCTATTAAATTGAATGTATAAATAAGCTGTGGCAAATTATTATCTTGGCCACTCATTCAAATGTCATATATATTACATATATAAACAATCATCAATATAGCTAACAATTGTTTCTTTTTTTTCAAACATGAATACATGAAAAAGTCAAAGTTTTGCAATCTCCAAGAAAGGAAGCAAAATCATTTTTGGACATCTGAAGGGCATACTATTATCTCCCATAAATTCTGGGATTCTAAACCTTTCATATGAAAATTGTGTTTGAAGAAAAACTTCCGGTTTGCGTGGCTTCGGGGCAGCAGGAATTCGCGACAGCTCGCGATTCCTGCTGTGCTAGCCGTCGAGGTACCCCCGATCCAGATGGGTCAGGGGGATATGGCTGCCCTGTAGGGACAGCTGAAGACAGAGGGGAGTCGGAAAGGGAGGTGGGGGCATCGCAGACCCCCCCTTTCTCCGGGAAAACCCCTTTTTCCCAAGGCGGTGGAGCGGCGGTCAGCAATGGCCGCCACGAAGAAGCCAGCAACCGGGTAAGAACTGTGCTGGAGGAAGTGTGAAGAGTGAAAGTTCTGTCTGAGCCGGGTCAAGTAACACCTTTTAAATTGCCTGGAATTGAGCTGTTTGTTGCTGGAGGATACATTGTATCCCTAAGAAGAGCGAAAAGCGGCGGAGAAGCTGTTAAAGGGAATTATTTTTTTTTTTTTTTTTACTCTCCCACCCCACGGAAAAAGCAGAAATATTTGGATATATTAGACATTGAAAGTGGATTGTTTTGAAAGCTAAGATAAGAGACAAAGGGATTTTTGGACATTGAAAAATGTGAGAAATTGGAAAATCTCTGCTGGAGGTATGGATTTTTGATTATTAAAATTCTCATTGCAAGTGGGAAGGGAGAAAAAAAAAATTGGAGTAGAAGCTGAAAAAGGAGGAGATTGATTAGAACGTCTTTGTGGATCCCAAAAGAAGATATATGGTAATTGGACCTCTTTGATTAAAAATTAATTCAGAAAGAGAAAGAGAAGAAGGAAGAAAAGTATTAACTTTTGGAACTTTTTTTCTTTTTTTTAATTGCTTTTGATTGTCTTTGATTAAAAATTCTTGTGGTTGTTTTGGAAAAAGTTTCCCTTTTCATAATGGCATCGTCTGTGGATGAACTAGAGATTGAATATCAAAAATAAAAAAAAGAAGATACTTTGGGTGCTTTGTTTCAATTTTTAGAAATGGCGTTATGTTCCTTTGAAAAGTTGATTACGCAGCAGAAGGACTGGGACAAGGAAGAAGAGGAAGAAGAACTTTGATGAACAATGGGTCCCTTCTGGAGAGGAGGAGAAAAAGGATAAGAAAAGGGGGATTTTAAGAATTATAAAAACAACCAAAAGAGAGAAAAATGAGCGAAAAGATGGAGGCAAGGTTAGAAAGCAAAGGAAAAGGAGCAAGAAAAGCGAAGAGAAAAAGCAAAGGGGTAGAAAGGGCAAGGAGAAGAATAAACAAGAGAGAAAGGGGGGGAGGAGAAGCCTTAATGGGGGGAAGCAAGACCTAAGGAAAAAAAGTTTATTTAGAGACAATGGGTGAATTTAATTTAGATTAAAAGAGGGATTCTGGAGGGTATATAAGAGTGTGTTTTTATATGTATATTTAGAATATAAAATTTATTATGTAATTTTAGAATTTTTTTTAAACAGAATCCCAAGAAAGATTGCTATATGTAGTATTTCTAAGTTAGGGTAATGAGTTATAGATGTTACTCCAATTGGTGTACAGGAGAAGTATAGTAAAAGAAAAAAAAGATGAATGGATAATTGGAAATAGAACAGACAAAGAATGTTGTTGAAAATGGTAATAAGATATGGAAGGATATATATGCTTTTTTTTTGGATTTTGTATATTGATAAAAGGCAATAAAATTTTAATTAATAAATAATTTGGATGGAAAAGAGAAGTAGGGACAAGATATGAAGTTAATATTATATGAAATATTGATATTATAATCTGGAAATGTTTTGCCTTATTGGTCTATTATTATTATTTTTTCTTAGAAAAGAATTTATAAGCTGCTATGCCTTGATTCTTTGTGCATTGTTTTTATAAAACTGATAAAAATGGTTTTTATATATATATAAAAAAAAGAAAATGATAATAAGATTTGAAAGGAGATATGGGTTGAATATGATGTTTGAATTTGTGTCTGTGTAAAGAGTTTTAACCCGGGAACAGACAACCTTCAGAAAATATCTTTTAGTTTTGTTTATGTTTTGTGTTTGTATGTTTGTGTGTTGTGCTTATGGTAAAACTAACAAAATTTGTTTTTTATAAAAAAAAAAAAAGGAAAGAATCAATAAAACCTTGGAGGAATGTTAGATGAGAATAATTTATACAAGCCAGAAAGAAAAGAATATGATGACTATAAAATGGATAAATATGGAAGAGAAATGAAATTGAATAGGAGTAAAGAGAAAAAATGAGAAATTTGCTGAAAGATGTTTGTGTGTCCATATGGAGATGGGATAAATTGGAATTATGCTGTATAAAAATAATGTTT
Source organism: Hydrophis major (assembly GCA_033807585.1). NCBI lineage: Eukaryota > Metazoa > Chordata > Lepidosauria > Squamata > Elapidae > Hydrophis > Hydrophis major. The sequence continues at coordinate 113,186,562 of CM066343.1, forward strand.
TGTTTGACTTGTAAGGATTTACAATGTTAAGAGGTTTTATGTGTTTATGTATTTAATAGTTAATGATGTGTTGTTTTATCTTTAAAATCAATAAAAATTTGTTTCAAAAAAAAAAAGAAAATTGTGTTTGATGAGTGACTGGCAGATATGATGTCTCCACAATTAGGTAGAACATTTGAGAAGAAAATTAAATATTTAGGTAAGATAAATTATCAAAAATTTCTTCTTTGATTTGTTAGCTTTAGTTAACATATGGAAGAAAAAATGATAATTTCACCAAATCAAGATGTTATCAGCCTCATTGATCAGGAAGATCAATGTTTTCTGGAATTAGCTATTAGTTAAATTCTTAAGTCTTGGTCAAGTGAGTTAAATTTGTTGTCAGTAATTAGAAAGCTTTACAACAAGAGATTCCATAGATATTCTTATCAATAAATAAGAATATTATAAACATAATATAATGAAGAAATATAGAGATGAGTCACATCTTTGAGTTGTTAATGGACAAGATAAAATAGGAACAAAAATGCTTGTATTAATTAACTTCCCATGCTATTGGAAGTGAATAATCAGTAAACATTTAATTATTAATTAAATAAGTAAACGAAGATCATTTTAAAAATGGCCCCAGATTATCCTTCATACATTTACAAAAAATAATGCAAAGATTACCTGACTTTGTAATTCACTTTGCTGTTTTAGTCGAATATTTTCAGGTGTATCTGCCACTGTAGTAAAAGACTGCTTTGGATAGTGTCTGGAAAATAATAATAATAATAATAATAATAATAATAATAATAATAATAACAACAACAACAACAACAACAACAACAACAACAATAATTCTTGTGGGACTTAAGAATATAGACAGATTGTCATTTGGAACACAACACACCAGATATCACAGTTGTTGGAAACCAAAACATACAATTTACTGATATCACTGTACCAGACAGGAGACACCAGAATCAAAGAAAAAAAACTGGAAAAATAACAAAATATCACAATCTGACCATCAAAACTATGCAATTATGGACAAAACAGTGATACCCATTGTCACTGGGGCACTTGGTATCATGTCCAAGAATTTTGCAAAATACATCAAAAAAGTTGCAGTTTCCTACAATAACATCAGCAGAACCACAAAAAAAAACAGCATCACTTGGAACATTGTACATTTTAAGAAGATACTTGATTGATACCTAGGTTTCTGGCAGCAACCCATATCAACCATCCATGCCAGTCAATGATATTTGTGATACATTTTTAAACATTCAGTTGATTGAACTTCATTTTTAATGAATAAAAGAGATAATAATATAGGTTCTTGATTAGGACTTGAATTCTTGTCTTTATCACTCTCAGACTGAATAGAATTGTAGATTAAATCTTTAATAACAATAATAACAGCAGCAGTAGCAACAACAGTTATAATTGACTGGTAACATATTTGTTCTGAGCCTTGTTCTGACTAATTACAATAATTTAAACCAATTAGTGATTGTACTTATTTTCAAATGACAGCTTGCGTACCATGGTGATTTTTAATAAAGAAAACAATAAGTAGAATGGGATTCTAAAGCCTAACAACTTCACCCTTACTTATTCACAGTTGTATTCTTCTCTTTTTATTTAATAAATTCCTTTTCCAGACCAAAAAATAAAAGCAGAGAAGAAGTTTCTAAGTTAAAAAGAATTTGTGATGCTATTAGTGTTTCTCTTCTTTTATCACACTATTCTTGTTTAAATTCTTTTTAGGTACATTTTGTTCTGAAAAGTTATTCCAAAACATTTATATTTGTCCTGTTCATAAGAGCTTCCTGAACAACATGATTTTCGTGGGTGGAAATTTTCATATAAAACATTTTTATCAATTACAGTGATATCTTGGTAAACATCAGCTTTGAAACTTATCAAATTTGGTACTCAATGCATTTTGATGTGAAAATTTTCTCCCAATACTCATTGTTTGTTTGGTACTTGAAGCACACGCTAGAACTTGTCAGTGTCAACTAGTGAGTCAGCTATGACTCACTATATTATTGGGGATTGGTACTCATCGCATCTCTCAGAGCCAATTAATGATAAATACTGAGGTACCACTATATCTAAAAACTCTTGATTAATGAGAAATAAAATTTTAGGAGTAAATAGGCAAAGGACTCTCATTCCCTTACACAAGCTGGCCCACAAACATATCATATTTTTTTTTAAAAAAATACTGTTCTCACTCAGTTTTATAAATGAGCCATTTTTGAAAACAATTATGATAGTATTCATTTAAATCACTTCAACATGTTAAATAACTGTTGCACTGTAGAACACACTCAAACTATTCTATTTCAGAAATTCATTTGCTATTATTGAAGCTAATCTATATGTTACACCAAAAAGCAGGTGATATTATGGCTTTTATTTTAGTATTTTAAAATTAAGCATTTACTTTTAAGAAAGTGCAGGAAACTTAGTGCCAATGACAGGGATTAGTGCCAATGACAGGGATTCATCTGATACTTTGGTCTCCCACTATAGCATCTATTCTCCCATTTTTCCAAATATATGTCCCAGGGGATCAATATAAATGGTGGCCATGATCTGTATTGCAAATATAGCAAAGGCTGAAGTCTCTCTATTTCTCAAACTGAAACCTTAGTTCAGACCAGTTCAGTAGACCCCAGTGCTTGTTCTAGACTTATTTTTTAAAGAGAGGAATCACAATCCTCTACCATACTGGGCAAAGACTTAGCAATTTCGGAAGACGATGATTGGAGGGTGCAATAATAGTTAGTGGAAAGTTTATGTCTATGGTTGTTTTTATTTTATTTTTATTTCAATCTTTCCTGTAATATTCTGTAAGCTACTGCAAGCCTATGGTATTTAGAAGCAGAAGAATTAAAGTAAATAAATAGTAAAGTAAATAAAGTGTTGGTCACACAGTGTTCTTAGTAATAAGCAAAACATTACATATGCATTAAGTTTGAAAGTATAAGAGGAAGAAAATAAAACATTGTTAAAATTGAAGATAAATAATCAAAAATAAAATTAAGGAGAAACTTAAAACCAAGGTAGAGGGATTTTTATCATTCAATTGTTTCCAATTCTTCAATACTGCCTGGACAAGTCCCTGTATTTTTCTTGGCAAGATTTTTTTCAGAGGACATTTGCCATTGCCTCCTTCCTACAATAATTCCCATGGTTATCTAACTGGCTTTGTGTCTAAGGCAGGACTAGAATCCATAATCTCATGATTTCTAGCCTAATGTTTTAATCATTTCACCAAACTGGCTCTTAAACCAAGGTAGGAGGGAGAGATAGAGACTGACAGAGAAAATTATATATCTGTAAACATGAAAATCTAAAAAGCAGTTTGCCTTCACTAATCAGTATTGTTTCCACGTAAAACATGTAATAAACCTGGGGGGGGGGGACTCTTCATCAAATGATTTTCAATCATTTCAATCATCTGGTTGAGTATATACAGTTTTGTCTTTCACTATCTTGATAGCTGTCTTTTTAAATGCAAACTCTGTGCCTTTATGAACTGTGCAAAAAGGTTCACTCATATTCCACCTTCTCAAAGATCATCCTTATTAATGTTAATAAGGTCAGCACCTTTCCTTCTCATAGGCACTTGTGCTTAACAATAACTGCACCATTAAAAAAATCATATCTTTAGAACATTATCTTCAGTCTGAAATACTATTTTCCCCTCAAATACTATTATTACATTTAATTTAGTAATCCATTGGTGCCACACAGATCTTCACTCTTACAAAGCTTGTAACCAGGAGATTTTATTTTATAAGTTATCTATAATTATCAATATTAAAAATATTTTTAGAAAGAGCTACCATTTAGATAACAGTATATCTCCATTATAATACTAAGTTACATTGTGGTTTGCCTGTTTCTCTAATCTGACATTTACTACAATCATTGTTGCTTATTTTCTAAGAGTTATATAAATATTCAACAATTATCTTAGACTTACACATATGTTCATATAATGAGCAGTTAATGTGCACTAAGTTAATTTCCCTAATTTTAAAGGAGGTTAAAAAATGGGAAATTAATTATATAGAATATATTCAAACCTAATAATCATCAGGTCAATATTCCTGGTGATGCAATGCTAACTCAAATTGCAGACAAAGATAAGTTCCTTAGGCTATGATATAATTTATGGAGCACAAGGCTCCTTCCCCCTTTATACAATTCAGTGCTATATAGAAATCAAAATACTACAATTTGTTCTAGTTAAAAATATCCAGGATTGTTTGCTGAAGAAAAGACAGAAGAAAATTTAATAAATTTTCCCAGGGATTTATATCTTATAGCAACTGCAATTTGCTGATTGACCTCTGTGGGACATGTATATGACAAACCTTTTTTTTTGTTTCCAAGCTTTCTCAATTAATCATCACATATTTCTTGCAAGCAAATAACCCCACCTACATTAATACAATAGAAATACAGGATCTAGTGCAGACTAATAATAGAATAATTTACCACAAAAAAACCACTTTGTTTAATTGGAGGTTGGATATTCTTTCTGTTATCAGCCAACTCAGGGCAACATTAAGTACTTCTAAGATTTAAAATGTTGTTAATTATCACAGAGACCTAATGAGATAACTTACAGTGACAAAAATCATAGTATTTAAGTCTAATAGTATGATTTGATAGCTTTCTCAATAAAAGATCCAGGAAACATAAACAATCCACATTCCAAAGGGTTTCTTCTTCCTAATGTATCCCAAGTATTAAGCATAATACAGGTAATCCTCGACTTAGAACAGCTCACTTACAATGTAAAGTTATAATGTCATTTTGAAAAGTGACTTATGTCCATTTTTCACAGTTACCACATTTGCAGCATCCCCATGATCATGTGATCAAAATTCAGAGGCTTGGGGAGAAGAAGGAGCTTCGTCGCCATGATACAGCTGCGATCTCGGGGCTCCGAGATCACAGCTGATATCTTCGCCCCTGTTCGGTCCTAACGGACCTAAACCATCTCGTAGTGACGGAGACAGTAAGGGGAGCATTCTGTAGATTCCAGGGACATCGCAAGCCCCTGGTTGATCCAGAAGAAGCCCTTTTGCCAACGGCGGAGAGGCAGCCATTAGGCTGCTGAAGCTGGAACAGCTCCGGAAGAACGGGATAGAAAGAAGTGTATCGGCTGGTGCGGATCTTTTTTTTTTGCTTGGGACTTAATATGAGAAGAAATCTGTAAACTTATTGACAAAATTTGATTTAGCAGCAATTTTTTTTAAAGTAATATCAAAGTGAGGCTTGGCTTTTTATTTTTACTTTTTTTTTTTTACTGAATTTCTATTGTGATCTAGTTAATCAGACTAGTTTTTTTCTTTTATATTTTTATATTTACTTGTTCTTTCTTCTCCTTTCTGGCTGTTTATATTTTTTAAAATAGAGGCCCCCTTTAATATTTTTTTTAATATACATAAATATACATGTATACTTTTTTTTTTTTTAGGCTTTTTTCAGGGGGGAAGAAGGGGGAGTGGTTTGAAGAAACTTTGTAACACTGCCAACTAGAGCCTTGAAAATATTCTGTTTGAAGTTGAAAAATATTCTGTTTGAAGTTGAAAAACTCTTGTTTGAAAAACTTTTCTCAAGGCTACTGGAAATGATAAGATAGAGGGAAGAGTACTGGAGGATGTTTACACAGGTGCTCTTTGGAACTTCTATTATTAAATGAATATTTGAAGTTTGGCTTTGAAATTTGTGGAGAAGCCAAATAAGAGCCTTGGATAAATAAAAGGCAGTGTGCGTTTTTTCCCCCCAACTCCTTATTAATTGTTTCATCCCTCCCCTCCAACCCCACACCATTTTGTAATATTGATATATTTATTTTTTATTACACCTTATTTTTATTTTTTTTTAAAGGGGAAGTCGCAGAATATTCTTTTTTCGCTTTTTTTCTTTTTTTCATAGGGATGTCTGCCTCTTAATTTCTATTTTTGACTTATTTTTATGGCTTTTTTTCATTTTCTGAGGTTTTTCAGTTGGATTAAGGTGGGAAGAACCTGAAGAACTCTCTTTTTTTCCCCCCCTTTTTCTTTGCTTATTACTTTTTGATATTATTGGGCTTTATTTTGTTTCTTTTTCTCTCTTCATTTTTAATTTTTACTTTTGAATTATATTTGCGTATTTCACAATTGGATTAAGGTCTTGAAGAACCTGAAGAATTTTTCCTTTTTAATTTTGGGCTTTTTACTTATTATTGGTTTTGTTTTTCATTTTTTATGGTGTTTTCCTTTTTTTAAATTGGATTATAATTGGCTACCTCATTAATTGGATTAAAAGACCCGGAAGACCCTGAGTTATCAAAATGAGTAAGAAAATTTTACCTTCGGGCATCTCAACTTCTGCTCCTGTCTCCCCGTCATCTGGAGGACGACTCTCAACAATGGTGAAGCAAGATAAAGTGCAAGTGGATTTAACAATGGTTATGCAAGGAATACAAGAACTTAAAATGAGTATTGAACAAAGAATGGAGAGTATTGACCAAAGAATTGGAAAGATGGATGAGAAATTTGAAAATTTTCAACAAATGATGGTGAAACACGATGAGAGAATCCAAAAAATAGAAGAGAAAGACAAGCAAAGAGATGATACAATTGGAAATATCGATAACAGATTAACAATGGTCGAACAAGAAAAAAGTGGGATGTTGAAGTGGGAGATGGATAGATCAGAATTTTATCTTAGATTTCAAAATATCGAGGAAAAAAAAGGACAAAACTTGGCGGCAGTAATGATTGAAATTCTGGCTGGAGTCTTGGAAATAACAGAGGAAAAGATGATGGATGGAGTAGATGAGATATATCGAGTCTTCACAAGATATGCGATGAGGAACCAATTACCAAGAGAGGTTCATGTTAAATTCACCAAAAAAAACTATTAAAAACCAAATATTACAAGTGGTAAGAGAGAAGGGGTTGAAATACAAAGGCAAAGAGATCCTGGTCTTAAAACAAGTACCTAGAAAAGTGAGAGAGATTAGAAGAGAGTATCAATTTTTGACCAAAATGCTATTGAAAAAAGAGGTGAACTATAGATGGCTGATTCCAGAAGGATTAATGTTTACATGGCAAGAACAGAGACACAGAATTGATTCAATTGCGAAAGCAGAAATATTCTATAAGGAATTTTTCGAAAGAAGAGAAATGGAGATAGAAAAAGAAAATATTTTAACTGAATTTGAAGAGGACCAAATGGAGATGGAAAAAGAAGAAGGCGCAATAGGTGGACAAATGGAGATCAAAGAACAACGTGAAATAAGATCCACGAGAGCTGTTAGACCTAAATATAAAGCATAACCATGGGAGAAAAAAAACTGATTTCCATGAATATAAATGGACTGAATTCAGCTATCAAAAGAAGGAAAACTTTTTACAAATTAGAGAAGCTAAAATTTGATATAATTTGCTTACAAGAAGTACACATTAAAAAACAACATGAACAATTATTGATACGACCAAAGTTAGGGAAAATATTTACTTCTCTGACTTATTGTAAGAAAAGAGGAGTGGTTTTGTACATCAAAGAAACCACTCCAGCCAAATTGATTTATACTGATGAAGACGGAAGAGTATTAATAGTTGAAATAGTGGATAATAATATAAAAACACTATTTGTTGCCATTTATGCCCCGAATGATAAACAAGAAGAATTTTATAAAAAATTACATATGAAAATAATTGAATTGGACTATGTTAATATACTTATGATGGGGGGCTTCAATGGAATTGTAGACAATAAACTGGACTATACAATAAAAACAACACGACAAAAAAGGAAAACTCTCCCTAAATCCTTTTTCAAAATGACAGATGAACTAAATTTAAAAGATATATGGAGAGAAAGAAATGCTAAAATTCAACAATATACTTTTTATTCAAACAGGCATTTATCGTGGTCCAGAATAGATATGATTTGGACATCAACAGAATTATTATCTAATATTCAAGAAATAAATATTGAAACAAGTATATGGGCAGACCATAATCCAATGACAATTAAATGGAAAGGATGAAAAAGAAGATCTAGATGGATATTAAACAATACTATTTTAAAGAAAAAAGATTTTACACAATGGATGGAAAAAGAATTGGCCTTCTTCTTTAATGAAAACAAGAAAGAAGATACTTCAATACAGAATGTTTGGGATACAATGAAGGCATATGCAAGAGGATTAATAATTGACTATACAAAGAAAAAGAACATTAGGAAGAGGCAAATGATCAAAGCTCTAGAAGATGACCATAAAAAACTGGAAAAAGAATTAGAGAAGAAGCCACAGGAAAAAGATATCAAACTTAAAATGGACATAATTAAACATAAAATGGATCAAGCAGAGAAAGAAGAACTGGCACAAAAAATTAGAAGTGCTAAAAAAAACTATTTTGAAGATGCAAATAGGCCAGGTAGATGGTTAATGTTAAATTTGGAGCATGGACGAGAAAGAATGGAGACGAGCCTCTGGAACGGTGAACTTCAACTCTTTATTTACATGGTGACAGCTCAAACTCAATGGCAGTTATAGCCCTCCTTATATAGGCAACCAAATAACTATTTAACCAATAACAATCCAGGAGCGCTAGCTCCCTTAACCAATATGAACGCTCCATTAATGGCCAATCAGATCCCCCGGAACGGGCCAATCCGATCCTGCCATTAACAGCCAATCAGAAGTGCAAGGCCAGAACCCTGCACTTGACTCCAAGCTCAAGATAACTTTATTAAATCTTATGCATTCACAACATCCTTCCCCTGGCTTCTGTTTACAGGGCGCAGTTACATAGTCCTTAAGGTAGGACAGTTGCTTTATTAGTCTTTTTGATTTTCGCTGTGCGTTTTGCATTTGGCTGCAATCTCGCTGAGGTAGATCGTTGTTTGGCAAAGGGGTTGCCTCTGGTTCAGAGTTCACATTTCCATCATCACCAATATCTTCGGCAACTCCCTGAGGTGAACCTATTCCCATCTCTGGTTCCAGTTCCTGTGTCTCTATTCCACTATCGTTCCCTTCGAACGGGTTTTCTTCTAGTTGAAATTCGTCTTCTTCTGTATCCCCCCCCCTCAGTTTGGTCATAAGGGAGTTCAGAAATGCCCGACCGGAGCCATGATCGTAATTGATCGATATGGCGTTTCCATAGTCTATCATCAAGGCATTGTACAAGGTAGGATCTCAGGCCGGTTACACGAACTACTGTCTACCCACAGCGGATCGCCCGATAGGTTTTTAGTGTATACCAAATCGCCTACCTGGAAGGTACGACATGGGCTGCTGGATCCTAGTGGTTTTTCTGGTTCATAAGCTGGGTGTAACCGGTCGAGGTGGGAGCGGAGCTTTCGTCCCATTAACAGTTTGGCGGGAGTTTTGTTGGTGATGCTATGAGGTGTGATGTGTTGTAGAAAAAGGATTCGGTTGATTTTGTCGTCGATGTTATCGTAGTCTAATTTCTGCAAAGTTTTCTTAACAAATTGGACCATGCGCTCAGCCCTGCCATTGGTCGCAGGGTGCGCAGGCGAGGTGAGCACATGTTGGATGCCGCAGTCAGCCGGGTACTGCTCGAAGGACAGCGCGGTAAATTGGGGCCCGTTGTCGGATACCAGAATGTCTGGTAATCCGTGGGTTGCAAACAGTCTTTCCAATCTTTTGATAACTGCTTTGCTGGTCATGTTTGTCATGCGGTGAATCTCGAGCCAATTTGAGTAGGCGTTGACGGTTAGAAGAAAGGTGTGGCCTTTGGTCGGCCCCGCAAACTCTAGGTGAATACGGGACCAGGGTCCCCGTGGTGTCTCCCATTCGGTAGGGATGGCTTTTGGTGGGGCGTTGCTCACTTCCTGGCATCTATGACAAGCTTTAACCCAATTCTCGATTTGCTTGTCGATGCCCGGCCACTATGCGTAGCTTCGTGCGAGGGCTTTCATTCGCACGGTACCAGAGTGGCCATCGTGCAAGGTTCTCAGTACTGCTTTTTGGAATCATTCTGGGATAACGACTCTATCACCCCAGATGACACAGTCTTTTTGAGAAAACAACTCCGTTTGTCGAGTCTTGAATGGTGTGAAGTCATCCGATAATTGGTCCAATGGCCATCCGCGTTCTACCCAGCCTAGGACTCGCGCTAAGGTGGGGTCACGTCTGGTTTCTCTTGCGATATCTCGGGTGGTTAATGGCGGCGTGTGGAGTGTTTCAATCTGTAACGTGGTCACTGTTGGTGCGGGATCATCGGGAGTCTCTGGAAGCGGTGCTCGGCTCAATGCGTCAGTGTGGGGAATGGCTTTCCCCGAGCGGTATTGCAGCCGATAATTATAAGCAGCCAAAAATTCTGACCAGCGAGTCATCCTGGGGGATAATATGTAGGGAATCGGCTTATCTCCGGCTATTATCCCCAATAATGGTTTGTGGTCAGTCACGATAGTAAAAGCCCAGCCATACACGTACTCGTGAAATCTTTTAACGGCAGATACAATTGCGAGGGCTTCTTTATCGATTTGGCTACAATTTCGTTCAGTTTTTGAAAGTGTCTTTGAAAAATATGCAACAGGGGCTTCGTTACCATTAGGCAGTACATGGCTCAGAATGGCGCCCACTCCAAAAGGCGAAGCATCACATGTGATATTTAACGGCAAGGTCTCATTGTACTGCATGAGTACAGCATCAGAAGTCAGTAGGTTTTTTACGTTACGGAACACCTGTTCTTCTTTATGACCCCATAACCAAATTGCTTTTTTGTCTAGCAAATGATGTAACGGCTCAGCGACAGTTGCTTTATGTGGTAGAAATACATTATAAAAGTCGATGAGGCCTAGGAACGCCTGGAGATCGGCCTTGTTCCGAGGCCTGGGAGCATTTTTTATTGGTCTTAATTTACTGTTGGTAGGGTGAATACCCTGACTGTCAATTAGGTACCCTAAAAACTCGACATGATCTGTACACAATTTACACTTATTCTTTTTCACTTTAAGACCGGCGTCTTGGAATTTTTGTAGAACTAATTTTAAACGATCCCGTAAGATTTTTTTTTGTAGGTGCAGCAATTAATACATCGTCAAAGTAGGGGACCATGCCTTTAATCCCTTGTAGTAGCCTCTCCATAAGGCTCTGAAAAATTCCCAGGGCTACACTGACTCCGAATTGGAGCCAGGTACATTTAAAGGCACCTCGGTGCATCACAATCGTTTGTGCCTGTGCCGTCTTTTCATCAACAGGTAATTGCTGATATGCCTGAGCTAAGTCTAATTTAGTGAAGACTTTTCCGCCCCCCAGGGAATGGAGGAGATGCTGCACCACCGGCACCAGATATGCATTTTGCTGTAGGGCGTGGTTCAGGGTGGCCCGGTAGTCCCCACAAATTCGAATTGAACCATCCGGCTTAATTGGTGTTACAACTGGGGTCTCCCAGGGGAGTGATCATAGGTTCTAGCACCCCCTGAGCTATTAATTTATCGAGTTGTTCGTCGATTTTCGGCTTTAAGGCAAACGGAACTTGATGGGGTTTAAGGCGGATGGGAGCTATTTTTGGATTAAGGCTGAACGATATTGGGGTCCCCTTGTACTCGCCTAAATTTTCCGCGAAGACGTCCCTGAATTCATGGATGAGGTCTTCCTCCCAGTCACTTCCACTGACTCGGTTTATGCCTGCAACTTCAATGCCAAGTGGCGCGAGCCATTGGAGGCCTAGCAGGCTAGGCCAATCTTTGTCGATCACAGTTAGCGGTAAGTACGCTGTGTGCTTCTTGAATGAGAGCTGGACTCGGCTGGATCCAATGACAGGGATTCGATTCCCTTGATAGTCCTTAAGAATAAGTCTTTGGGAACGGAGGTCTTGGCGCTGGATCGTGGGGATGAGTTGCTTGAGGGCCTTCCAGGACACCATCGAGAGGGATGATCCCAAGTTGACTTCCATTTGGCAAGGCTGGTTCTCGATGGCCACTGTAATTCAGATTTTCTTGGCATCCAAGGCAGAGGCGTGACCGATAGTGATAGTCTGGTGAGCCTCATCTCGCTTCGTGGGGAGATTCAAAACTTGGTTTCTGTTGGAGTGATTTACTGGTTCTCGCCTTACAGGATGGTTTCCTGTCGATTGGCGATAGTTAGCCCCTTTTGAGGCCTGGCCGGGTCCTTGGAAACTTCGGCAGACCCGTCTGATGTGGCCTCTCTTCCCGCACTCATGGCAGAGCGCATCGTGGAATTTGTATTCGGACCTGGCATGGTTGGCTCCACAGCCAGCGCAAGGGTGTAGGGACTTCGGGTAGGGGTCCCAGTCGGACCGCAGTCGATGGACCTCTTCTTTGTCGCTGTCTGATGACGAAGAGAGGTCTTCATGGTGGGCCATTGTAAGCTGCCCTTCTGACTTGGGTAAAATGTCGCCTGTCAGTTGGTGTACCGGAGTGCGGTTGCGGCATAATTGTGCAGCCGACTTCCTGGTTGCTTCTGTTGCAGTAGCATCGGCAATGGCATCGGCAAGGCTGATGTTGCCTTTCGCCATCAGCTGGTGCATCTAGTCCCAGAACTATTCGATCTCTCAGTGCCTCTTCCAAATCGGCGAATCCGCAGAGGCCTCCCAGATTTCGGAGGTCTGCTATGAAATCGGCGATGCTTTCTCCTTTTTGCTGGTTTCTTTGAAAGAACTCGTGCCGTCTCACAAGCGTGGGCTTAGTAGGGGTTCGAGGACGTCCCAGTCCATCGCCTTCACTTCTGCAGGTTTGGCTAGTGCTTTAGCCATCTTAAATACGGTTGGTCCACAATGCGTTGGGAATACCGCCCGTTTCTTCCTGGTTGTGGCATCCTTTAAATTGTTAGTTTCCAAAAACATTTGGAAACGATCCATGTAGAACTCCCAGTCCTCTTGCACTGGATCGAACGGAGCGGGTGGTACGACGACGCTGGACATGGTTCTGTCATGTAGCGCTGTCAGCCACGTGCTCGGTGTTTCTTCTTAGTTCAGTCAGCTCTGACGTCTCCACATCCCATCCTCGTCGCCAGTGTTAAATTTGGAGCATGGGCGAGAAAGAATGGAGACGAGCCTCTGGAACGGTGAACTTCAACTCTTTATTTACATGGTGAAAGCTCAAACTCAATGGCAGTTATAGCCCTCCTTATATAGGCAACCCAATAACTATTTAACCAATAACAATCCAGGAGCGCTAGCTCCCTTAACCAATATGAATGCTCCGTTAATGGCCAATCAGATCCCCCGGAACGGGCCAATCCGATCCTGCCATTAACAGTCAATCAGAAGTGCAGGGCCAGAACCCTGTACTTGACTCCAAGTTCAAGATAACTTTATTAAACATTATGCATTCACAACAGTTAGCATATAAGTTGAGAAAAGAGAAAAAATCAAGGAAAATATCACAGTTAATAGATGAGCATGGTCAAATTTGTTACGGTAATAAGGAGAAAAAGGCAATCATTCGAGATTTTTATGGACAATTATATAAACAGGAGGATCTTGATGAGGGAAAAATTAAACAGTATTTACAAAATGCTAACCTACCTAAGATACCTGATGAAACTCAGAAAATGTTAGAAAGTGCTATAACAATGATGGAATTAACTGAAGCACTCACCAGACAGAACAATGGAAAAGCACCAGGACCAGATGGTTTCCCGGCAGAATTTTATGAAACATTACAAGAATCGTTGAGCATTCCACTGTTAGAAATCATGAATGAAGTTATGATAAATAAGAAAATACCTAAAACATGGTCAGAAGCTTATATTACACTTATTCCAAAAGAAGGGATTGACCCATTACAAATTAAGAACTATAGATCTATTTCCTTATTGAATGCAGACTATAAAATCTTTGCTTCAATCTTGGAAGAAAGGCTTAAAAAATATCTAAATAACTTTATTCACTCTGATCAGAATGGATTTTTACCAAAGAGACAGATTAAAGACAATATGAGGGTAATCCTGGACACATTGGAATATTATGAGGCGCACCCTGAAAAACAAATGACTTTGATATTCTTAGATGCCCAAAAGGCATTTGATAATGTGAACTGGAGATTTATGTTATTATTATTGGAACAGATGGGCTTTGCTAGAAAATTTATCCAAGCAATAGAAGCCATATATTATAAGCAAACGGTAAAAGTAATGATAGATGGAGAATTCACAGACTCTATCAATATTAAAAAAGGTACAAGACAAGGATGCCCATTATCTCCTTTGTTATTTGTCTTAAATAGAAATATTAGACAGAATATAAACATAAAAAGAATGAAAGTCAAAAAGGAGGAATTTAAATTGCAAGCCTTTGCGGATGACTTTATTTTGGAAGACCCTTTAGAGACAGCTTTAAAACTATTGGAAAAGATAGAGATGTATGGTGAGATGGCTGGTTTGAAAATAAATAAAGACAAAACAAAGATTCTGACAAAGAACATGTTATTAAGACAAAGAGAAGATCTGGCAGATTTATTGAAAATTCAAGTTACAAATAAAGTTAAATATTTGGGGATATATCTGATGTCAACATGTACTACACTGAAAGAGAATAACTAAATTAAACTTAAACAGCAGATAGCATCCGACCTGAAAAAATGGGAAAACCTACAATTGTCATTGATAGATAGAATTTCAACCATTAAGATGAATATTTTACCCAGAATTTTATATTTGTTTCAAACAATACCAATTAGGTTAAGTAAGGATTACTTTGAAGAATTAAATAAAATTGTGTTGAAGTATATATGGCAAGACAAGAAAGCGAGAATAAAATTAAAACTTTTACAGGATGCTAGAATTAGAGGAGGATTTGGCCTTCCTAATTGGGAGTTGTATTATCAAGCTACAAACTTAATGTGGGTTAAAGAATGGCTAACGTTAAGAAAGACTGGATTGTTGGCATTAGAAGGTCATGATTTATTATTGGGTTGGCATGCTTTTTTATGGTATAAGGGAACTAAATCACATAGTTATTTTAGGAGGCATTATATACGGGAATCGTTATGGTTGAATTGGGAGAAAATTAAGAAACAATGTTATTTGAAAATTCCAGTTTGGTTATCAACTATTGAAGCTTTTTCATATCCTATAACTTATAAGAAGGAACAAACAGTTAGATATGGGGAAATATTGGATGAAAAGGGTGAACTTAAAACGATGCAAAATTTAGAAGAACAAGGTATAAATATGAATTGGTTTTCATATGTGCAAATACATGCAAGGTATCTTAAAGATTCTAAAATAGAAGGATTTTATGATAAATTGACTGATTTAGATAGGATTTTGACAGGTACTGATGAAAAAGTGTTTAAAAAACTATATAGTTATTTGTTAGAAATTAAATTAGAGGAAGAACAAGTTAAAGAAATGATTGCTTGGGGGAAGAATTTTGGATATGCGATTGATTTAGAGAAATGGCAAAAATTGTGGTCACAAAATTATAAAATGACAATGTCAACAGCATATAAAGAAAATTTGTATAAGATGTTTTACAGGTGGCACTTTCCTCCGACAAGAATAGCAAGAATGTTTAAGAATAAATCTGAAAAGTGCTGGAAATGTCATCAGATACCTGGCTCATATTACCATATGTGGTGGACTTGTGAGGAGGCCAGGAAATACTGGACTAGAATTCGCATATGGCTGGAAAAAATGACAAAGAAACACATAGATTTGAAACCAGAGATTTTTTTATTGGGAATCTTACCTGATATATATAATAAAAACTTAAACTTTTTGATTGTAAATGTATTAACAGCGGCTAGGATTGTATTTGCTAAACATTGGAAGAGTGAGAAAATACCATTAGAGGAAGAAATTATTAAGAAAATATTGGAATATGCTGAAATGAGTAGATTGACATTTGAAATTAGAGAACAAGAAGATAAACAATTTTATGAAGTTTGGGATCTTTTTTATCAATGGTTAGATAATACAATATAATAATAGAATATTTAGAAATTTAGGAAATAACGAATATATAATTTTTCTTGGTTTTGATAATTTTTTAGAATATTTTATTAAGATAGATTTGGTATGATTCTATGATTTGTTATAAAATAATTTAACTCAATTATAGTTATCTCGCTCAAGTATGAATTAGTAAAATTATAGTTAAATGATTGTTCAATAATGATATTAGGATATTTTACTGATGATTGATAATGTGTTATTATGTAATATAGTTATTTTGATGACTATGAAATGGATGCACAAAAGGGAGTGGTAAACCAACCGATACACTGTAAATTTATGAAGAATGATATTTTTTTAATGTTATGTTTTATGTCTTATATGTTTTTGTCTGTCGTTAAAATCAATAAAACTTTTATCAAAAAAAAAAAATTCAGAGGCTTGGCAACTGGTTCATATTAATAACCACTGCTATGTCCCAAGATCATGTCACCCCCTTTTGCGACCTTCTGACAAGCAAATTCAATGGGGAAGCCAGGTTCACCTAACAACCAGGTTACTAACTTATCAACAGCAGTGATTCACTTAACAACTGAGGCAAGAAAGGTCTTAAAATGGAGCAAAACTCACTTAACAAATGTTTCGCTTAACAACAGAAGTTTTGGGCTCAATTCTGTTCGTACGTTGAGGACTGTATATTGGGTATGAAACAATGCAACTAGGTTGAAGCATTGATTAGCTTACATTTATAATCATCTTACATCTAATCAGGTCAGTCTATGTCAAGCTCTTGTTCTCAATTCAGGAAGGCTCAAAATCTTGCTTTCTTTCAACCAGCAGCAACATACCGCTTCTGTCAGCCCTTCAAAATAGGCAAGATCAAACAATAGGCAGAGCAGAGGTTTCAGGAATACAGGGTTATTTATGTAGGTTGTACAGGGTTATTTATGTAGGTTATAATAATCAAAATGTAATAATTTAAGTGTAATTACTAAAATTTTAAATTTCTCCCTCTTGTGCCAAGCAAAATTGAGGTGGTGTGATTTGGAATTTCTTGTTCACACTTTCCACTTTCTCAGGATTGAATAGAATAGAATACTTTATTGTCCAAGTGTGATTGGACACACAAGAAATTTGTCTTGGTGTAAATACTCTCAGTATAAATAAAAGATACATTCGTTAAGAATCAAGAATCATAACGTAGAACATTTAATGATAGTCATAAGGTACAATAAGCAATCAAATCATACTAGGAAACAGTCAATATAAATCATAAGGATACAAGTGCAAGTTACATTCCTACAGTCACAAGTGGGAGGGGATGGGTGATAAGGAGTGATGAGAAGATTAACAGTAATAGTAATGCAGACTTTGTAATAGTTCAACAGTGTTGAGGGAATTATTTGTTTAGCAGAGTGATGGCTTTTGGGGAAAAACTGTTCTTGTGTCTAGTTGTTCTAGTGTGCAGTGCTCTATAGCATTGTTTTGAGGGAAGGAGTTGAAAGAGTTTATGTCCGAGATGTGAGGGGTTTGTAACTATTTTCACAGCGCTCTTTTTGACTTGTGTAGTATATAGGTCCTCGATTGAAGGCAGGTGAATCGTAACTGTTTTTTCTGCAGTCCCAATTATCCTCTGAAGTCTGTGTCTGTCCTGTTGGGTTGCAGAACCAAAACAGACAGTTATAGAGGTGCAGATGAATAGACTCAATAATTCCTCTGCAGAACTTTATCAGCAGCTCCTTGGGCAGTTTGAGCTTTCTGAGTTGGCACAGAAAGAACATTCTTTGTTGTGCTTTTTTGATGACATTTTTGATGTTAGGTGTCCATTTTAGGTCATGTGATATAGTAGAACCTAGAAATTTGAAGATCTCTACTGTTGATGCTGTGTTGTCTAGTATTGTAATAGGTGATAGTATGGGAAGGTTTCTTCTAAAGTCTACCACCATTTCTATGGTTTTGAGTGTGTTCAGTTCCAGATTGTTCCGGTTACACCACGAGGCAAGTTGTATAACATCCTGTCTGTATGCAGATTTTTCATTGTCTCAAATGAGACCAATCACTGTTGTGTCATCAGCAAACTTCAGTATTTTAATAGATGGATAATTTGAGATGCAGTCATTGGTATATAGGGAGAAGAGAAGTGGAGAAATCACACAGCCTTGTGGAGGCCCTGTGCTGATTTTACAGGTATTGGATGTGATTCTGCCTAACTTCACCTGCTCCTTTCTGTCTGTTAGGAAGCTTATGATCCACTTACAAGTGTGTTCAGGTACCACTAGTTGGTTTAATTTACTTTAGAATAGTGTCTGGAATGGTGGTATTGAATGCTGAACTAAAGTCTACAAAGAGGAACCCTTGCATAGGTATTTGGAGATTCAAGGTGTTTTGGATGGAATGCAGAGCCATGTTAACAGCAGCATCTGTCAATCTATTTGCTTGGTATGCAAACTGTGTGGGATCTGTCAGCAGATCCGTGATGGTTTTCAGGTGGGACAGCACAACCCTTTCAAAGATTTTCATATCTACAGATGTTAGATGCAACTGGTCTGTAGTCATTCAGTTCCTTGATGGAGGGTTTCTTTGGCACTGGGATGATGGTAGAGCGTTTGAAACCGGAAGGAACATAGCACATCTCTAGCGATCTATTGAAGATTTGGGTGAAGATGGGAGCCAATTGGTCAGCACAGACTTTTAAGCAAGAAGGAGTTATCTTGTCTGGCCCTGGTGCTTTTCCTGGCCTTTGTTTGTGTAATAGACACTTCTTTTTCTGCCATCACCAGAGGTTCTGAGCCCAATGGATTGGAGCCGGTTGTAGGAGGCTTGGCTGTTGTTGGTGTGTTTGAGATGTGGGTTGTGGAGATAGGTAGCTGTAGTTTCCTTTCAAACCTGCAGTAAAACACATTCAGGTCATCTGCTAGTTGTTCATTTCCTTCTGCCTGGGAAGGAGATTTGCTGAAGCCAGTGATGTTTTTAAGAGTTTTCCACGTTTGTTGGTTCATTTGTTGAGAACTGATTCCTTAACTTTTCAGAGTAGCTACTTTTTGTTGCTCTGATCTCTCTTGTTAATATGTTTCTGGCCTGATTGTATAGCATTCTGTCACTTTTTCTGTAGGCTCCCTCTTTGGAATAACGTAGCTGCTTAAGTATAGCTGTGAAGCACGATTTATTGTTACTATATATTTGCAAGTTCCTTGTTGGTGCACATAAGTCTTTGCAGAAGCTAATATATGATGTTACAGTATCTGTGAGCTCATCTAGGTCTGCAGAAGCATCTTCAAAAACATTCCAATCAGTGCAATTAAGACAGGCCTGGAGTTTCAGCTTTGCCTCATCCAACCAAGTCCTCACTAATTTAATTCTTGGTTTCATGGTTTTAAGTCTTTGTCTATAGGCAGGTACAAGGTGACTCATGCAGTGGTCAGAATGTCCCACAGCTGCTCATGGTAAAAATCTATCAGCATTTTTACTGTTGTGTAGCAATGGTCTAAAGTATTTTTGCCTCTGGTAGGATAATTTACATGCTGGAAATATTTTGGGAGCTCTTTCCTTAAGTTTGCTTGATTGAAATCTCCTTTTTTTCCCCTGTTTCAATGTCTGTTGTATCATTTGTTCATTGAGGCTGGCCTGTTCTTTAATCAACTGCTCCCTTTCTGGTTCTCCTTGTTAGTCTTTGTTCTCCAATGATGCCATTTCTAGCATTTGTAAAGGAATACTGCACAATTCCACTTTTCTCCATATCGTTTCCCTTATACTTCTTAAGTCCAATTTTATTTTCAGACAGTATTCTGCCATTTTTGTGCACTTCTTTTAATTTTAATTTTTCTTTTACCTTTTTCTTCAGCATTTAAGTCCAGTCCAGTCATCCAGTAGTTAATTTAAACCAGCTTCTAACCATCCACTTCTGTTAAATCCTGTTTCAAGTTTTCAGGATCAAAATAGTCAAATGTTCATATA
Source organism: Hydrophis major (assembly GCA_033807585.1). Taxonomy (NCBI): domain Eukaryota; kingdom Metazoa; phylum Chordata; class Lepidosauria; order Squamata; family Elapidae; genus Hydrophis; species Hydrophis major. Next base: position 113,206,423 of record CM066343.1, read on the forward strand.
TTTTTATTGTTAAGTTCCTTTGGTTGAGTTTTTAATTTTTCTCAAAGTCATCTATTATTCCCAAGGTTTGGACTTCTTTCTTCTTCCTTTTGTAGTATATAATTTCACTTTTTCGGGGTTTCTATCTTATTGTTTCAAGGTTCCTCTTACTTTGTATCAAATTCCAGTTTTTAGAGAACCAAGCACTTTTTAAAGAGTCACTGAAATTTTCCCTAACATTGTTTACCCTAACTGGTTTAGGTAAAATAATAAATAAGTTATCATGGTTTGTTAGTTAAAGTGTCTGCAACTTTAACTGTAGGAATGTAATTAAGGGAGTGGTTGTAATAGCACCATAAAAGAAGCAAGACAACGGCAGCTTGCTCTCTCTGGCTTTATGATCCCTAATTACTGGATGGATTCAAGACTGCATTTTTCTCCTACTGGAAAGGGAGAGAGAAAGGACTGATTTATTTGTAAGTGAACTGACATTGGATATTCTACACAGACTTTGCTAATTGAATATCCTTGAATGGACTGACTAAATGATACATGACTAATGGACTGTTATTTTGGCTATGCTATAAACTCTAAATGGAATAAACTATATTTTTGATAACACAAGCGCATCTGTTATTTTTACTGTATGTTAACAAACATACAAACTTATCTCACTCATTTATCTGTGTGCCTATCTGACTAATGCTGCACATTCTGTTTAGCTTGTCTCCTTAACCCTGGTTGGGGAATACAGCCTTAACACTGGTTATGGGCCCAGAGGCTGCAAAGTCAGTTTAACTAGGATAAAACAGATTTATGTAAAAAGTGAGAGTTTGTGTTGTTACACGTTACAGTAAACAGACAGCTGTGTTTTATTAATTATAGTTTTATATCCATATAAAGAAAACATGGCACAAGTCAATCTACAAAGTTTGTCCCTTATATCCAAGCTGGATGGAACAAACTATGTATCATGGTCTATGAAATGTAGTCCACTTCTACGAAGAGAAGGTTTGTGGAACATAATTGAAAACCCACCAAACGTAGAGGAATGGGATCCAGAGATAGAGGAAGATAGACAAAAAATAGAAGACTTTAAACAGAAGAATGAACAAGTTTTTTGCATAATAGAACTAACACTGTCTGACCAGCAACTTGTTCATATCCATGGAGAGCAAACGGCTGTTGGGTGTTGGCAGAAGCTGAAGAGGATTTATGTTCGAGATAACGTTGGTGCTCACATAAATCTAACACGGAAGCTTTACAGGACGCATCTCCAAACGAATGGTGATATGCTTAGTCATTTGAATTCTATGAAAAGCATTTTTCAAGAACTGCACGAGAAAGAGCTTATTTTCTCTGAACTACACCAAGTATACATAATTCTATCTTCATTAGACAAAAATTATGATAACTACGTCACTTCCCTTGAAATTTTGCCTAAGGAAAGTCTAACTTTAAATGATATAACTGGCAGATTGATTGAAGAGGCAAGAAGAAGACTTGAAAGAGATCAGTTAAGGAGGGAGCAACCTCAAAAAGAAGATAATGAATCTCCTACTGCATATGCAATTAAAAAGTTTTTTAATTGTGGAGGAAGAGGACATTTGGCAAGATTTTGTAAAAAAGCAAAGCGCCAGAACGCTGACCAGAATACTAAAAGTAACCAAAATAAAAATAAAAATTTAGAGTTAGCCATGTATATTAACGGAGCTGTAAAAAATAATTTATGGGTGGCTGACAGTGGAGCATCCCACTGTATAACAAATGATAACAACAATTTTATTAAAATGTCCCAGAGTACACAGCAGATATCGTTAGCCAATGGCTGGAAACTGAAAGCTAAAGGTCAAGCTATAGCATATTGTTCTGTAACTGTTAAAGATTCCATTATTGTGTACGAGGACAACCAGGCAGCCATAAAGTTGGCTACTAATATTGCTGTAAAAACTAGATCAAAACATACTGATTTAAACTATTTAAATGTTAGAGAATCTGTAAAGAATGGGCTTATTAAATTGGAATACTGCATGACAGAAGAAAACATTGCAGACCAATTTACAAAAGCTCAAGGAATAATTAAGTTTAAAGAGAGTTGTAACAAATATGATTTAAAGATGTAAATAGTTATAGTATTATTATTACCTAAAAGGGGAGAATGTTAGGGATAACATTGTTTATCCTAACTGGTTTAGGTAAAATAATAAATAAGTTATCATGGTTTGTTAGTTAAAGTGTCTGCAACTTTAACTGTAGGAATGTAATTAAGGGAGTGGTTGTAATAGCACCATAAAAGAAGCAAGACAACGGCAGCTTGCTCTCTCTGGCTTTATGATCCCTAATTACTGGATGGATTCAAGACTGCGTTTTTCTCCTACTGGAAAGGGAGAGAGAAAGGACTGATTTATTTGTAAGTGAACTGACATTGGATATTCTACATGGACTTTGCTAATTGAATATCCTTGAATGGACTGACTAAATGATACATGACTAATGGACTGTTATTTTGACTATGCTATAAACTCTAAATAGAATAAACTATATTTTTGATAGCACAAGCGTATCTATTATTTTTACTGTATGTTAACAAACATACAAACTTATCTCATTCATTTATCTGTGTGCCTATCTGACTAACGCTGCACATTCTGTTTAGCTTGTCTCCTTAACCCTGGTTGGGGAACACAGGCTTAACAACCATTAGGTGGCATTCTCTGTTGTGTCCAAATTCTACCTTTTCTTTTCATTTTCATTTCCCTTTTAGGGCTTTTACGTTTGAAAAATCAATAAATCCAATTATTGCATTTTTTTTCTTTTTGGCACATTCAAGTTCAGCTTTTAAGTATGCCTATTTAGTGCCAATTATATAATTTAGTATAATTCAATTTACATAGAAATTTTCTTCTAGCTTCCTCTTTCAATTTAATTCTTTTACAGTTCACAGCACTTTCACTTATTTTTTGTCCCACTCCCTCTGGTCACTGCTTTTCTGATCTTTTTTTTTTTTTAAGTCTCTTTTAAAGTTTTAAATCCAGGGTACCTTATGTTTGGATATTGCGCTTGATTTGCCTGGTCTCCACACTGTCCGCTTCTTCACCACTCTTGCACGATCTTTATCCCCTTCTTCAGGTGGCCATATTTAGCCACCACTGTAGCCCATTTTTGAGAGGAGTTTACCTAGCCAAGGAGGGGAGATGCGGCTCCCCTCAACCCGACAGGTGGTCTCCCCCTTCCTCCCACCCCCCAAGGTGGTTCTAGCCCCCATTCGGAGCCCTCTAACAGGCACAACACGGATTGAAGCCACACACGATCACGGTCTTCGGTACATCTTTGAAGGAAACACAACCAGAAATCTAGTTAAAAGAGAAGTTTGGAGGAGGGAAAAATAGTGGTACAACCTACTGAGAAGTTGATTATTATAATGTGTTCATGCAGCATGAATTGAATGAGTTAGAAGACAATGGAAAATAATTTTCTGATGGAATTCATACAATAATCAACTTGGCTTTGACTAATTAATGTTTATTAAATAAATCATATTTAATTGTGTTTTCACAACCAAACCTTAGAAATCTGACTGTATTGGATTCACTGATTGCTCTATAGAATCGGAAAACTGGAACTGACCTTGTAAAGCACTCAATGAACTTTTCAGTCTCTTCTGCTGAACATTTGACTGATTCTATAATTGACAAAGTAGCACATTGACTCTACAGCATAGTTTGAGTTAATTCTGAATTCTTCTGTTAAATCTTACATTGCAGAATTGGATGTGTACTATAGATCTAAAAAAGCAAACATTTGCAATCCAAATCTTTTTCAATAAAATCCCAATCTAAAGCTATGGAATTTAGATAAACAAACATTACACCTCTTCAGTACTTAAGACCTTCATGTGATCTGTATACAATAAAGAAATATAGAAATAAAACAATACAGAAATACAGCTGCATTTTTTTAATACCAACAGCTGATACTTTTTAGAAGGCCAATTGTATCTCTAATGCTCAATATAGGTATACAATGCAAGCAAAATGTGGGGATTTAGATTTCAAATGTCAATCTAAGAGCATCCATAGTAATCTTTGTCTTCTTCTAGCTATTATTGTTATATTAACACTGATACTTTGATATGGTAAAAAAAAGAATAAGAAGGATTGGATGGAAGCTAGAATCACAGATGTTTTGCTCCTGATCATTTGAGAGAATCATACAATTCTGACCTGGATGTTAAACATTTATGAGATGTAAACCTAAAAAAAAGAAAAGCTTGGTGAAAATTGATATCGCCTGGTACTGGACATAATATATTTTTTAAGTCAGAAATTGTCTTTGAAGTTCCAGTTTGAGATTATCTTTCTCCTGTGCTTTGAAGTTCATCATCAGAGTACATCAGATAGCAGAAAATCTGTAAAATTAGTTTGGATACAGGACAAATATACACAAGATGCTTTGTGTATAATGCTATAGCTGTAAAAACAATGGATCATAAAATAAACATTAAATTCAGATAAACATTTAATTTAGATCCTAGAAAACCAGGGAGGAAGGTACAATTCTGTAAAATTAAGTAAGCAAATGTGTCTTTTTAACTAAACTGAAAATTCAAACACTGCACTGCGATGTCAGTTTCCCTTTAGTTAATTAAAATAGTGAGTTCAACTCTGAAAAGATGAAAGAACTGGCTACAGTACAAAAGAGATCTGGCTAAGGAAGAAAATAATTACTTAAAGCTTCATAAGAAGAAAAAAGAAAATGCAGGGAAAATTGATATAAAGTGAAGGGCTGCATGGGGGGGAGGATTAAAAGATTTTTTTCCAATCTCATCAATGGCAACTTTTCATATATATGGAACAACAGGACAAACCATTATGTTTCAACAATAGCTCATACTTGAAACTAACATTTGGAAAAAAATCTTTTAATTCCCCCCTAATGTTTTGTAGCCCTCTTATTTTACTTTAAGGAGAATATCTTGAATTATTTATTAATTCAAAATTAAGAATCATAATGGATACTTTTCCAACAAAAACTAGATTCTACCTTAGGGCTAAAAGAACCAGTGTTTTCTATCACTGCTGACACACACACACACACACACACACACACACACACACACAAATGAAGAAGGGAATGTATCAACGCGACTTGTAAGGTTCATGAAAGATGTTTCATTCCTTTCCAATAATGCTTTTTTATGTGGACTAACTATTTCAGAAAAGCACAGCCAAATCCTGTTCATTGTACCAACAAATTGTACCAACAAAATGGAGAAGAAAACTATTTTTATATTCTTATGGTATGCCAGAAAAAATATCTTTTTCTAATGTAGGGGAAGAAAGTCTGTGGACTTATAACTAACTTCATGCAATCTTTAGCATAATTAAAAAAAAAACCCAGAGGTATAAAAATAAAATTATTGCCTGCTAGTTGGAAAAGAAAGAAAGAAGAAAAGAAGGGGTGTCAAAGAAGTGTTCCTCCTTCTGTCAACAACCAATATGGCTTGTTTTAAACCTGCCTAGCAGGCAACCACTCACAGATTATATTCCCAAAAATTTAGGGGAGGGGGAGGGGGAGAGGATTTCCTAACCTTGTTCTATGTAATTTATTAGCCTGCAAATAACAATAAAGAGCAATGATATGATACTCTACAACTGTGATGGCGAATCTATGACACATATGCCACAGGTGGCACGCAGAGCCATTTGTGACGGCACACAAGCCGCAGGCAAACTTACCTCACTATGCATGCACGTGCTGCACAGCTAATTTTTGGCTGGTTTGAGGCCTTTTTTGGCCTTCCAGAGGCTTGAAAAAAGCCTCTGCAGGCCAAATAGGCCCATTTTGTCACTTCCAATACCAGAAGTGATGAAATGGGCCTATTTGCCCTGCAGAGGCTTTTTTAAAGTCTCCAGGAGGCCAAAAAAGGCCTCAAACCAGCCACAAATCAGCTGTGAGGTGCAGTGCAGGTAAAGAGGGGGCGTGGGGATTGCACACTCATGTGCACGGGGCATGGGGGGGACACACATTGCCTTCTGACTGCTGGCACACAAGCACACAAGTGCCAGATTTTTGGCACAGGAGCCCAAAAAGATTAGCCACCACTACAGAGTAAAAACTGAACAATGCAGACTTGGCTCTGATCTACAATCTAAGTTTATAGTTGCAATGCGACTTTGTTTAACTATGATTTATTAAACACAATTAACTGGATTCATTTAAAATGGTAAGCCATAAATCATGGTTCATAAATTTAATAACTGTTCTAACATTAAAAACTATAAGGTAAAATCCAAATAAACCCATAATATGCCTGTCTGCAACATGTGACCTCAGTTACAATTTTTCCAATATTTCTGCTTTATGCATTCTGAAAACCAGAATATCTACTGCAGTTTAATTTTATATTGATGCAACAATGTCTATACAAGTCAATCAGAGCAGACAAGATTTTAAGAGCCGTGATAGAATGACAATATCCCATAAACCTCAAAGAAATCCATGACTCAGAGTTAAAAATTGAATGGAGCTGATCAAAAAGAATTTCCAGGTGGTGTAAATTGACACATATGGAAGATATCAGATTTAGGATATACATACATACATAGAAGTATACACACATACATCCAGCCAGCCATCTATTCATGCAAGTGGTGACACAGATGAGCCTGTGCACACATGCACTCGCCCACCATTTCCATAGTCCGGTTGCAAACAGATCACACCCACTAATGGAATATTATCTTAACTGTTCATTTCCCACTCTTGGGCTTCATGAGACCTGGTCTTCCCTCATTGCTATTAGCCTTAAAAAGAACTTTACAAACAACAAAAATGCCAATGTGCTTTCTAATAAAACATTTGACATCACTTACCACATAGGCTTAAGGTTTAAGAAAGAGTTAGAATTAAAGCTATGCCAAAAGCTTCACAGAACAGAGGGAGTAAAACCCTGGCAGTACATGTTAATCATTATATTATTTCAAAGTTTAGACAAAGCTATCCTTCTCAATTTGCTGTAGACTGTGATGTGCTTTTTGAAAATAGCACTGTTGTTCTGAACCAGCTTTCCTGCCCAGGGGCATAGCAAAGACTTTACAAAAATAGCAGCACAGTTACCGTATTAGAGTGGTACGCACTCATACTCTAGCCTAGCTATAGCCTTTTCAAGAAAGAATCACACTTCTTAAAACTTCACAATTCAGAATGGAATTAATATCAACATTCCATTAAATAATATTCTATTCTCATAAGACCTTTCAAAAGGTCATCTTACAGCTTCTTACTTTCAAGACATGGCTGCTAGAAAAATATGGATTTTCTTTTATATCAAGAAGCTCTAAATTTCAATAGTGGTTTCTTGGAGAGTTTACATACTCTGGCAATGATGTTTATTTTACCTGTATTCCACTTCATCATGTGGTCTCAGAATGGCTAAAATAGCCCACCCACTCACTCTGGTACCTCTTCAGTTCCCAAGAGAGTAACAATATAAAGTTATGAAATGTTTTTAGAGATAAGAAATTGAATTACATTAAAAATTATACTGTGAACATATGGTTTTGTGGCAAGCTAGACAGTTGTTTTCCTTTATTTTTATTCTAATCATAAAAAAGTATATTTCTAGACAAAGAAATGTGAAAAATTAATTTATTGGGAACATATATCAAAGTAGGAATGGTGCCCACAAAATAGAGTAGGTAAGGATTTATTGGCTGGTGATTTGAAAAGATAATTTATTAAAGATGATTTATTATACTTTCCATACCACTAACTGTAAACCATGCGTTGTGCTGGGAAATGGCAAAAGAGACAGAATGAATTTCCTACTCTCCAATGCAGCTCTTGATTTATGGACAGCTAACTCCCCTTTCTTCCAAATCACTTTTTTTTTTTAAACCACGGGGTTGAAAAGTCATAATATATTTGGATCAGACAACTCTAAGCCATATTGGATGGATTTACCCATAATACTGAACCAAAAATAAATAAACTATATTATGACTTAGTATTATAAATGCACCAGACCAAAGTGGTATTTTGCTCCATCCCAATAGCCAAAGCTAGTGCCACACTTGTAGAGAATTGGTTATGTTTTAGTGGTATTTCAAATATTCCCTCAAGTAAATGCGCAAGCTGAAGACACAGACAGACAAGTATCCAGCTAATTACTTTTCAAATGTTGAATCGATACATTCTTATAGCATAACAGTTTCTAACCATGCAAAGCTTTGAAGAATATATCAGGCAAAATAGTCATTTCCCTTAAGATCAGCAAAGATCCATTCATAGAAATATAGGATTCTGCAAAGTAATAAACTTCTAGTATCATCTTTATTTTCAAGAGTCTAAATTGATCCAATTTAGACTTTAACTAAAAGGTATTCATAGAAATTCTATTTCTACATGTCACAATTTCCACTTCCTGGAAAAGGCATTTTAAAAACAATCTGCTGTCATTTTTTTTACTTTCACCATCTTCAAAACATTGCCAACCCTGGCAGCTTACATTCTATGGACAGATGGCAGAGAAATAAGCCAAGAAGTAGAATGAAATAAATTTATACCAATGAGAGAATGGGGTAGTCATGAAACCTGCAGAACTGCATATTTGAACACCAGCATTGTTTTGATTTCAACACACTATAGCAAAAACCCAAGTCAGTTTTCAAACTTAACTGACATTACAAGATCAATCCACTTAAAGAGCTGATTCTGATCTGGTATAAAGATGCTGTGTGGAAGTGCTCTCAAAAAATAAAAAATAACAAGTGACTATAGCCCAACTGCTTTGCTTAAAAGTACACTCATCGACTTAAAACAAAAAGATAAAAGAAAGATTAATTGAAGAAAACATCCCTGGGGCTAATTGGCAAGGCTGAAAGCAGCCTCACTACCTTGTCTTCCAGTAAATGGGTGTTTATGAAAGGCTGCATTCATGACATCAGCTGTTAGATCATCCAACACCATGGCAGCTTTTTTATTTGACTTATCAAGTCCAAATAGTCTCAGAGATCAAAATAGTTGCCTCTTTCTGTGTTAGAAACAATATTCTGAACAAAACCTGGAAAACTACTGGAAAAAAGTTCAGAACTTGCAGTATAGAATAAGAGCATCCCGGTGTACCAGTTAGTAACTTGATTGTTTCATGCTTCACTAAGTGAAGCTTTTACTTATTCTAGGAAGTCACCCACACAGGAAAGGCAATGAAAAAAGGGAATACGAAAGGAAAGGGAGAGGCAGGAACACTCAGACCATCAATCATAACCATGAAACTTCACAGGCCTATTTGCAGAACAAGGAGAGCCAGCTTGAAATTCCAAATATTAAGATAAAGACTCTCCGGAGTCAAGCTCTACTCCTAATGGCTATACAGACACCTCCTTGTAGATATTTTTGGCACAATTCATAAGTGATTTGTTGTTGCCTTCTCTCAGGACATTTTCTCTCTAAATACTAACACTATCTCACCCTGTTTAGCTTCTCAAAATTAGTCAGACCAACAGTTGCCACATGCTGGGCTCCAAATATTAAGATGCCTCAAAATATGGTATAAAATGGCAGAGCAAGTATGTTGCAGCCAATAACTGAGAAATGTTTATTATATGAGATCAATTTGATGAACTCTCAAAGCATTTATTACTGTCTGTGATTTAATAAACAATCTACTTCTATTAAAAATCTTCTCTAATTACTTGGCTGGTTATTTTGGAACTGTCTTTTTAGGTAGAGAAAAGCTTTGCTTTATATACTGCCAGAATTAGGAACAACAATGCATAGATAATTATTAGAAAATTAAAAAACTTAATTCTTTTTCTTTCAACGCAGACTTGAATATCAAGTAGATCACACTTTTCACCAATTTCCATCATGTTTCCTTAATTTAGATGTTTGAGATAGTCCTCTGGAGAGAAAAATATCTGTTTTGCTTGTTGCTATTCTCAACAACAGGAGCTTGAAAATCTGACAGTGATGGAATGTGAAGAAGTGTGACCTTGTCAAACCTGGCAGTCTATTAGCTCATTCTACTATGCATAGCTCTCTCTGACTCCATTTCCTTTCTAAAGTATGCTGTTTTTATATTTTCATAGCAACTGCATCTCACTCTTCTGGAGGAATTGGTTTGGAGATAAGATCAGTATTCCATATTGGTTAAACAAGATTAAATTTGCCATGTGTAAGTGCTATAAATAATAAAATAATCAAAGGGGAAAACATCAATTCAATTTTTAAAAAAACCAGCATGTCATCTTCTTTATCTGAAGACCTGGTATTATATAATGATATACTGTAGCCTGACATTTTTTTAAAAAAATACATCTTTTACTATGTAAAAAAGAAGAAAAGAATAGACTATTTCATTAGGTTGCAATTACTTCTAAATGTCAATTCTTACACAATGAAACATCAACTTCAATTCTGCACAGAACAATTATCTGGTATGCTATCCCTAAAAACAGTTAATTACATTAAACATATAACACCCATTTCGAAATGGCCAGTAATAAAAGTAAGTCTTTTATCAATTTACACATCATAAGAAACCCAGATTAGAGCTACAGCTTTGATATTTAACTATTTGGCGTGCATATGTGCTTAGGCTTTTTATATAGGTTACAATTCAATTTTATCAGACAACTCTCTTAGTATAATGCCAGGTAATTCAATCTAGCATTTCTCTTTCTGATACAGCAACATATATATTCTCATGATCCAATTTTATGAACTAACAGTTTGGCTTTTAAGAGGCAAACTGTTAAAAAGAAAGGGAATATGATATTTTGGATACATCAATATTTCTGCTACTACTCCCAAAAGACCTTGACTATGTATCAGAATGGTCAATCAAATGGCAACTTCAAAACTCAACAAATAAATGTTCTGTCTTACACATTGGCAGAAAAAAAATCAGAAAATAAAATACAAGCTAAATAGTCAAGACCTTATTGAGGATCTAAACTTTGTCAAGGACCTTGGAGTATTCATCTCAAATTATCTTAGAGCCCACTGTAACTACATAGCCAAAAAGACATTAAGAGTTGTTAATCTAATCCTACGTAGCTTCTTCTCTGGTAAAATCACACTACTAACTAGAGCATACAAAACATTTGCTAGACCTATACTTGAATACAGCTCATCAGTCTGGAACCCATATTACGTATCTGATAGTAACACAACTGAAAAAGTCCAGAAATATTTCACAAGAAAAGTTCTATGCTCCTCTGCTCATTGCAGAATACCTTATGCCACCAAACTTGAAACTCTAGACCTAGAAAACCTAGAATTACACCGCCTCCGGTCCGATCTAAATATAGTATATAAAATCATACATTGCAATGTCCTACCTGTCAATGAATACTTCAGCTTTAATCATAACAATACAAGAGCACACAATAGATACAAACTCAAGGTTAACCACACCAAATTTGACTGCAGAAAATACGACTTCAGCAACAGAATGGTCAATGTTTGGAACACTCTACCTGACTCTATGGTTTCTTCCCCAAACCCCAAAAACTTTAACCTTAGACTGTCTACTATTGACCTCACCCCCTTCCTAAGAGGTCTGTAGGGGGCATGCATAAGCGCACCAATCATGCCTACCATCCCTGTCCTATTGTTTTTTATTTTTCTTATTCGTATTTATCTCATGTGTTCAAAACTATATTTATTCTTATACCTGTATCTTGTAAGTGACTGACAAATCAAATAAATGCTAAAAAAATACTAAATACTAAAAAATACTAACAAAACCTCAATATCAAGCATATGAACAACAGGCAGTCAAGCTTGGCATCAAGCTCTTCAGAACAGTTCTAGCAAGACCACAATCCTCCCAGTTTTCCATCAAGATTCAACAACCATTTGATGTTTCTTTCAAACCCAAACAGTATAAGTTGTGTGTTGACATGTCTACATTTACTTATGAATTGATCAGTAACGAATGATTTCCCCAATCTTAATAACAATTATTATTTTGTAACTATTTTTAGAGATTTCAAGAACTGCGATCTAGGTTCTGTAGCTCAGTTGTAATTCACATTACAGTTGGGGAAGTGTAATGACAAGGCAGTCAAGTTGTTTGATCATGATCAACTGAATCATGATGATCTTTATTGGAGTCTAGTCTTGCATTTATACACATTTTTAATTATCCTCAATCATTGGTTAACTTTGGTTATTGCTTAACTTTCGTTACTGTTTAGCATAGTAATTAACACAATTAATTATCTCTAGTTAAAGTCTAATATATGTTTACTTTCTCTCTCTAATCCTCCTTTAGATTAGTGACTTTGTTTGCCTGAGTTGTATTTGCTTGGAAACATTCTTTATCTGAGGTTGCCATCCGAGATAGGAACATTCCTGCAATTACAACTCTACAGGGAAGGTTCAACAGAGGAATAATATCAGGGAATCTTCTGGAAAAAAAGTACAGCATAAGTTGTGCTCAAATGCAGTATTAAAAGATCCTAAATTGGCAACTGGAAGGAATCTTAGTTGAAGCATTTATCTGCAAGACATTTGAAAGAACACTTTTTTTTTTAATTCAAAAGAAATTCAAATTACCGCACAGCCTTTCTATCAGTAGGTTCTCAATCTAGCTTGGCCAAGAACTTATATGAATGAGTTTATCTTAATGCTAAAAGATACAGACCTCCTAAAAGCAAAGATTTTTTTTAATATGATTGTTTCTTGGACTACCAAACTTCTTTACTCTCTGATGGATTTTTCTATGGTAAGAAAAAAGAAAAAGCAGATGGAAATAGCATTTAAGATTCCATAAAATTTCATAAATCAGGCATGGTGGCACAGTGGCTAGAGTGCAGGCTACTTCCACTGAGTTGGTTGCCTGCAATTTGGCAGTTCAAATCTCACCAGGCTCAAGGTCAACTCAGCCTTCCATCTTTCTGAGGTTGGTAAAAAGAGAACTCAGATTGTTGGGGGCAATAGGCTGATTCTGTAAACTGCTTAGAGAGGGTTGTATATAACTCTAAGTGCTATTGCTATGGTGATTGCACTAAAAAAGCCTTCACTTTAAAAAAAATCTGGTAGGTGGAAACCCTGTAAGATGTAATACTCAAAGTGTGCCAGTTTAGAGATGACTGATGGATATAGGATGTAAAAAAAAAAGGAAGCTAATTCTTGAGTAGTGAAAGAAGGCCAAGTTATGAGTGCTTTATGAAAAAAAAGATCTTCTCACCTGAATTGAAAACTGTTACATATATCATGCTTCAGCAAGTCACAATATTGCAGATTGTAAGTCACATAAGAGACTTCAACTAACAAATTGTTGAAAACAGCTCTTTAAACAATATAACTGGCAGTTGACAAAAAAAACACTAGCACTAATAAGCTTGAAAGAATTCTTTTTTTTTTTTTTTTTGCTCTTAACAGTCTTTTGCAATTGATAACTGCATTTTGTCACCTAAACTCCAATGAAAATAGGACGTAGCACTTTAGGTCAATGGAGTATTAATAACCTGAAGGCCAATGCTTGAAAACCTAATTTGATACATATGCACAAAAAATATACATGTAGATAATTCTTATAGCCAAATAGATTTGGTCCAGTGGCCACAGGTAATTTGTAATTTTTGACTACAATTGAGCCTAAAATTTCCTTTTCTAATCAAGACAGTTGTAAAGTAAGTTTTCCTCCATTTTTTACAATATTTCTTGACACAACTGTTAGGTGAATTTTCGCAGTTGTTAAGTTATCAGCAGAGATCTGGCTTCCCCATTGACTTTGCTTCTCAGAAGTTCACAAAAGATGATCACATGACCCCAGTACACTGCAACCGTCATAAATACATACCAGTATCACTTACCAAATGTCAGAATTTTGATCATGGGACCACTGGGATATCGTAACAATCCTAAGTATGACAAATGGTCATAACTTTGGACAGTGACTAAACAAATGGTTATGAGGACTACCTGTACTCTAGTCCAGGGGTCACCAACCCATGGACCCACAGGTGGTCCACAAGAAAATTTTGGTGGTCCGCAGAGAAATGTCACCCCCAGAGCACGCCCAAAGCAATTAAATAAGGCTGCACTGGCTACATGGCCCGCAGGAACACAAGGCTTGCATCGCTTGCATTGTGAACAACACAAGGTAGTGAGGGGGGAAAGGGAGGGGGGAACTTGCCCCCCACACCCCCCACACCTCACCTGGCCACTGGGCTTCTTATTCTTTTAGTGCATGCCAAGGAAAGTCCAAATTCTGCCAGGAGAAAAAGAAAGACTTCTGTTGCTTCTGCTGCTTTCCTGGCATGAAGCCAAAAGTCTCTCCCACCACCACTAAAAACAGAGCTGGAAATGGTATCCTGAGATCCCATATAAAGAATGATCTATCATCCCCCACCCCATTTTCCTACCAATCACAGAATACCATCTCTCTCTCTCTCTCTCTCTCTTTCTCCCTCCCTACCCCTGAGAACTAATGGTCCACAGGATTTAAAATTATGAGTTTGGTAGTCCCTGAGGTCCAAAAGGTTGGCGATCACTGCTCTAGTCAAATGGTGGACCAGGTTAAGCCATATAACATTATAGGTTACCAGGTAAAGAGAATAGAATTAGTCTTACCCATCATCAGCTTGAGAATCTTTCTCAACTTTCATGAATGACCACAGTAAAATGTCTCCAAATCTATCTCATAAGCAAATTCATGTTTAGTTGCCTTGAATTTTTCCATGAAAATTAAAGGGTCACAGCCAGTGCTAGACTGGCAAATGTTTAACAACCAGTTTTTCTAGGTCCATTACTGACATAGTACTACACTGTTAGTTGTCAAACAAACTGGCTGGGATACTAGGCATTGTGGCTCAGCTCTGCTCTCAGTTGTCTTGCAAAATCACAGGAAATATAACTATCTGCTCCTGTGAGTAGTTCTCATGGTCACTTCTTGGACAAATCCACTAAAGTTTAAATCAGATACATGTGGTCCTTTTTTATTGATTGTTTTATTCATGACCATTTTCAATTGCAACAATGACGCAAACATAACTTTACAACCAATACTTACATTTACAATCTTTGCAGGTCTGCAGGGCAAAGAAAAGGTGAAATAAGATCAAAAACACAATCGCAATTTCACTTAATAAATGTGCACAGTGTTTAGAAATAAAATTTTAAAAATTCTTGTGTATGTCAAAATCAATCTAGAAATTCCCATTATACTTTGAAATTAATGGACAAAATCTTTCTATTAAGGATTTGCAACATTCATTGGAATTGGAACATTTAATGAATTTTACACATTACCCTCATTGCTTTTGAAACAGTAACCTTGTTTAATACATTTCCTTGCACAAAGCCATTGCACAAAACAATTGTATTATTTGCTACTAGCACATGAATTAATTTTTCATTTCTATCACACTTTTCCTTCACATTAGATGTATATGTCAGATTACAAATTCAACACAATCCAGATCAAATTTTGTTTAATTAATAAGTGTTACGTTGTCATATCTGTCACTGTTTCCGTTGAAATTTATTTTAAAAACAGTTAAAAATCCATCTGCCACAAATATGTCAACATCTATCAGCAGTTTTCCAAAGCATAAGTAATAAATACATCATTTTCAGAATCTTGTAGGCTGGAAGATCTGTAGTTTGCAGTAAGTTGCAGACTGGGTAAATGGGAACCCTGACTAAATTTAGCCAGCATCTATGGGAGTCCATTTGAAAGACAATTCTCTACAACTTTCCTTACAGTAGAATGGACGTAAAATTGGCTCTGTCATGATGCAAAGTAAAGCTACAAATGAATCATAGAAATTGTTTGTGTGTTATAAACAAGCTGTAAACTGTTAGTTCCTTTATTTTTCTGTCACAGAAGGAAACAAATTTATACTTCAACTGCTAAAATATCTTGACCAGACTTGGATAATATCCATGTTCAGTTATGTGAAGATGTACTATTTCTTTCTCTGATTAAGACAGAAAAACATTTCTCAAAGAAAATAAAGCAAATATAAAAATTATCATATAACCATAGATTCTGTGTTTCAAAGTCCAGTACAATGCATCATATAGTATGAATAAAGTATGACCACAATTGTTTAGTGAATCACTGCAGTTGTGATTGTTGGTAACACAGTTGTTAAGTGAATCTGGCTTCCCCATTGACTCTACTTGTCAGAAGATTGCAAAAGTCACAAATATGAATCCGTTGCAAAGCATTTGATCATGTGACCCTGGAGATGCTGCAACAGTATGAAAAATGGTCATAAGTAATATTTTTCAGTCCCATTGTAATTGAATGGAGACTAAATGAACTGTTGTAAGTCAAGACTACCAGTATTACTGTGTTTCTCACAAAATAAGGCCGGGCCTTTTTTTTTTTTGACCCCCACCCTTGCATCCTCGGGAGGGAGGGCAGCAACTGCTTGGATGTTGACCTCGGAATTGGTGGGGCACTTTGTATTGGGAGACCTTCCACCACCGTTGCTTTTCCTTCTCCCTTGCTGCCGTGGTGTTTAGAGCAACGCTGTGCATTTGGCGCAGCCATGCGCAGCCAGCCAGGGCTCCTCCCTACAACTGGAGCCGGGTGGAGACACTCGGCTTCAGGTGCTCCTGTCGCCGCCTTCCCTTTGCCTTCGAAGGTAAAGCCAATTATTTTAAAAACAATGCCCTACTACAATAAAGCCTCCCTTTCCCGAGAGGACAGGCCAACCCCATGTGGTGAGGTGAATCTCCCGGGGCCACAGTGCAGGATCGGCCCATCTTGGGAGAAGCGCCCAGCTGCCATCCCTGCCTGGCGCTGGACAAAACGCGAAGAGCTTCACCTGGGGCACCCAGCGCAGCTGACAAGCAGGCCCTCCTTCCTGGCAGCAGAACTCTCACCAAGGCAGCGAGCGCCTCACCATCGGATCCTCCGCTCATCCCGCCAGGGCTGCACCAGAGCCGTGCGGGCTGGGCAGAGCCAGGAAAGTGAGCCACGGGTGCGCGCCTGCCTGCCAAGCAAAAGAGCTGGGCCGACCTGAGCTTGGCTTCCTTCCCAAGTCCCTCCAGCACGAATTTGAAGGGGCCACCGGGAGAGGCTACCTGAGGCAGTGATAGTGCCCACCCATCCGTGGACAGGGAGGCGAGGTGATGGCAGCACTGCTTCTCTGGCCAGTGGAGAGAGCCTGAAGCCGCCCGTCCTTTCCACCCCTCACCCAGCCCGTCCCCGTCCCCACGCATCTCCAAATGCTCCAGCAGCTCCAAACGCTGCAGCGGAACAGACATCAGGCAGAGGCGTTGACTTGGCACGGCTCAGCTCAGAAAGGGACGCAGCGCAGGCTGTTGCCTTGCCTTCCTGTCCATGGATGGGTGGGCACTATCACTGCCTTGGGCAGCCTCTCCCGGTGGCCCCTTCGGGTTCTGGCTGGAGGGACTTGGGAAGGAAGCCAAGCTTGGGTCCGCCCGGCTCTTTTGCTTGGCAGGCAAGCGCGCACCCGTGGCTTGCTTTCCCGGCTCTGCCCAGCCCACATGGCTCTGGCGTGGCCCTGACAGGATGAGCAAAGGGTCCAGCAAGGTGCTTGCTGCCTTGGCGAGAGCTCCACCATAGGAGGAGGGCCCACCTATCAGCTGCGTTGGGCGCCCCAGGCAAAATTCTTTGTACTCTGCCCGGCACCAGGCAGGGATGGCGGCTGGGTGCTTCTCCCGGGGTGGGCCAATCCTGCGTTGCAGCCCCGGGAGATTTGCCTCACCACATGGGGTTGGCCTGCCCTCTCGGGAAGGGGAGGCTTTGTCATACCAGTAGTAGGGTGTTGTTTTTAAAAGAATTGGCTTTGCCTTCGAAGGCAAAGGGAAGGCGGCGACAGGAGCGCCTGAAGCCAAGTGTCTCCGCCAGGCTCTGGTTGCAGGGAGGAGTCGTGGCTGGCTGCGCATGGCTGCACCAAATGCCACGGCATTGCTCCAAAGGGAGAAGGGAAAGCAATGGTAGAGGAAGGTCTCCTGATACAAAATGCCCCACCAACGCCAAAGTCAGCGCAGGCAGCATCATATCCGGGTATGCAACAAAAGTACTTCCTAATGGCAAGCCCCCACCACCACCATTTCCCCCCCCATTTCACATGTTTAATATAGGCTATAATTTGGGGGAGGGGCTTAATTTGATTTTATGCCAATAAAACATGTTGGGCCTTCCTATTGGCGGAGGCTGTATTGTTGGAGAAACACGGTACTAGTGTCTTTCCTGCTGAAAGCCAATAACATTTGTTTTCTAACTGTTCTAAATTTAAGCTATGTACCATTATTTGATTATAAAAAAGTAAAGAAACTGGTAATTTAAATGGGAAGGTATTTTTTTAATTTAATTTTATTGAAAGTTGCATTATATAGGATGTGCCACTGTTTATAAAATAAAAGTTGCATTATAAATAATACGTGAACATTGCAGTTTGTTTGCAATTTTATCGTGTAAAATTGATATATTTAATTTCCTACAAAACATAAGGGATTTAGCAGAGCAGATGAACATTGGTTTTACTATTAAAAATGCTGATAGCTGTTTTAGTAAAGGAAATTCCAGTTTGCAATGACAAAAACTGAAATACTTTTCATAAAATGCCAATGCAATTTGTTAAGCTTTTAAAATAGAATTTACATAAGCAAGCAAAAAAATGCAGATAGTCCAATATATGGCTACTAAATGTAATCAATGAATTCTGCTTTCAGCAACAGCATCTCTTTCCACTGACTCCATTGATCCATTGTGCTGATTCTGATTAGTTTTTGTTGCGTCCGCGAAATGATGCCAGGAGTCGGTGACTTAGTGCAAAGCTCTTTATTGGCAAGTTGGAACCGAACTGGCGAAAGGAAAAAAGCCCGCAGCTTTTATTCCTTTCGCCGCGGCGGCCGCAGCCAATGGCACCATTTTGAATCTCCCGTGGTCCGAATGGACCAATCGCGGGAGATTCTTAGCGAGCCAATCGGCGCGGCTCGCCTGACCAATCGGAGAGCCCCGCGCTTTGGCCATTCAAAGCGCGGGGATCTCGAGTATGTTAATGAAGGACAGAACACCCCTCCCCTCTTGGTTCAGTCCTTACGTTGCGTAGTCACGTAGGTAGGCGGGGCTCCGCCTGATCCTACTTGACCTGCGCAACTCAGTTGTAGGCTGGATCCCGGCCGGTTCGGTCGGGATCTCCGCTGCTCCTGCTGCCGTCGTGGGAACCGGCTGGTCGATCGGGCCGGTCCTTTCTCCGTAGCTCCCTCCTGGGCCTTCTGGGTTGGTTGAGCTACGGGTTTCGCCGCTCCCGCTCGGTCTTTCCGGGTCAGTCGAGCTGGCTTGGCTGTTCCTTCCTGGCGAGGGGTCGTGATGGTTGCTTTCCGGTGAGTACTGCTGGTTTATTTTTCTTTGGATTCGGTCCCCTGGGTATTCCCTCCCCCCTTGGCTTGCGTTGTGGGGGTTGGTTTCGCTTGTTTGTGCGTCGGCGGTTTGTTGATTTGTAGTTCTCGACCTAAGTTGGTCGATGTGGCATTTCCACGCTCGTCCATCTGCTGTTTGTAGCCGGTACAAGTGTGGGCCTGTTGCTTGTGTGATGACGGCTGGGATCCATAGCGGGTCTCCCGTCAGGTTCTTTGCGTATACGGGGTCCCCGGGTGCGAAGGTTCGGTGTTTGGTGCTTGAGTCTGGGGGCCTCTCCGGGTTATATGTGGGGTGTAACCTGTCGAGTGGGGACCTTAGCTTTCTGCCCATTAATAGTTCGGCTGGGCTTTTATTGGTTGTGGTATTTGGGGTTATGTGTTGGGTGAAGAGTAGTTTGTTGATTTTCTCCTGGATCTCCCCGTGGTCTATTTTCCGGATGGTCTTTTTAGTGAATTGGACCATCCGTTCCGCCCTACCGTTCGCTGCCGGGTGCGCTGGTGCTGTCAGCGCGTGGCGGATGCCCCTTTCCGCTAGGAATTTTTCGAATTCCAGCGAGGTGAACTGGGGCCCGTTGTCGGAGACGACGACGTCTGGGAGGCCGTGTGTTGCAAAGAGTTTGCAGAGTTCCTTGATTACGGCCTCCGTGGTTGTCGTCTTCATGTTACTTACCTCCAGCCAGTTGGAGTAAGCGTCAACTGTTATGAGGAAGGTGTGTCCTTTTGTGGGCCCGACGAAGTCTATATGGATCCTAGACCAAGGTCCCCTTGGGGTTTCCCACTCTAGGACGGGTGCTGTGGGTGGGCTTGGCCTAGTTTCCTGGCATCGTTGGCACCTAGCTACCCAGGCCTCTATTTGTTTGTCCATCCCTGGCCACCAAGCATAACTTCTGGCCAGGGCTTTAGTCCTCACGATGCCAGGGTGCCCCTCGTGTAGTAGTTCCAACACCTTCCCCTGTAGCTTTTCCAGAATGACCACTCTGTCCCCCCATAGTATGCACCCTTTTAACAAAGAGAGTTCCGTTTGGCGGTTTCGGAACGTTTTGACGGACTCGTCGTTGTCCTTTTCCGGCCACCCTTTCTCTACCCAATGCAACACCCGCGCCAGACGTTTGTCTTTATTAGTCTCTCGGGCAATGTCTGACGCAGTTATGGGCAGGTTGGGTAGAGTCTCTATGCTGAGGGTGGTCGTCGTGGGTGCTGGGTCGGTGTCGGATTCCGGTAGCGGCGAGCGGCTTAAGGCGTCCCCATGGGAGATCATCTTACCCGGTCTGTGTATGAGTTCGTAGTTGTAGGCTGCCAGGAACTCGGACCACCTTGTCATTCGGGGAGACAGAATGTTCAGGGTGGCCCGGTTTCCTGCAAGGATTCCCAGCAGCGGCTTGTGGTCCGTTATGATGGTGAAAGTCCGGCCGTAGAGGTATTCGTGGAATCATTTTACAGTGGCAACTATAGCCAGAGCCTTTTTGTCCAGTTGGCTATAGTTCCGCTCCGGTTTGGTGAGGGTCCTTGAAAAGAATGCGATGGGCGCTTCTTTTCTGTCGGGAAGGGTATGGCTGAGGACAGCGCCGATGCCAAAGGGTGATGCATCGCATGTGACGGCCAGAGGTAGGGTCTCGTTGAATTGTATGAGGACGGCATCGGAGATGAGGAGGTCCTTCGTTCTTTGGAAGGCGGCTTGCTCCCGTTTCCCCCAAGTCCAGGTCGCCGCCTTGTCCAGGAGCCTATGCAAGGGCTCCGCCGCCGTCGCCTTTTGGGGTAGGAAAACATTGTAAAAGTTCAGTAACCCCAAGAACGCCTGTAGCTCAGTCTTTGACTTGGGGGTGGGGGCTTCTTTGATGGCCTTGATTTTTTTGCTTGTGGGGTGAATGCCGTGCTGGTCTAGGAGGTAGCCCAGGAATTCTACTCGTTCCGTGCATAGCTGGCATTTCTCCCTTTTGACTTTTAGTCCGGTCTCTTTAAATTTAGTTAGGACCTCCCTTAGTCGACCCTCTAGTTCGGCTTGGTTGGCTGCCGACACTAGGACGTCGTCGAAGTAAGGTACCACCCCCTTGATACCTTGCAATAGTCTCTCCATTAGGCTTTGGAATATGCCCGGTGCCACGCTGACTCCGAATTGGAGTCGGTTGCATTTGAATGCTCCCCGGTGGGTGACAATGGTCTGCGCTTCTGCCGTTTGCTCGTCGAGCGGCAACTGTTGGTATGCCTGGGCGAGGTCGAGCTTGGCGAAAACCTTGCCCCCTCCCAGTGAGTGCAGTAGGTGTTGTACTACTGGGACGGGGTAGGCGCTTTGTTGTAGCGCGCCATTTAGGGTGGCCTTATAGTCCCCACAGATCCTCACCGACCCATCGGGCTTGATCGGGGTGACTATGGGGGTCTCCCACCGGGCGTGGTCTATGGGCTGCAGGACCCCTTGTTTGACGAGCTTGTCAATTTGCTCGTCTATCTTGGGTTTCAGTGCGAATGGCACCCGCCTTGGTTTCAGGCGTTTTGGGGGGACGTTAGGGTCTAGATCGAAAGATATAAGGGGCCCTCGGTACTTGCCTAGGTTTCCGTCGAAGACCTCTTGGAACTCCCGGGCCAGTTGCTGCTCCCAGCTGTCGTCGGTGACGTGGTCGACTCCCGTGAGGGCGATGTCGAGCGGGGCGAACCATTGCAGTCCCAGTAGGCTTGGGCGGTCGCGGTCAACGATCGTTAGGGGAAGTCGTTCGGTGCGCCCCTTATAAGTGATGTTAAAACTTTTGGTGCTGACTACCGGGATGCGGTTTCCCTGGTAGTCCTTTACAATGAGTCTCTGGCTGTCTACATTCCTCCTTTGGAGGGTAGGCACCAAACGCTTTATCTCATGCCATGCAATCATGGAGAAGTAGGACCCGGAGTCCACCTCCATTTTGCATGGCTGGCCCTCGATGCATACCTCTACGTGGACCTTCCGGGCGTCGTTGGTGATGGCGTGGCCGATGGTGACCGTCTGGTGGGTCTCCTCTCTCCGCCGGTTTTCGCCGCCTCACGAGGATCGCCCGTTCCGGTCCCATAGGCTGTCCGAGGGGCGATCTCTGGTCCGGGATGGTGTGCTTTCTCTCCTCCGGTCGCTCTGGTCCCATCGTGCCGGGCTGCGATTTTTCTTCAGGCGGCAGACACGGGCGATGTGTCCCTTCTTGTCGCAATGCCGGCAAATCGATTCGAAAAACCGGCATTCCGACCTGGGGTGGTCGCCGCCGCAGCCGGCACAATTGGTCCTCGACTTACGACCTCGCCGGTTCCGTGAGTTGCGCCCCGTCTGTAGTCGATGGATATCCTCCTCGTCATCGGAAGTGTCCGATGCCGAGTGGAAATCGCCCTGGTGGGTGGTCATCTCGGGTTTGGGCTCGGTCGACCTCGCCGGGTTGTTGTTTCCGCTGCGGTCCCCAGCGTTCGGTCTGCGCATGCGGTCGGCGGAAGTTTGGGTTGCTTCGGCAGCTGCGGCTGCGGTGAGGGTGTCTGCTAGACTGATGTTGCCCTTGGCCATCAGCCGGCTCTGGAGGATGGGGTCCCACAAACCGAGCACGATTCGGTCTCGCAGGGCGTTGTTTAGGTTATCAAATTCGCAGAGCCCCCCTAAACGCTGCAGCTCGGCGACGAAGTTGCTGAAGCTCTCACCCGACCTCTGGTCCCGCCGGTAGAACTCGTTGCGCCGGATCAGGATGGGTACCTCTGGAGCGTAGTGCCGCCGAAGTATGGGTTCGAGGATGTCCCAGTCCATCGCGGTGGCATCGGCGGGTTTGGCCAGTGCTTTGGCCATCTGGAAGACCTCGGTCCCGCAGTGGGTCAAGAAGACGACGCGTTTCATTGGGCCGGAGGCGTCCTTTAGGCCGGTGCACTCGAGGTACATGCGGAATCGGTCGGCGAACGATTCCCAGTCCTCGGTGGCGGGGTTGAAGGGTGCGGGT
The DNA here is from genome assembly GCA_033807585.1 of Hydrophis major. Lineage (NCBI taxonomy): Eukaryota > Metazoa > Chordata > Lepidosauria > Squamata > Elapidae > Hydrophis > Hydrophis major. The sequence continues at coordinate 113,229,690 of CM066343.1, forward strand.
GGTGCGATCTTCGCCATCTCGGTGGTTCGTCTGGCTTCCGTCGGACACGTGGTTCGGTTCAGGGTCTGGATCCCATCCTCGTCACCAGTGTTGCGTCCGCGAAATGATGCCAGGAGTCGGTGACTTAGTGCAAAGCTCTTTATTGGCAAGTTGGAACCGAACTGGCGAAAGGAAAAAAGCCCGCGGCTTTTATTCCTTTCACCGCGGCGGCTGCAGCCAATGGCACCGCTTTGAATCTCCCGCAGCCCGAATGGACCAATCGCGGGAGATTCTTAGCGAGCCAATCGGCGCGGCTCGCCTGACCAATCGGAGAGCCCCGCGCTTTGGCCAATCAAAGCGCGGGGATCTCGAGTATGTTAATGAAGGACAGAACAGTTTTGGCTTCCAATGTTGTGTCAGCGCAATGCTGTTTGTAAACTAACGTCTATGCCTAAGTATATTGTACCTAGCCTATTGTAACCAGCCTAGTATCTAGAACAAGGGTTAAAAAAAGACATACGGTTTTCTGTATAATGAGGTTTATATATGAGACAGACGACAACAATTCATTTTCAAGAAATGTTAGTTCATTCTACATTTAGTTTATCAAACATTGTAACCAATGCAATCAGATTTATCCTGGAATAATTCAATTTTGTAAAATGTTTTGTGAAACAATCATATGCAGCTAAACCTCAGTATTTTATTATATTTTGATAAATCAATTTATTTTGACTAATCGGTTTTAGTATGTATTATAAAATAACTAATAATTTAAATCTATATGCTAAAATATACTTTAGACACCCAATCCTTTTTAAAGTTACAATTATCTAAACATACAATGCCTTTCACTTTACTAGGCCCAGGATGTCAAACTGGATTTCTTTGAGGGCCGGATCAGTTTTGTACTTCTCCACCAGTCAGCTATGGGGCTGGGGGGGAGACAGGATCTTTGCATCCTGCAGCACCCTGCCAGCCAAAATGGGATGCAGGGGGACTACATGTGCCTCCTCCTGCATCCCATTTGGCCTGCCAGAGGCACCACAGGTCAGTCCTTTGCTATTCCCAGGCCAGCCCTGCAGACCAGTGTAAGCACCCAGTAGGCTGGATCCAGCCTGCAGGCCTTGAGTTTGACACCCCTGGTCTAGACTATTAAAAATCCCATGGAAATGACTAAGAAATCATTCATAGGAACTCCAACCTATGCAGTTGAAAAATGTAATTGGCTCTGATAAGTATTTTGTTTCCATAGTAATTACATTTCAATAATTTTAGTATAAATCCAAAGTAAAAATCTTTGATAGTGATTACGACAAATAGGTAGAATCCTACTGCCTACATAGTATTTATGCAATTAAGTGTTCTAGAAATACTGAAAAAAACCTTTCCATGAAAGTCTTTTACAAATCTAAGAATAGTTCATGCTTCTGTTAAAGAGTCAAGAAGAGACCTAATCAACTTCTTCCTTGCAGTTGGGAGGTCTCTGTAAATTCCATAATAGGCAATTCAGGCCATTACTCTTCATAATTAGCCAATAAACAGGCCGAGTCTTCTTCTGGAATATCAGTCACTTTCCTCTGTTCATTCTTTCTGTTCCTTCCAAACTAATCCCAATACCAAAATGCTAAAATTATCCTGAGTAGAACCAAATCCTTAAAATCCTTCAAAATCTTATTATTAATTTGTTATTCCATAATTTTTAATTTGTTCTTATCGTATCTTCTTCAATTGACCACTTAACAAACAAAAACATGATGTTAAGGAACAGTTTATTATTTGGGAATAATCTCTGAAAATAGTTATAAAGGCTATCCATATGGTAACCATTTTATCATGCATTTCATAGCACTGCTTCAACCACTCCTGGCTTCTACATAGAGATACTAAATGGACAAATGTTTGGAACTAGAAAGAAGGAATGTAGCACCTATAGCAGTGTTGGCGAACCTTTTTGGCATCGAATGCCAAAATGGAAGCGTGCATGGAAACCAGAAGAGCAGCTCCCCAATTCACATGTACACCAGCCACCTGGTCTTCTGGTTTCTGGAATGCATGTATGCATGAAGACCAGCTGGTGGGCGATCCCATGTGTGCAAAGACCAGCTGACCAGTGCACATGTATGTGCCAGAACCCAAAAGAGCAACAGGCAATGGCTGGTGTGCCCAGAGAGATAGCTCTGTATCAGAGGTGGTAGAAGATTCTGACCAGTTCTGGAGAACCAGCAGCAGAAATATTGAGTAGTTTGGAGAACCGGCAAATACCCCCTCTGACTGGAGATTTTATAGTATCTTTCCCCTGCCACACCCACCAAGCCATGCCCACAGAACCGGTAGTAAAAAAAAAATTAATCCCACCACTGCTCTGCATGTCACTTCCGGCACACGTGCCATAGGTTCGTCATCACGGACCTATAAGATATCTAAGGTCTTCTGTCTTATCTAACTTTAATTAAAGTTTTATTTAAACCCCCTCACAAAACTGGCATAGCACTGTGCCAGCTCTATCTGTAATTACAAGGAAGCCTCTGAAGAATTATTTAAGTGTGGTTCTAGATTAAAGCTTTGTTTAGAAGGGAGTCTACCTGCTTAGGAAAGAAAGGCAAAAACTGGATGGTAAAATATCCCATGATTACAGGAAATTTCCTAAATAGCTTGCTTTTTAGGAAATTTCCTAAATTATGCATTATTGTTAGACATACCTTTTGAGATAGAAACCACATTATGTTCTTTGTTCCAAAATTTTGTTTTCTGAAATTGTCTACTACTTGTGGTGTAACCCAATGGTAGGTAGAAACACTAGAAGGTTTTCTTCTAGTATTTATTTCAGAAGATGGTGACAAATCTATCTTCTTCAATGAATAGCTAAATTTATGCCTGAATTTCATCATCATCATTCTTATTATTAAAATATTATCACATTCTGGATGCAAAAAAAAATCTGTGCCGTACTAGAAACGTTGTTTCTTGTCCGCTCTTTTAAGCCCTTTTGTAAGGAGGTGGTCAAGTGCAGTTTGGAGATAAGCAGCTCTTCCTCCTGAAAAGGCGTTTTTCCTCCTCAGCAAAACAATTTAGGTTGCAGGCTGCAATAACAGCATTAACTCAATGTGTTTATTTTACAAACAAGGTTTTCCTTTTTGTTCTTTCCAAAACTAATTACTTCTAAAATAAAACTGAATGCGTTATTTTGTAGGATCCTCCCTGTAGTTAAGGAGAATGAAACTTGCTTTCCTACTGTTTTTCTTCAATCCTTCATTGTTATAAACATACTAACGTAATGGCTTACTAAGAATTGCAGGGAAGCCAAAGAATTTCGGCACTCTCTGCTCCAAATTCTTTAGGGCTATAATTCTTCAAGTCAAAGACATGTTTTCAGCAAGGGCAACTGCTAGAGAGACTCATTTTCTTCTTAACCTCCAGGTCATTTTCTCCATTTTCTCATTGGATTAGGAAATGAAGCCTTATGTTTCTCTGCAAGTGTCAATTGGCAATGCCAAAGACTGCTGTGGATATTGGGGAGGGGTGGACTGGGAGTGTGAGGAAATTAATAGAATACCTTTTTCTTTCCATGGGTTTTCGGAGTTTCAGGAGAACCAGATGGTTTTCCTCCCTCCCTTTTCAACCTATTATCAGACCTGAGATACAATTTCTTGCTGTGAGTGCAATGCTGATTCACGCATACCTTCTTTATATAATTGAACAGCTAATCATTGAATTTGTTAACTGCTGCCATTTAAATTTTAAAGGAGACAGCTACTGCATTAAATACATTCCAGCAGTTTGTTATGAGAAAGTCATGCTCAAGAAAGAGAAGGTTGGAACAGGTCTCATAATCCAGTCAAGCTAAGTACATGAATGAGCTCGTGTATTCTTCTTCATTTCTGAAGATGATTATTCCTTGGGGGGAGGGATGGCACCTCTAATTAAAAAGTGCTCTGAACTAATACTAACCAATCCAATAGAGACATCTCATTCCTTTCTTCTACTATGCATCCTCTACTGTCACCTTTGAGATTATGACACCCAAAATTTGGAAATCCATAAGGTGTTTGAACATCTGTAAATGTATAATTAGTAGACAGCCATTATGATGCAACTACATATAATTAATTCAGGATTGTACAGTGGAGAAACAATGTATACAATCTGTTAATTGAACATAAGAATTACTGATATCCTCCTCAATTAACAGGAAACAATTTGATTTCATTTTGCAATTCTGACTCTTCTGGTGTTTGGTCCTAATGATAATGGTCAGTTTATAATTTTGAACAACCTGGCAAAGATAGCATATCAGGATATTTGAAAAATAATATAATGGCTTTTAAAGAGAGTGAGTTACCTAGACTTTTTAAAATTCTAGTCAACAGGTAAATATAATTTGGTCTGCTTCAAAATGATTTAAAATGCTTGAATGAGATACGATGAGATACGATGACTTTGAGATACAATGACTTTTTTAATATATAACACTACTAATTTGTATTTTATAGGTAGGATAACCAAAAAGGGTATTAAAGTGCATTAACAAATTTTTATTTTCCTGGAAAGACTTCCCATTCTAAATAAAGGTAGCAACATTTTCCTCCCAAAATAAAGTCTGTTGGGCTCCCTCCTCACCTATCATAACACAAATAAAGACTTAAACACATTGTTTAACAGAAGATTCCTGTACTAAATACAAAATTGCAGGACTTGGGAAAATTGTTTGCTATCTATTATTTAGATGTCAGAGTAGCAACAAAGCTTCTTTAGCTTGTTCTTGAGGTTGTCTATTACACAATTTCATGTGTGCGAGTTGTACTTATTCTTGGACTGGGAGGATCTGCTCACAGTAATTTACCTTGGTCAAATGGACTACTGAAATGTGCTTTACATGCAACTTATACAATGGTACCTCAATACACGTCAGTAATTGGTTCCAGAATGTACAATGAATACCAAAAATGATGAGTATCAACCAAATTTTTCCTATAAGAAATAATGTAGTAAGTCACAAAGCAACCGACACCAAATTCTAGCTTGTACATTGAATATCAAACAATCAATGACTACCGGGACAAAATGTTCACATTAAAGTGCATTGAGTACCAACTTCAATGAGTTTCAAAGCAGTTGAGTACCAAAGTACAACTGTACATGCATAAATTCATATTCACATTTTATATATATTATCAGGAATTAAGATTAAGAATACTGGCTAATGAAGGTACGGTGATTTAAGTCACAGAATAATTAAACTTCGGCAATTTACCATATAACATAGAATTTTAAATAATTAAAAAATGAAAATCCTCTTCAAACATTTTTTAATTCTTCTTGGGATACTGCACCTTCTTAGAATGCAACAAGCTATGCTTTGTTAAACTTTTAAGAGACTATCATTAGTTATTTCTTTTATTTATTTATTTGATTTGTCAATTGTTTACAAGATAATAGGTATAAGTATCTACATAGTTATGAATACATGTAAGGGTACATATAAGAAAAATAAAATAAATAATAGGACAGGGACGGTAGGCACGTTGGTGCACTTATACACTACAGACCTCTTAAGAAAGGGGTGAGGTCAATAGTGGACAGTCTAAGGTTAAAGTTTTTGGGGTTTGGGGAAGAAATTACAGAGTCAGGTAGAGTATTCCAAACATTGACCACTCTGTTGCTGAAGTCGTATTTCCTGCAATCAAGTTTGGTGCAGTTAACCTTGAGTTTGTATCTATTGTGTGCTCTTGTATTGTTATGGTTGAAGCTGAAGTATTCATTGACAGGTAGGACATTGCAGTATATGATTTTATATACCATACTTAGATCAGACCAAAGACAGAGTAATTCAAGGTCTTCTAGGTCTAGAATTTCAAGTCTGGTGGCATAAGGTCTACAACGAGTAGAGGAGTGGAGAACTCTTCTTGTGAAATATTTCTGGACTTTCTCAACTGTGCTAATATCAGATATGTAATGTGGGTTCCAGACTGATGAGCTGTATTCGAGTATTGGTCTAGCAAATGTTTTGTATACTCTAGTTAGCAGTGTGATTTTACCAGAGAAGAAGCTACGTAGGATTAGGTTAACAACTCTTAATGCCTTTTTGGCTATGTAGTTACAGTGGGCTCTAGCACTTAGATCATTAGAGATGAGTATTCCAAGGTCCTTTACAGAGCTTGGATCATCAACAAGATCTTGACTATTCAGCTTGTATTTTATTTTCTGGTTTATTTGTTTTTTGCCAATATGTAAGACAGAGCATTTATTTGTTGAGATTTGAAGCTGCCATTTGTTTGACCATTCTGATACATAGTCAAGATCTTTTTGAAGGGTAGCAGTATTGTCTGTGGTATTGAACAGCTTTACATCATCAGCAAAAAGAACACAGTTGCTCTTAATATGATCACAGAGGTCATTTAGGTAGAGTATGAAGAGAGTTGGTCCTAGAACACTGCCTTGGGGGACACCACTATTGACAGGTACAGAATTTGATAGGACACTCCCAATTTTGACCATTTGTTGTCTGTTGGACAGGAATGCTTCTACCCAGTTATGCAGTTGTCCAGAGATAGCATAAGATTTTAGTTTTAGGAGTAGTTTGTCTGTACCACTGAATCAAAGGCTTTACAGAAGTCTATGTAGATTGCATCTGTTGCTTTGCCCTGATCGAGTTGTGTAGTCCATATGTTTTTGCAGTGTAAGAGTTGCAGATTACAGGATATTTTTTTCCTGAAACCAAATTGTTTATTGGAGAGTAGATTGTTTGTCTCTAAGTTGAGGATAATGGGTTGGTTAATAATTGATTCCATGCCTTTACAGGTGACGCAGCATAAGGAGATTGCTCTGTAATTTTCAACTAGGCTGGAAGATGGGGATGACCATGGCTTGTGACCATAAGTTTGGCAAGCAGCTGGTCTTGAAAGATTTTTCAAAGATTATGCTTAGAGGTTCGGCTATGGCAATGGATAGCTTTTTTAAGAAGTAGGCACATATTCCATCCGGTCCAATAGATACAGATGGTTTTAGATTGCGTAGTGCTTTTTCAACATTGTCTTCTGTAAAATCAATATGTTATGTTGAATTGGGTTGCAAGCTAACTAATTTGAACAGAACTTGTAGAACTAGCACACCCAAAATTTGGTTGGAATACTGTCTAACTCAGGGGTATCAAACTCACATCATCACAGCAGTGACACGTGGTGACTTTTTACCCCTTCACTAAACCGGGCATGGGCATGGCCAGTGTGTCACACATCTGGCTGTGGGCCACAAGTTTGACACCCCTGGTCTAATTATTATAAATGAACTATTATAAAATGCAAGAAAATACAGATAAGCTACAATGTAATCAAAATGTCCTTTAAAAAATAAAGTAAGTATAAGTATCACATGCAGATATTTTTTTCTATGTGTCAAGGATCAGGGATGCAGACATATTCTGCATAGGATAAAACTATACATTTAAAACCACAATTGAAAGTGGGAAACAAAATGCTGCCTATACATTAGTATTGTTATATCCATTTTCTAAAGAAAGGCAAGAGCTGTAGCAGGATACCACAAAGCTATGATGAAATTCAACACTGTTATTTACTCCCTTGGAATAATATCATTTGAAATGCAGCTTGATTGTGAAATATGGGCTTCCACTAAAGCAGTACTGCAGTCAATATAGAATTAAAAAAGAAATGAAGACACAGAGAATGACAGAAAATGACCATTTTAACTACAGACTGAAAAACATTAGTCTTTCCCATAGAAAAATTGGAAGGTTGTACAGATGGTCTTCAAGTTACGAATGTAATGGACCCTGCCCATTCCATTTCTAACTCAAGGATTCATAGGAGTGAATTGCATAACTTGAAAGCATCACTCCTTCCTTTCGGCCACACATTCGTTAATCGAATGCGCAGCTCATTAAGTGCACATGAGGTACCTTAGGTTGGCGAAGGTCATGTGGGGCTTAGTGATGGAATAAGCCACCTGCTTCAGACCACCCAAGGTCTTCCCCAACCCACTGAGATATCTCATTTTCCCTCCCCACAATTGCTCCCCCTCCATCGAGCCATGCCAGGTCACTTACCTGATGAAGATCTGTCTCTTCTCCAGTCTCTGTTTCTTTCCCTGCTCCCTCCTTTCTCATCGGTAAAGTGCTTCAGGAAGGCTTCAGTGATGAAAAAGCACGGAGGGCTGCGCATGCCCTTCCAGGCCTCCTTTCTTGCTGCCAAAACTGCTTGAGGATTGCGTCCCTCTACGCTTCAGCAGCCCTTTTCAAAAAGCCTTTGCCACTAAGAACAGAGATTTAGAAGGACACATCTACCCCTCCTAAGTTCTGTTGGTGCCAACAGAGGCTTTTTGCAAAGGACTACCAAAACCTACAGGGACACAATCTCTCTGCAGGCTTCATCAAGGAAACGGCAAATGGAGGGAAGGCCTGAAGGAGAGAATATTCTCTTCGCAGAGAATAGAGACCTAAAGTGCGAGATCATGCGAGATCAGTAGCACGAGATCTCACACTACTGATCTCGCATGATCTCGCGGTATTCATTTTATTTTATTTTTATTTATTTATTTTTATCAAGCAATTATAAGATAATAGGTATAAGTATAAACATAGTTATGAATACATGAAGTGGATACATATAAGAAAAATAAATAGGACAGGGACGGTAGGCTCGTTGGTACGTTACAAAGTTAAGTCAAGTGAGTCTCCACAGGCTCAGTTCCTCTGAAAACCTGGCTGGGGATGGAATAGACAGGGTGAATGTTGCAGAGCCCCTGTAGTCGTTCGTAAGGGCAAACAACTGCTGTCATGCTGCAACTTTCATAATTTCGTAAACATTAGGGGACACTTATCATGTAACTTTGGACATTTGCTAAGGGATTACCTGTATACATCCATATAAGTAGTCCTTGATTTACAATGACAATTGAGACTGCAATTTCCATTGCTAAGCAAGGCATTGTTAAGTTACTCACAACCAATTTAAAATCTGTTTTGTCATAACTGTTAAGCAAATCACTGCAGTTAAGTGAATTATGCAGTTGTTAAGTGAATCCAGATTCTCTGCTTGTTGGAAGCCAGTTGGGACAGTCACAAATGGTGATCACATGACTCTGGGATGCTGAAAATTCACGTCAGTTATCAAGCACCTGAATTTCAATCATGTGACTATGCTGGCAGTTGTAAGTGCAAGGACCAGTTATAAGTCACTTTTCCAATGATATTGTAACTTCAAACAGCCATTAAACAAACGGTTGTAAGTCGAGGGCTACCTAGACAAGATTTGATTCTCCAATTACTAATCTATTGTTAGTTGCCTAATACTATTTATGTAAATAATTTGAAATAGTGTACCAAACATTTCAAATTTAATATCATTTTGAACTGAAAATACCATTTTAAGTATTTGATATTATTGCTTCTGCTATTAATACATGAAATCCATACTTATGTGAAACTCATTAGTTCTGTTCTAACAAGATACTTAGGTAGTATCCTACTAAATCTCCTCAATGAGATCAATATTGGAATAAAAATGAGTGTTTCAAGAATACAAACTCCCTACCCACTTTCTCTAGAAAGTGCCTAACAATTATGAGCCCTTAGAAGACTACGGGAAAGTGTTCACTATTTCACTAGAACTTTCCCCATTGGCTAGGGGAATGGAGGAGTCAATCTGCTTGGGCAGTCTGTTCTGCCTTGACAATGAGAACTATAATGAGGAGGCCAACTTTTTCAGCGACACCTACTTGACAGTTCTTTTTCTTGAAGTTCTGATTGTACAGAAACAAGTCCGTTGGAAATCAAGAATATTTTCTGAATTGCAGCAGGATACAATTATATTAAATATATAAGTAGACTAGAACAGAACAGAACAGCAGAGTTAGAAGGGACCTTGGAGGTCTTCTAGTCCAACCCCCTGCTTAGACAGAAAATCCTATATGATTTCAGACAAATAATTTATTTAATTTATAGCCAGATACACACTTTCTGCTTGCCCTGTTGCCAGTCTGGCTGCTCACCTTGTCCTAAGTGCAGAAACAGATTCCCCTTCTTCCCATTCATAGATTATTACAAATGCATCCTGCACAGCTATTTTCCAGCTGTAATTCAAAACTGCTATTTGGCAGCTTAGAATATTAATTACAAATACTGTGTTCTGCTCTAGTAATAGTTCCACCTGTGTCTGATATACCCTCCCCCTTCCAGCAGCTAGTCACTAGTTGCCTGCATGCCATGTTTTGTGCTGGTTGACAATTGCTGATTTGTTTTGAATAACTTGCAATTGATCCGCTGAGACACATAAAATCAATAAACTATCCACAACCATAGATGTTCATGCTCCATCCAACATTTAACATTTATTTTTTTTTATTTAGTCATTATGTAGTGCCCTGGAAAGTGGGGGTAGAAATCAAGGCAGTGTGCATAGTAATCTTCCTCACAATTTTTTTCCACAACAACCATGTGTGGTAGGTTAGGAGGGGAGACAGAGACAGACAGACAAACAGACACACACAGAGAGAGAGAGAGAGAGAGAGAGTGATACAGAGACACAGAGAGACACAAGAAAGAGCCAGAGAGAGAGAGAGAGAGGGAGAGGGAGGGAGGGAGGGAAGGAGAGAGAGGGAGGGAGGGAAGGAGGGAGAGAGAGAGAGAGAGAGAGAGATTATCTATCTGGTTTCTGTGTTTAAGGATGAGACTAGAACTCATGGTTTACACACATTAACCACTAGACCAAACTGACTTCTTGCAACAATGGGCACTGCTTCAAGAGCTCAATGGGCTCTCCAGACTGCTTTCCCACCCACATTGCCCACAGAAGTGTTTTTTAAACATCATTAAGTCACAATATAAGAACTTTCTATTTTGCTTCAATGAAGCTGAACTATCTGTCTTCCTCTATTAAGTTTCTAAAGACCCATTGAGGAAGTCAGAACAAAAAGGTCTGGGTTATTACAAAGGGAATAGAATAATGTGAGAAAGGGAGGTGAGAGCTCCTCTGTGTGCAAACCTCTGGGCTAGTAAAGAAAGGAGTCAAGGAAAAAAGACTTGGAAAGTAAAAAAGGAAACAGACTGGTACACATTGGAGTCAGTTGATGATCTTACATTCCCTGCATGGTTGGGATGGGCAAGAAGCATGAATACAACCAATCCTGGAATTCCATAGTTCAGACTGAGCACCAGCCCAACCACTGCAATCCAGGCTGAAATTTCTCAAGTTCGCCTCAGAAGCCACTGGGGGCCAGGCAGTAGACCAGCAGCTTAGGCTGCAATGAAAAATTTACCTACATGTTTCCTTGAGATGAATGACAGAATGAAGTAAGCTTAGCACCGTGCAGAGCAGTCTCTGTTGGGGTTGCATTCCATATTATTTGACTGAGTCAATTCACTACTTTCTGGTTGTTCCTTTAAATATAGGAAACCTTCTCTTTACATACTGACCTAGCCATTGAAAGAGAGTTGTTGAAAGACAGTTATTGGGAAGCAGCATTCCACTGTGGCAAAAATGCAAGCAGATTCAGATAGTACCAGAAAGACCAACAAAAGTTCGAAGAATTGTAAATATTCCACACATAACTAAATTAATTGGATTGGATATTCATACCTTAGCAACTCCCATTACCCTCCCCAGCTAAAGTTTTTGCTGTGATAACCAAGAAATGTAGAAATTGTATTTCTGAGTACAACAAGGTAAGTGCCATAAAACTTTTACTTTCACTTATCCAGATGATGCTGAAATAAAGAAACAAACATGGAATATAACAAAAGTTTCTTTAAAAATTCAAAGTCATGCACACCGTTCTTTCATTTTGAATGGCTTAATAATGATATCGTCCAGCATGAATTTCAAAGTTTTCACTGCTACCTTATTATGAAGCAAATGCAGACAGCTTTGTGCTGCTTCTTGCTTAGTACTGTAAGAAAAGGCCATTTCAGAAAATTATCTTCAAAAGTCAGTTTCAAAGTGTTAAGGCAATAATTAAAGCAGGCAGAATTAGGTTGCTAAGCAACCTGTTAGCATCTAATGCAGAAAAAATGAATGTGATGTATGTCTTCTGTGACACAATAGACATTAAATTAAGCAGCATCCAACCTTCTTATGCCACCTTAGCAAAGTTCTATTGGCAAGTGAAGCAAATAACTTCTATTGGGCTTCCATTTATACTGTTTAGTTTTCAGAGATAAACCAACACAACCTGTCTGCCTTCCATTTATCATACCCTGTAAATTTTGCCCTGGAGACCACCTTGCTAGTTAGTTCCAGCTTTTTCTTAGATAGTTCACAAAGAGTCACAGTAGTTCTGTAGTGCTACCCCCACCCACCATCACTCATAGTTTGACTGGGGGCTTAAGTGCAGCAGCCAGCATGGAAATTCCTCCTTGGCCTGAAGGAACTGTCATACAGGAATTTATTTTTATATCTTTTGCTCATATAAAGCCACTATCCATAAAGTGACTGGGTCGCATCAATCAATTACCTATCACTGCATTCTATGCAATCAACATCCTTGAGAAATGCCTTTCTCCTTTGATATCCCTTTATAGAAAACAGTGAATCTGTCAATCTCCTCACAAGTTGTGTAGTAGAAAGCTACAAACAATGTTTTTCTTATTATGAAGTTACAAGGATCAGATCATCCCATCTAACTGTTGGCCTTAGGATGATTGACTTATATACCAGTTTATCATCCAATGCATACTTATATTTTTACAGGAAAATTCGATCATTAATTCTACACTGAAGGAATTATTGGCCATGAATAATCTATACACTATATGTAAACAGATTGTATTTTTAATACCTCTTTTTTTGGGAATTTCCATCCCCTCTATTCCTACGACATTAAAATCAAGTCAAAAATGTGCATTCAATTACACATGGCTTTAGTATTTTCATATATATTCATCTCTCAAAAATCTTGTTCTTCCTTAATTAAGTCTTCTATTTGTTGACGCTGCTATTGTTTAGATAAGGATACCCAATTCTCTTGGGCCTCCCTTCCTTCAGCAATTGCGAAAAAGATAAATTGTCAGCAAGACAAATCAGGTAGGACCATACTTGGCAGAGTCTGTCTCTCAACCAACAGTGATATAATGTCTCTCAACCAACAGTGATATAATGAAAACCTCCCATTACTATAGCTATGTACTTATTTGATAGATCTGTAATTTGGTTTCAAAAGCCTCATTCATGTTTTCTCCTTGATTGAGAGAGAGTGATAATAGTATTAGTGATAATATTATTACTTACCAATAATATTAATACTTTTAAGGGTTCTTTTGTTTATTTTAATCCAGTTGCTCACCACAATACTGCCAAATTCATTAATCTGGATTTTCAAGTAAAAAAGTTTATTCTTTATATACAATGCAGCTCCTTTTGTCTTTCTACTGCTCTTCTTTCTTTTGAATAAATGATATCCTTCAGTTGCTATTTCAACCTTGAGTGTCACTTTACTAGATGTATGCTAGATCATCTTTGCCTTTCTAAACAAAACATATGAAGCTCATCTTGTTGATTTCCAGTAATCTGAGCAGTAATATCAAAGGAAGATGTGGATTTTATCAGCTATGTTTTTTTTGTATTTATTTCTCATTGAGTGGCTTAAGTGGCTATTTTTCACTCTAGATATGTTGTGCAAGCTCAATGAACTGTGCTCACCTGGACAAACCTGGATATTTGGACAATCTTCTTGTACTTGACTCAATTGTCTAGCCAGAACTGATGGGACCTCATATAAAAATACTTCCAGTACTAGACAGAATCAAGCATGGAAACCCTTGGAGATTTCATTAAGATGGAATTTTTGAGGCAGTAGTACAGAAATAGTTGCCACTGCTTTCTTTCGTTATATGAAAGTTGGATATCAAGATAGGTTTGAGATTTTTACAGTCTTTTTGAAGACTTCTCCCATCCTAGATTTCCTGGACATTCTATATCCACGTACAAACTAGAGTCTAGACCCAAACCTATATAACTTCAGAGTCAATGTCTGAGTTAACCACTATCCAAATTGCCCAAATAAATTCATAAGGCAGAAATCATTAAAACAATATGAATAGCCACAAAATTATAAGCCTTGAAATCTGGTAAATGCTTATAATGTGATTGTTGTGAGAAGTAAACTGCGAGACTAGGATTAGGTATTTTATTATATATTGTGAAGGTATATATTCTGTCTTTCCTCCAGGAAATCAAGGCAATGTACATACAAGTAGTCTTTGATTTATAAACATTCGTTTAATGGCTGTTCAAATGTTACAACAACACTGAAAATGGGCGTTGGTCCTTACCTGACACGCCATTTCTCTGGAGCCGGGAGGATCATCCAGAAAGTGGGAGGTGCTTCAGTCTGCGTCATTGAAGGCTGAGCTTAATTACTGAGGAATGCTCCGCCCTCCGTCACGTGGCTCCCTTGCATTCCCCAGTTTATGCGAAGTCGAGAGTGAAGAGAAGATCGTGCTCTCATCTTACCATGCTAAAAGGTTCATTGGCCGAAACAAGACCCCACCAGACGGTGAAATAAAAGGGTGGGGCTGGATGATCCTCCCGGCTCCAGAGAAATGGCGTGTCAGATAAGGACCAACGCCCATTCTCCTGAGAGCCGATCGGATCATCCAGAGAGTGGGACATACCAAAGCTTGGCTGTCCTATGGGAGGGACTCCGTCTGGTTGTGTAGTCCCTGCGGTTCTTTGAGGACTCGCTGGAGAACTCGTCTACCAAACGAAGTCTCCGCCAAGGCAAATATGTCAATCTTATTGTGCCTGTTGAAGGGAGATGGGGATGCCCAGTTGGCTGCCCAACAAATATCCGCAATTGGAGTCTGGGTGGCCCAAGCTGCCGAGGTGGCTGCCCTTCTGGTGGATTGTACTGTTATTCCGCTGGGAACCGGCAGAGCCTAGGACAAGTACGCTTTGGAAATAGTAGCTCTAATCCAGCGGCCAATGGTTGATGGGGACATCTTATGGCCTAATGATTTGGGCTGAAAGAAAAGGAATAGGGATTTGGGCCTCCTGAAGGGCTGGGTACACTTAATGTAAATGCGGAGGGCCCGTCTTACATCCAGGGAATGCCAAAGCTTCTCCCTTTCCCGCGAGGAATTGGGGTAGAGGTTCGGAAGTATAAGTTCCTGTGCCCTATGGAAGGCTGATTTGACCTTGGCAAGAAGTAGAGTCCGGTCGGAGAACCACCCGATCGGCATGGAAGATGCAACCGACAAGGCTGCTATCTCTGATATTCGGCGAGCCTAAGTAATGGCCATCAGGAACACAACTTTGAATGTTAGGAACTAGAGTGAGGATTCCCTTAGAGGCTCGAAGGGTTGTTTAGTCAGGGACACCAGGACCTTATTAAGGTCCCAGGTAGGGTATCTATGTACGGTTGGGGGACACAAGTTAGAGTCTCCTCTGAGAAATGCCCTAATGCGAGGGTGGAGGGAAGGGGAACCCAGGTTGTCGCAAACAATGACAGTTGAGAGGGCTGCGACCCGACGCCTCTGGGAAAGACCTTTCCTCAGACCCTCTTGGAGGAATTCCAAAACTTGAGGGATGGAGGGTGAGAGCGGGTTGACTTGGAGACTATGGCACCACTCGCAGAACCCCTGTTAAGTGACATTGTATATTCTGGTTGTTGAGGGCCGCCTGGCGGCTAAAATGGTATCAATAACCTGGTCAGAGAACTGCTCCTTCCTTAGACGTTCCCGCTTAACCTCCAAACGGCTAACTGGAGCCACTGAGGCTCCGGGTGTTGGGGGGGCCTTGGAAAAGGGATATCCTGTGCAGGGGAATTTTCCAAGGGGGGGGCCACCGATAGGTTGCGGAGGTCCGCAAACCATGGGCGCCTGGGCCAGTAGGGTGCCACTAGAGTCAGCTCTGCTTTCTTGGAGATGAGCTTCTGGATGACTCTGGGGACCAGGGCCAACAGAGGGAATGCATATAGAAGCCCTGTGGGCCAGGGGCAATGGAGGGCATTGTGATTCTCGGCCCCGTGGGAGTGGTTCCTCGAGAAAAACTTGGGGAATTGGGTGTTGAGCGGGGATGCGAAGAGGTCTACTGACAGGAGACCGAACATCATGGTTGCTTCCCTGAACAGCGACGGGTGGATGCGCCACTCGGACTGGTCCACCATGGTCCTACTCAGCCAATCTGCTTGGGTGTTTGAGACTCCTGAGATGTGCTCGGCTTTGAGGGAGAGGAGATTGCGCTCCGCCCAACAGCAGAGGCGCTCGGCCTCTCTCATCAAACTTATGGACTGGGTGCCCCCTTGTCGGTTGACGTGAGCCTTGGTGGTGACGTTGTTCAAGAGTATCAGGACATGCCGCCCGCGTACGTGGGGGAGGAAGTTGTGCAGGGCCAGGTGGATGGCGCGAAGTTCCAACCAGTTTATACTGCATGTCCGTTCTACCTGTGACCATTTGCCCTGTGTCGAGAGCAAGTGGATGTGAGCGCCCCATCCGGACAGGCTGGAGTCTGTGGTGAGGGTGAGGCATTGGGGTTCCTTGTTGATGGCAGGACTGGTCCACCAGAGGAGAGACGTTAGGACCCTTGAAGGCACCTTGACCGTGGCCTTTGAATTGCTTCTGCCGACCCCTTGGAACAGGATCAGGAACCACTGTAGGGATATAGTGTGTAAACGGGCCCAGGGAACAATGGAAATACATGAGACCATTTTACCAAGTAATTTAGACGATTCTAAAGGTGTTACCTTCCTTGATCGTCTGATATGTTTGACAGTTTCCTGAATGCTATGGAATCTCTCGGAGGAACGGAAAACCTTTCCCTGAACCGAGTCAATGACGGACCCCAAGTGGGTGATCCGTGTAGATGGTAACAGATGGCTCTACTGCCAGTTTACTAGGAACCCATGGTTTTGGAGGGCAGAGAGAGTAGCTCTGATATCCTTTTCTGCTTGGGTTCTGGAGTGAGACAGGATGAGGATGTCATCCAAGTAACAGTAGAGACGAACCGGGAGGTCCCTGAGGTGGGCCACTAGGGCCGCGAGGACCTTAGTGAAGGTTCTCAGGGCAGAGGCCAATCCAAAGGGAAGGGCCACATATTGGAAATTGTGATGGTTGTAGCAGAACCTGAGCAATTTGGAATGACAGGGCTGGATTGGAATATGAAGATACGCCTCTGAAAGGTCTATAGAGGATAGCCAGTCTCCCTGCCTGATGCCCAGTAGAATGGATTGAAGGGTGTGCATCGTAAACCTGTGGTAGGTCAGGTAACGGTTAAGGCATTTCGGGTCCAGAATAGCCCTCCATCCCCCTGAGGATTTGGGGACCACGAAGAGGTGGGAGTAAAACCCCCACCTCCACTGGGATGGTGGTACAGGTTGTATGGCCTGTATGGTGAGGAGATGGTGGATAGCTGAATCAATTGGGATCCTTGGAGGGGGGGATGCCATAAAAAAAATCAGGGGGGGAGCGCTGGAATTCAAGCGTGAGGCCCAATCTGATGGTGTCTCGGGCCCAGGCATTGGAGGTAGAGGAATCCCATCGGTCGGCAAAATGCTTGAGGTGTCCGCCAATGGGAAGGGAGGGATGGGATTTATCTGGGTCATCTAAGTACAACCCCTTGCTTGAGAAGGGGAGTTTATTCCAAATATTTGCCTTTGTCTGGGATCGAACTCACGACCTCCTGACTATGAGGGAAGTGCTCCACCTCTAGGCCACCTGCCAAAGGGCTGCGTCGGAAAGGCTTTCCTCCTGAACCCCTGAAGGGGCGCCTGTAGCTGCCACCCCTCCTGTTCCTGTCACCCAATTGGCTCAATCCTGGGGCTGGAATGGCCGGTAGGAGGGGGGTCTCGGATGCCTGGGCAGGAAAGGATACTGGTAGAAAGGACGGGGGAACCTCTCCAAAAGGCTGAGGTGCTCTTGACTCTGACCTCCGAAAGAGGGGAGGAAGGAATTTTTTCTTGCTTCGGGTTTCGGACAGCAATGGCTGCAGGGCGGTGCCAAATGGTTTGTCCCCCTTAATGGGAGAGGTGGCCAACTTAACCTTGTTTTTCACGTCCACCTGCCAGTGTTTAAGCCAGGGCAGGCAGCGAGCTGTAACGTGAGAGGTTATTGCACGGGCGGAGAAATTAACTGCGTGGTAGGTGGTGTCGGCTGAGAATTCTGCCGCAGCCGTCAATTTTGCGATGTCCTGATGTGTCCTTGCGTTAGAGGAGGGAACATGTTGTTTCAGTTGGCGGAGCCACCGAATTAAAGACCTGGTGAAGAATGAAGCGGCCGTGGCCAAACTAATGGCCCAGGTGTCCGCTTGATGGGCCCTACGTAAGGCCAGTTCGGACCTCTTGTCCTCGGGTTTCAGAGCCTCCAGGGGATCACTGGGGGAGGACGAGGGTGCTAAGCCCAATATGGGCTCACCTGCCTCGGGAGTGTTAAGCAGGTTGTAGAAGCTCGACTCGAGGTTAAAGAACCTCTTGTCCTGGTTGCATGGGACCGGAGGGGCCCTTGTAGAGTCCAAATGGTTTGAAACTAGGTCGTGAAATATGGATGGGGCCGGAATAACCTCCGCCTCCACCACGGGCTGCCTGAAAATGGCGTCCTCTTGTCCCTCCGCCAGGGAAAGGAGAACCGAGGAGGACTGAACAGACAGGCCAGAAATGTTCTTGGCCTAAAATCAGAACGATTTAAACATGTGTGGCTTGAACAGACCCACAACGGTGGGTTGATCGGGAGTGAGACCCTCGTCCTCAGACATGTCTCCTTCCATCGGGTCTATCTCCGATAGCGCTTCCCCTTGGTGTGTAGAACCCCATTGAAATTCCTCCTCCTCCCCGAACCGATCCAGGTCCTCTATGGCCTCCTCCAGTTCCCCTTCTGGGAGAGGACTGTCCCCCTGCAAAGGTACCTAACCATGAGTAGGGTCCAATCTGGACGAGGACCTGGCTGATGGCGAGTCTGGACATCTGTTGAAGGCTGTCTGCTATCCCCTGGCGGATAGCCCGTTCCATCCATGCCTGCATGTACGCAGGGATCTCAACTGTGGCGGCCTCCTCCTGGCACAGACCAGTGACCGTGGGCATGAATGTAGTTCGGGCAACCGTCTGGTGGCTGGTCCGGGGATCTGGTGTCCCTGGGATGAGCTGTGCCTGGAGAGGGAAGAACAATTGGGGGGGGGGGTCTGGAGGTAGAAGGAACAGAGGATGGTAGGGCTGGAAGCATGGGTTGTGCCTCTCTAGATCGCCTCAAATTCTTTCTCCAGTGCCCTATGACGTCTTAGGGCGTCTCTCTGAGAAGCCTTGGAAGTATCCTTAGAGTCTTCCTTAGCCTGTTTGCGCAGGTGGTGGGATTTAGATCTGGCCTTCAAATAGGGGCCTTTTGTGGAAATGTCATCTGCCATTATAGAAGAAAGGACTGAAATACCAATTTAAGACGGTTGGCTCGCCAAGGTTTCGACCTACAACGAAGGCCGGGTGTCCTTTCAGCTGGCCCGCACCCCCTTTTGAAATTTAGACATATACAGCCTATAAAATTAATATTGTTATAATTATGAATATATATAAAACAATTAGTATTGAAACTGTTTAATAGTCCTTTAGCGAGAAAGTTTATATATCTATATATATATCTATATATCTATATATATATCTATATATCTATATATATCTATATATCTATATCTATATCTATATCTATATCTATATCTATCTATCTATCTATCTATCTATCTATATATATATAATATTTCTTAATATTATTATTATTATTTTTATTATTTTTATTTCATAATATTCAATTGGGGATCTGGCTTGATGCTCCTAGGAAGGAGTGGCCCCAGAGGTTGCTGTAAGTTATCACCAATCTGCCAAATGAACGCCTGAGGCTGGAATGAGGCCTCTGGCAGCTGGAGCTCCCAGGCAAAAACCGGGAGGGATAGGCTACAAGCTTCTGCCCTGAGCATGCTGCAGAAGCCAACTAGTGTATGCCAATTGTGATTAAAATCTAATAGCTCTCACAGGCTGGATGGCCTATGACTAGAGCTAGTCCCTTCGCAGGCCAATGAGGCCTTTAAATATAGCGCCCAACACACGGCGGCACCCAAAATGGCGGCCGGCCACGATCTCTTATCCACGGGCCGCTCAGAGCAATTAAAAAGCCTCTGCGGCATGTCTAGAGGCCGGAAAGGCAGCCAGGTAAACTATTCGCCCTTTCCTGGGGTGATCGGCTTTCGCGGTGGGGGGGAACACCAGCTGCGCTTATCAGCGCGATTGAATGGAGCCGCTGCGATTGCGGCACGGAGAAGCGGCAGGGAAAGGAGCCGAATTGGGGGGGGAGGAATGGCGCCGGAGCGCGAAAGCCGCCCGCTCGTTATCCCCCTGGGGGTGAAAAAAACGCGCTCCCTGCTACAGCTACCTGAAGTGCGCAGAGGCTAAGGAAGAGCCAAGAATAAAAGGCAAACCTGAAAGAGTAAAGGACTTTGCAGCAATTAGCTTGAATCGGCCAAGGAGTGGAAATACACAGCCTATTCTCACGAAGGCTGAGCATAAACTGGGGAATGCAAGGAGCCACGTGATGGAGGGCGGAGCATTCCTCAGTAATTAAGCTCAGCCTTCAACGATGCAGACTGAAGCACCTCCCACTCTCTGGATGATCCAACCGGCTTTCAGGAGAAAAGTGACTTCTGTTTAAAACTGCCATTGTTGCAGTATCATCCTGGTCATGTTATCAAAATTTGGCAACTGGCATGTATTAATAACAACCGCGGTGTCCTGAGGTTATGTAAACATCTGATTACATGATGATAACCTTCTGACAAACAAAGTTGATGGGTAAGCCAGATTCATTTAACAACATGTTACTAACTTAACAATTGCAGTGATTCACTTAACAAGAAAGATTGCAAAATGGAGTAAAACTCACAACAACTGCCTTGCTTAACAATGAAAAATTTTGGCTCATTTGTGGTCATAAGTCAAGTAGTACCTGTACTAATCTTTTTTTTTTTTTCATGTTTCCCAAATGCACTTGTGATATAGATCAGGTTGATAAACAGCTGCAATCCCAAAGTCATTAAATAAGATCCTATGAATAAAAATTGACTATAAACTGGATTCCCCCAGACCTTTAATTTCCTCTCTGTCGTGTCCGCAAAAAGACGCCAGGAGTCGGTGACTACGTTTCAAGCTCTTTATTTAACAGTTGTGAACCGAACCAGCGAAAAGGAAAAAGCCCGCAGCTTTTATCCATTTCGCTGCGGCGGCCGCGGCCAATGGCAGCGATTCAAGTCTCCCGCTCTTGGAGTGAGCCAATCGCGGGAGACCTAAAACGGGCCAATCGGTGCGGCTCGCCTGGCCAATCAGAAATCCCCGCGCTTTAGCCAATCAAAGCGCGGGGATTTCGAGTATGTAAATTAAGGACAGAACACCCCTCCCCTCTTGGTATAGTCCTTACGTTGCGTAGTCACGTAGGTAGGCGGGGCTCCGTCTAGTCCTACTTGACCTGCGCAACTCAGTTGCAAGCTGGATTTCGTCCGGAGCGGTCATGTTTTTGGCTGCTCCCTCTTCTGTGCGAACCGGTTGGATGATCGGGCCGGTTCCTTCTCCGTGGCTCCCACCTGGGCCTTCCGGGTTGGTTGAGCTACGGGTTTCACCGCTCCCGCTTGGTTTCTCCGAGTTGGTTGAGCTGGCTAGGTGGTTCTTCTCCGGTGGGGGATCGCGATGGCTGCGCTCCGGTAAGTACTGCTGGTTTATTTTTTCTTGCGTTTGCTTATTCGGGTATTCCCTCCCCCCTTGGTTCGTGTTTTGGGGGTTGAGTTCTGTTGCTGTTCGTGACCTGAGCTGGTCAATGTGCCATTTCCAGGCTCGCCCATCTGTGGTTTGGAGCCGGTATGATCGTGGGCTTGTGATCTGGGTGATGACGGCTGGGATCCATAGGGGGTCCCCCGTCAGGTTTTTCGCGTACACTAAGTCGCCGGGTGCGAATGTTCAGTATTTTGTACTTGAGTCTGGGGGCCGCTCCGGGTTATATGTTGGGTGTAACCTGTCGAGTGGGGACCTCAACTTCCTACCCATTAGTAACTCGGCTGGGCTTTTGTTGGTAGTGGTGTTCGGGGTGATGTGTTGTATAAAGAGGAGTTTATTTATTTTGTCGTTGATCTCCCCGTGGTCCATTTTCCGGATGGTTTTTTTGGTAAATTGAACCATCCGTTCCGCCCTACCGTTCGCCGCCGGATGCGCCGGTGCTGTTAATGCGTGGCGGATGCCCCTCTCCGCCAGGAATCTCTCAAAGTCGAGGGAGGTAAATTGGGGCCCGTTGTCGGAGACGACGACGTCTGGGAGGCCGTGTGTTGCAAAGAGTTTGCAAAGTTCTTTGATGACGGCCTCCGTGGTAGTAGATTTCATGTCGCTTACCTCCAACCAGTTGGAGTAAGCGTCAACTGTTATTAGAAAGGTATGCCCATTCGTGGGACCGGCAAAGTCTAAATGGATTCTGGACCAGGGCCCCCTTGGTGTTTCCCACTCCAGGATGGGTGCTGCGGGTGGGCTTGGTCTGGTCTCCTGGCATCGTTGGCACCTAGCTACCCATGCCTCTATCTGCTTGTCCATCCCTGGCCACCAAGCGTAACTCCTGGCCAGGGCTTTAGTTCTGACGATGCCAGGATGCCCCTCATGCAACATCTCTAAGACCTTCCCTTGCAACCTGTCCGGGATGACCACCCTGTCACCCCACAAAATACACCCCTTAAGCAGCGAGAGTTCAGTCTGGCGGTTTCTGAATGTCTTAACGGATTCGTCATTGTCCCTTTCAGGCCAACCTTTTTCCACCCAATGTAAAATTCGCGCCAGACGCCTGTCCTTAATAGTTTCCCGGGCAATGTCTGACGCGGTAATGGGTAGGTTGGGCAGGTTCTCGATGTTAAGGGTGTTTGTCGTTGGTGCTGGGTCAGGATCAGAGTCTGGTAAAGGCGAGCGGCTTAAAGCGTCCGCGTGCGAAATTTTCTTACCCGGCTTGTGTAACAGTTCGTAGCTGTAGGCTGCCAGGAACTCGGACCACCTTGTCATCTGGGGCGATAAAATGTTCGGGGTGGCTCGGTTTCCTGCAAGGATGCCCAGC
The DNA here is from genome assembly GCA_033807585.1 of Hydrophis major. NCBI lineage: Eukaryota > Metazoa > Chordata > Lepidosauria > Squamata > Elapidae > Hydrophis > Hydrophis major. The sequence continues at coordinate 113,252,722 of CM066343.1, forward strand.
AACGGCTTATGATCTGTCACAATGGTAAACGGGCGGCCGTAAAGGTATTCGTGGAATCGCTTAACGGCGGCAACTATAGCCAATGCTTCTTTGTCCAGCTGGCTATAGTTCCGCTCCGGTTTAGTTAGAGTCCTGGAAAAGAAAGCGATGGGTGCTTCTCTTTTGTCGGGGAGGGTATGGCTGAGGACAGCGCCGACGCCGAAAGGTGATGCGTCGCAAGTGACAACCAAGGGCAAGGTTTCGCTGAATTGGATCAGGACGGCGTCGGAGGTGAGGAGGTCTTTGGTTTTTTGGAAGGCGGCTTGCTCCCGTCTCCCCCAAGTCCAGGTTGCCGCCTTATCCAGGAGCCTATGCAAAGGCTCCGCCGCCGTAGCCTTTTGGGGTAGGAAAACATTATAATAATTCAGCAACCCCAAGAAAGCCTGTAGTTCCGTCTTAGACCTAGGGTGGGGGCCTCTTTGATGGCTTTCACTTTTTTAATTGTAGGGTGAATGCCATGCCGGTATAGAAGGTAGCCCAAGAATTCCACTCGCTCTGTGCATAGTTGGCATTTTTCCCGCTTTACTTTAAGTCCCGTTACTTTAAATTTTGTTAAGACCTCCCTGAGTCAGTTTTCTAATTCGGCTTCGTTTGGCGCCGCCACTAATACGTCATCAAAATAGGGCACCACCCCCTTGATGCCCTGCAGTAAACGTTCCATCAGGCTCTGAAAGATGCCTGGTGCCACGCTGACTCCGAACTGGAGTCGGTTGCACTTGAAGGCCCCCCGATGGGTAACGATGGTCTGGGCTTCCGCTGTTTTTTCGTCGACCGGCAACTGTTGATATGCTTGGGCGAGATCGAGCTTGGCAAAGACCCTGCCCCCTCCCAGTGAGTGCAGTAGGTGTTGCACGATTGGGACAGGGTAGGCGCTTTGTTGCAACGCGCCATTTAGGGTGGCCTTATAGTCCCCACAAATTCTCACGGACCCGTCTGGTTTGACTGGGGTCACTATAGGGGTCTCCCATCGGGCATGGTCTATCGGCTGTAGCACCCCCTGTTTGACGAGCTTGTCAATCTGCTCGTCAATCTTAGGTTTTAGGGCGAATGGCACCCGCCTAGGTTTTAGTCGCTTGGGGGGAACCCTAGGGTCTAGGTCAAATGAGATAAGGGGCCCCTGGTACTTGCCCAGGCTTCCGTCGAAGACCTCCCGGAACTCTTGGGCTAGCCGCTGTTCCCAGCCGTCGTCGGCGACGTGGTTGACTCCTGTTAGCGCGATGTCAAGCGGGGCGAACCATTGTAAGCCCAGCAGGCTTGGGTGGTCGCGATCGACGATTGTGAGTGGGAGTTGTTCGGTGCGGCCCTTATAAGTTACATTAAAGTTCTTGGTGCCCACTACCGGGACGTGGTTTCCCTGGTAGTCTTTTATAATAAGTCTTTGGGCGTTTATGTTCCTCTTATGGAGGGTGGGCACTAACCGTTTTATCTCGTGCCATGCAATCATGGAGAGGTAGGACCCGGAGTCCACCTCCATCTTGCATGGTTGGCCTTCAATGTGGACTTCTACGTGTACCTTTCTGGCGCCGTCGGAGATGGCGTGGCCGATGGTTACCGTCTGGTGGGTTTCTTCCTTGCGCCGACTGTCGCCGCCTCTTGAGGGTCGCTGGATTCGGTCCCACCGGCCGTCCGGTTGGCGATCTCTGGTCCTGGGCGGTGGGCTTTCCCTCTTACGCTCGTGTTGGTCCCATCTGGGTGGGCTGCGAGTCTTCTTTTGGCGGCAAACCCGAGCGATGTGTCCCCTTTTTTCACAATGCCTACAGATAGAGTCAAAAAATCGGCATTCTGATCTGGGGTGGTCGCCGCCGCATCCGGCACAGTTGGTCCTCGACCTACGACCTCTTCGATTCCGTTGGTCGCCGCGCCCCGTCTGCACGCGATGTATGTCCTCCTCGTCTTCTGACGTGCTGGATGCAGACTGGAATTCTCCGTAGTGTGCGGTTGATTCGTTTTTTGGGTTGGCCGACCTTGCCGGGTTGTTGTTTCCGCCCTTCGCGTCAGATTTTCGCATGCTGTCAGCGGAAGTGCGGGTTGCTTCTGCGGCTGCGGCTGCGGTAAGGGCGTCTGCTAGGCTGATGTCGCCCTTAGCCATAAGCCGGCTCTGGAGTGCAGGGTCCCATAGGCCGAGTACGAATCGGTCTCTTAGGAGGCTGTTCAGACCTTCGAATTCGCAGAGTCCTCCTAGGCGCCTCAGCTCGGCGACAAAATCGCTCAGTTTTTCGCCCGGTTTCTGGTCGCGCCGGTAAAATTCGTTGCGCCGGATCAGGATGGGGACCTCGGGGGCGTAATGGCGCCGCAGGATAGGTTCGAGGACGTCCCAGTCCATGGCGGTTGCGTCGGCTGGCTTGGCCAATGCTTTGGCCATCTGGAAAACCTCGGTTCCGCAATGGGTGAGGAAAACGGCGCGTTTTAGCGGGCCCGGGGCATCCTTCATTCCGGTGCACTCGAGGTACATGCGGAAACGGTCTGAGAACGATTCCCAGTCCTCGGTGGCGGGGTTGAAGGGGGCGGGCGGTGCTATTTTCGCCATTTCGGTGCTGAAACTGGCTCTTGTTGGACACGGGGTTCGGTTCAGGGTCGGGATCCCACCCTCGTCGCCAGTGTCGTGTCCGCAAAAAGACGCCAGGAGTCGGTGACTACGTTTCAAGCTCTTTATTTAACAGTTGTGAACCGAACCAGCGAAAAGGAAAAAGCCTGCGGCTTTTATCCTTTTCGCTGCGGCGGCCGCGGCCAATGGCAACAATTCAAGTCTCCCGCTCTTGGAGTGAGCCAATCGCGGGAGACCTAAAACGGGCCAATCGGCGCGGCTCGCCTGGCCAATCAGAAATCCCCGCGCTTTAGCCAATCAAAGCGCGGGGATTTCGAGTATGTAAATTAAGGACAGAACACTCTCCTCAGGATCAACTATTATAGCACATTGATATCTCTCTTCTGAATCATAACATTTAAAGAGATTTGTTATTGTGTCATGTGTCATGTAAATAGCTTGATGATTTCAGCCTGCAAGTAAGCATGGATGACATTTGTCTGATTATAAGATGATACACATTTTATTTTGACCCCATTGTGCTTTACTATAAATGCCACTGTCTTTACTATGACTCAGAACAGAGAGTAAACAGCCTGATATACATTCCAGAGCTCTTTAATACCATACCACTAAAAACAAAAGTAAAAATTAAAAATCATTTTTCCACCAGAAAGGGAAATGTTCAATAACGGTGAGCCTCTAATAAGTCTAAAGTTTCGAAAACAATTACACAGTATCTGATTTTAAGCAGAGTAGGGGAGGATGAAAATTTGCAATCCATTCTCAAACAAAAGAACAATAATCTTTAAGCCATCCTATATTTATGTTATATTATATATTTGTTGTTTTATATTATATATTACTTTTATTTTATTAATTTCATGTCATGATACATACTGTAAAATTAAGCTGGCTGGAAATGGATTTCCTGATAAATAGTACATCAATAAATATTATACTTGAAATGTTGATCAATGTTCTAAGCCAGGGGTGTTAAACTGCAGGCTGGATGCATCCCACAGGGTGCTTAGATCTGGCCCACGAGGCTGCCCTGGAAAGAGCAAAGGACCAGCTCATGGTGCCTCTGCCAGCAAAAATGGAGCTCACAAGGGCCCTGCACACACACCCGGGCTCTGCCCCCCAGCTCCATTTTCACTTGGAGAGGGCTAGCAAAACAAACTAAAAACAAACAAAAGAGAAATATCTCCCCTTTTGCATTTTAGCATGGAAGAAGGTACAGAAAGGAAAAAGGGAAAGAGGAAAGAAAAAGAAGGAAAGATGGGAAGAGGACAAAGAAGGAGAAATAAGGAAAGAGAAGAAGGAAGGAGAATGAAGAGGGAACAAAAAAAAAGGAAGGAAGGAAGGAAGATTATAATGAGAAAGAGGCAAGGTTTGAGGGAAGTCCACTTGGCCACCACAGGTACCCCCAACACGAGTGAGATTGAGCTGGCAATGCCCACCCTGGCCAGCCCACCCTGGCCATGTTCCCCCAACCCTCTGAAGTCAAACACAATCCTGATGTGGCTCTCAATGAAATCGAGTTTGACACCCCTGCCTGTTCTAAGCAATGAAATCAGCAAGCAGTTGCCACGACCAGGCAGAACAACATAAATCAGGTGCCTCTGAATTTCAAAACAGAGTTAAGACAACAGCAATGTTTTAATTGACTTTAAAAGATATGGAGAAAAAACAGAAATCTCTGTATAGACTTTGACTTTAGTTTACTGTACTTCAAATAAGTAGATCTTCTGTGCATATGGTTTTGCTATCTGTAACAAATAAACAAATGTAGCCCTGTCACATATGCAAACTTTCAGGCAATTAACTATTTCCTGAATATAGAATTATGTGTCTTGAGAGTCAAAATATATTGCTGTGTCCAGCATGAGGGCTGACAAAAGTCTTGCTTCAAATTTTAGGTATTTTCCAAGGACAGAGTCTTATAATGTTTTCCCCATAACATTATTACCATTCAAGATACACTCTGGTTCAGCTACCTTTAAGTGGGGAGTATGTATGAGGGGTGTATGTAATCATTTATATTTTTACTTTTTCATCCACTTCACTTTCAAACTAATGGAAAATAAATTGCATTTCAAGGAAAATAATCAACTGAGAAGAAAAAGTCATTGAATTGTTAAAATGGTGTGTGGGCTTTTTGCATTTATTTCAATCAGAAAATCATTGAAAAGCATGTCATAACCTTGTTTCTTTATGATGCAGCAATTGTTCTCTAGCAGTTGCTAACATCTCTTGTTTCCCATATTCCAACAAAAAGCCCAAAGGATAAGGATAATATCATCAAGGAATTACCAAGGCAAGGCAACAAATGGGGTAATGTGCTCACGAGGCTGGGATCTCCAAAATATGCAGGCCACTACATTTTCAATTAACTGAAATTTCTAAATATTATTTAAGAGCAACCCCAACTAAAGCAAATTATAGTAGTTTAGACAAATGAGGATAGGGCATGAATTGCAGTAAGTTTGCAATTGGTGCACCATTTGGAGCTGGGTGCAATTCCCTCTGGCTATGGCTTCTACCTGCTATCCAACAGGAGTCATGAATCCAGAAGGATTACCTTGTTGCAAAGCTGCTCCCTGATAGGTAATACATGCCCATAAGGAGATGCCCAAGAACTTCAATATATCAGCAGCAACTCTGAATCACCAAGATTCAGCTTCAGTGTGCTCTCTCTCCCCAACAGATTCTGAAAGTCTCCAGGCCTCAGGAAAGAGAGTTGGTAGCATCTTGGTAATGTAAAATTGTATGCCATCATCTTATTGATGATACCACATCCGAAGTCATCTAATGAACTTCCCCAATGGCTTCATTTAGATGAAAACTAAATGATACAAAACTGATGTCTGCAGTATTCCACAGTGACCACCATGCCAATTTACGTCTCCCACCAACTTCCAAACCCCAATCTTCCCCTGTAATCCAAAATAATGTATGGCTGATTTACAAAATATCAAGATATTTTATTAATCACAAGGGCCATGATTTCCTATCCAGATCCTGATGCAGGTCCTCCAGGAGAGAAACTAATGCTACCTCTATTCCCAAACTATTCCTGAATTCTGACTGAAAGGGGGCCAGATAATCCACTTTTCTAGGTTTTATTTATTTTATTTATTTTTATTTATTTGATTTGTCAATTGCTTACAAAATAACAGGTATAAGTATAAACATAGTTTTGAATAGATGAAATGGCTACGTATAAGAAAAATAAAAAAGAAACAATAGGACAGGGATGGTAGGCATGATTGATGAGCTTATGCACGCCCCCTACAGGCCTCTTAGGAAAGGGGTGAGGTCAATAGTAGACAGTCTAAAGTTAAAGTTTTTGGGGTTTGGGGAAGAAACCACAGAGTCAGGTTGAATATTCCAAACATTGACCACTCTGTTGCTGAAGTCATATTTCCTGCAATCAAGTTTGGTGCAGTTAACCTTGAGTTTGTATCTATTCTGTGCTCTTGTATTCTTATGGTTGAAGCTGAAGTATTCATTTACACGTAGGACATTGCAATGTATGATTTTATATATTATATTTAGATCAGACCGAAGGCGGCATAGTTCTAGATTTTCTAGGACTAGAGTTTCAAGTTGGTGGCATAAGGTATTCTGCAATAAGTAGAGGAATGGAGAACTCTTCTTGTGAAATATTTCTGGACTTTCTCAACTGTGTTAATATCAGATACGTAATGTGGGTTCCAGAGTGATGAGCTGTATTCAAGTATAGGTCTAGCAAATGTTCTGTATGCTCTAGTTAATAGCGTGATATTACCAGAGAAAAAGCTACGTAGAATTAGGTTAACAACTCTTAATGCCTTTTTGGCTATGTAGTTACAGTGGGCTTTAGCACTTAGATCATTAGAGATGAGTACTCCAAGATCTTTGACAGAGTTTGGATCAACAAGGTCTTGACTATTCAGCTTGTATTTTATTTTCTGATATGTAAGACAGAGCATTTATTTGTTGAGATTTGAAGTTGCCATTTGATTGATCATTCTGATACACAGTCGAGTCTTTTTGGAAGGTAGTAGTATTTTCTGTAGTATTGAATAGCTTTACATCATCAGCGAAGAGAACGCAGTTGCTCTTAATATGATCACAGAGGTTGCTGTGAAGTTAATCTGTTACTGAATTTTAACAACTTTCCTTACAGAGAAAGGCTGGAAACAACTTGATTTTTATCTAACTCTATTGGATTCAAAGATGGACTCTTCGCAAGGGATATACCACAGCCTCTTTCAGGGATGTTGGCATCTCTTTCTCATGCCATAAGACACTGACAATCTCAGGCTAGTTGCTAACAACTGCAATTAGACCAGGTTATGATCTGACCATGGCAACAGTATGATGGAAACATCCTCCATCTCCAGAACATTCAACGTTTTCTCGGAGACAAAACAATACTCAAATATAACCACTCACTGGATTTAAGATAACTTGGACAAGCCTATAATAGTCATGGAGAATATGAACTCTCAAGCTTTAACCAAACCATCCCGGGGGCTAGTAGAGTATGTTATCAACACCAAAAGGGGTAGGCCAACCCCAAAACTAGATCAAACAACTCAAGAAATGATCAATATACATACAAAATTCCTATCTTGTTTCTACAGCCCACAATACAAATAGGCACACATACCCAGTATCTCCAAAGATGTGTTTCTGGTCATAGTCAAAGTCTTTCTTACAAACAAACCCATCTCCTGTCCTCAGCCATAATATCAAGGCTGACTAGGATAATTCCCAACATGATGACTTTGTTGCCAAAGTTCAGCCAGGTTTCAGTAATGCATGCCTCATCCAACACTAAATAATGGAAGAAGAGAGACTTATTGCAGACAGATCTGGCATTAATATCTGCACCTTGAGGCCAATAGCGCCAGAGATCCGATCACCAAGTTCCCAGAATAGGCTTAACAATCCAGAAATGGTTTTTTCCAAAGAAGAACTGGAGGTTTCTTTCCTTGAGATTACATCCCGAGTACTCCCTGCAATATCTCCCTTGGCCAAACACTCCAAGAATGAAACTGTCAGCCCTACCCTCTGGAAGCAGCTAACTTTCTCTGTGCTCTAAACCTTCGTCCCAAGCAAAATAATCCTCTGCCCCAAGGCTAGACAGCTCCCTGCAATAGAAAGCGCCCTGAAGCTGGCTTCAATTCACATTGTTAACCTCTGATGGTGTTTGGGTGCAAGCCATTTTCCTATTAAAGAGAGATCAAACCTCATCAGTTTTCTTCTGAAATTGGTTAAAATTGACAACATTCTGTTAGTTTCCCTTCTCTTGAGCAGAAAATAAAGTTCATGCAACTTGGTCTTTAAATATTTATTTCACTTAATTTTTGTATAGAGAAAGCAAGATAATTTTAGTGAATGAGGGATCTATGGAAGCTCACAGCAGAACATTTCTGAACAGACAGAAAGAACAAAAGACTTTCCTGACTCATTTTCACATTGCTTTTGAGGATCACAAGTTACCACGTTGAGTAACTTAGATATTGGGTGATTTAGTGTTCTGAGTCGTTAGTACTTTTTAAACAATTCATAACAAATTCAGTAATGAATTTTGTTACGTTCATAAGATTTAGCTGCTGTTATGGAGAAAACGGTGGGATTTTATTCTAGTTCAAAATTTAATATAAATTAATTTGGGAATGTTTATACTGTAAATAGATTTGGGATGTTATAAGTAAACATGTACGTCTAAAATAAATATTGTATTAGATTAAGAAATAGAATATATATAAAAGAAAATGGCAAGTCAGTAGTTCCAGTTTTAGCAAGCAACTGTTCAATGTTATTGAAAAATACCATAAAGGAGTGAGTGAAATATTCCTGTCACGACTAGGATAGTCTATATTTACAAATTAAAAATATTTCGATCTGAATATTTTTCAATAAACACTAAATGGCTAAACAGAATATACAGTATTTTCTGTAACTCTCTGTATTCATTACAGAGTTCACATCCAAAACCTGAAGGAAATTAATTAGGTTTGCCCTTGAGCAAGTTCTGATAAACAGAACACAATGAAATGCATGAAGACAAAGAAATTTCCTTTCCAATGTGTATAAAATCTCACAATGTGAGAAATATAACTAATATCTGAACTTCAAGCTTTTTATTTTTTGGTCTCCCCGTTTATAAATTTATAAATCAAACAGAATGTAGGCTGTCCTGCTTTCAGATGGTTTGTTCTTTAGAAAAGTATGTTTCTGATATTTTTTTTAAGGGCAGTGAGGCAACAGAGTATGCAGTCCTGGGAATGTCTACATTACCTACTTTCTAACAGAAACAGTCTTTTAATATTTTGAATCCAGTGGTGAGCTTGGCAGGTGATTAAGTGAACACCAACGTCAGAAACAAAAATGCATGCACAGATCTCCTGCCCTTCTCTTGTTAAGTTATTCATTTCCTAAGAGATTTTTTTTTAAAGGTGGGGGGGACTGATCCACAGGGAACCTTCATTGCTTTAGGCAACTTTAAGATCCTCACTTTCCAAACATGAAATAAATGCATCAAATGTATTCTACTTAAAAATGGCAGTTATCCAGTTTTCTGAAGCTATTATTCATTGTTGCCCCAAGCAAAGAGCAATTCTAAACAGACAATAACTGTTTGTGTTTCTTGCTTTTCCAAAAGTGTAAATGCCAACTTCCCATGGTGCATTTAATCTTTCACTTCAAAGCAAAAGTAAGCTTAATAGAACAAAGCAGGATTTAAAGAAAAATGAAAGATGAAATTGGACTACCCATGGGATAAAATTAAAATTATTAAAAATACCTCAGTAGGATAGCTTGCTGTGGAACACAAGGAATCACTGGATTTCTTTCTTAAACTCTTTGAGTTATTATTTATTTATTGCAATTACTTATAACCCACCTTTCAGGATTAAAATCATGTCAAAACAACTTACAAAAAAACTAAATAGAATTCTTGCTTGCTCTCCTGCCTCTCTCTTCAAGAATGTATACGTGCAAAACCAAGCCTCCAGAAAATTCCAGAACATTCTCTTTTCCTCCTGGCAACACTAATTGAGTTGTTCAGTAGTGGTTCAATAGTTTTCAGGAAGTTCTCAGAACATTACATCTTGGATATAAAATGTTTTGAAAAATACTCTGTGCAATTGATGACGATAACCAAGAGAAAGTAAAATTCTTTTCATTGCAAGTTTAAAAGTTAGGAATTTCCTAACCTCTTTAAACCTTAGAAAGAGATTCAAATATTTTTCTTTTTCCATTGCCCAATTTCTAACTTACAGGTGGGATTTGTTGCTACCAATAGTTGTGACCTTTGGGCTGAATAGATTGTTTAAGTTAAGAAAAGCATTTTTTTAATCTACATGCTGTATCTGAGCAACTAGATTGTGAACTTTAAAACTAGAAGGGCAAATAGGGAGGATATAATATAAATCTCATTTAATTTTATTTAAATTACATGCATATAATAGTGCTATTAAAATTTTAACCTCACAGCAAGTTTTTCAAACCTTTTAGTCAATTGGGGGTCTACTTGAACCCTTGAGTAAAAGTATGCCCAAATAAGTAGACAAAATCTATTTTAACATACTTTACTACAATAAAAACAGCCATGCAAAATGTAATCCTAAAATCTTTTTATTCACACAAGGTAATTGCATTTCAGGAACCCTATTGAAATCATTTGTCAATGATCTCAATGATTTTTCCCCTCCTTAATGTACCATAAATGCATAGAGATACATATAATATGCTTGGCTATAATGGGAACTAGAAAGTCTATGGGTTGTCCTTGAGTTACTACCACAATTGGGACCAGAATTTCTATTGCTAAACAAGGTAATTATTTAAGTAAGTTGCACCTGATTTTACAACCTGTTTGTCACCATTGTTAAGTGAATCACTGCTGTTGTTAAGTGAATCACACAATCATTAAGTATATCTGGCTTCCCCCATTGAATTTGCTTGTCAGAAGCTAGCTGACAAGGTCACATTACCCCAAGATCCTGCAACCATTATAAATACACGCACTTGCCAAGTGCCCAAATTTTGACCATATGAGGATGAGGATGCTGCAACGGTTTTAAATGCAAGGACTGGTCATAAGCCACTTTTTTCAGTGTTGTGGTAATTTTGAATGATTGCTAAAGGAATGGCTATAAGTCAAGGACTATCTATATATAGGACTCCTTTATTTCAAATTATTATTATTATTTTTTTACTAAATCATTACTTTGTTGCTTTTTATTAATAGATAATCCCACACAAGGATGCAACGAGCTAAAAAACAAAATATCAATATAAGCATGTAATAGGTTAAAACCATTGTGAGTAGCTGGAAACAACAGAAGTAATAAGAGCCTATGCAATATGGTGGTTAAGAGATTAACAGCAGGGAGATTCAGATTAAAATCCCTTCATAGCCACTGATGCTTACAGAGTGCTCCTAGATCAGCCATTGTCTTTCAATCTAATCTACCTGGCAGCATTGCCATGTAAACTGCTTTGATCTCTGAGATAAAAGGCAGGGTATAATTTAAGAAGAGGAGTAGTAAGGGTTAGATAACAGGACTGTCTGTAGGAGAGTCATACAAATCAAGATGGAGACCACAATTATGCGCTGAAAGCCCCAGCTCCTTTTCTTTACATATTCTAGTAAACAGTAAATAGCTAATCCGTCCATACCCTTTAGATTTGCTGCAAAATCTTCATGTTGATGTTCACAGGTTCAAATAAATTTCCCAGGGAGAAAGAAAAGACTGGATTTCCATAGCACTATTTCAATATAAATCAAGCAGGGGGCGAAAGATGGATATCTTGAAACAATTTCATCTTGATGGCTACATGTACAATGGCGTGTACCAAGATAGCATGGAACATTACAGAAACATCTTAAAAGGAAAAGTGATGGACTCCATTTACAGTTTACCTTTCAAAAATTTGCTTATCTCAGAGCTAACACTAACATCTGATTACATACTTTATCATCACAAATTAACTTGCTTCAAAAAAAAAAAAAGTATATGAGTTACCAGGCAACTATTTCCAAGAGCTCCTGTAATTGAAATTAAAATCCCAAAGTAATATTATCCAAACATTAAATTTAATGATGTTCATGAAAATGATCAGAAACATATTTTTAAAGCTAAATTACACCTGATCATTGCTGATCCACTTAGGTTAGGTAAAAAGAGAAGACACTGTATATGTCAGGAAATCTTACATGTAAATAAACTGTAAATGGCTACTGAACCTAAAATAATATTTGCAACTCATTAATAAAACTGTGTCAACAGAGTTCAAAGTTCAATAAACAGAGTTCACTTATTTCCATTACAATTCACATTCAACTGTAAACACCAATATTATCCAAAATATGAATTTAAGCTGTGACATTATTATTGTTCAGTTATAATAACAAGCTTGTTATAATAACCCCAAATGATGTCAAAATTACTATGTCCTGTTCTGGCTGGGGGGAAAAAATCTCATGAGACCTAGCCACCACCTTCCAAGCAGAGACATGAAGATCTAAGAGGTGCCTATGCCAGAATTATTAGGGCTCATTTTGAATTTTAATAAATATGAATGAAATCATTGTTCCCCCTTTTTAAAGCAATCCAGAACCAATAAGCATAGGTAAAGAAAAGTAAGGAAAAGGAATAATATTTACTCCCAGCACCAATTCCCATCATTTGTCAGTTAAAGTTTCACAAGTAGAGATACTGTATCCCAACTCCCACATCTGGGGTAGTTTTCTTAAGTGTTAAAATCACAAATCAAATTATTAAAAATATTCTGATAATTGATAATACCATTTGTGGGAATCTAAAAACTGGGCAGGTAGAGATGTTTACAGTTGTCAGAGTTGTCAGATTACAATTTGAAATGTAACAGAATTATCGCTATCCTCAACAGTATCTACAAAAGTTTTAATCTTCTTTAGAGAATCCTGAGCATATTCTTAAGAAGGCAAACTTCCAAGGAATAGCCATAAGGAAGAGTCTTCCATGGGAAAAAAGTTTGCAATCTCTAGAGACTAATGTACAAATTTTATGAGCAACCTTTTTTCAATGCTAAACAAAGTTTTTAACTCTAACCAAGTGTTTCTCAACCTTAGCAACTTTAAGATGTACGGATTTCAACTCCACATATTAAAGTTCATACATCTCAAAGTTGCTAATTCTGGAAAACACTGCTCTAAGCCAATAATTCTCATGTCAGTAATTTTGTATGAAAATGTTTAGAGAAACAAAATAAGAAAATAATATTTAGAAAAAAACACTATTTCTTCAATTTTAACCGTTCACAAAAATTCATTTCCCACTCAGTTTCACATGTATACTAGAAAAGGAATACAGATATGAAAGAAATCTGTGTGTCTTGCAAAATGTTGGCAGTAATTCCATTAAAACATATCCTTGGCCTGACATTTAATTATTCTATTAACTTTGCTTTCAATATGTAATAAAGGCCAGTATTCATGTAGCAGCTTGCATTTCCAAGTTTACAGAGAAGTATCCAAATTTTATTTTGAGAAGTAGAAAACGTTTGCCAGTGTTTTCTGCTTACAGAAGGAGACAGAAAATCTTACTTGCAAATGTTTCTATTTATATTTCAATAATTGGCAGCATTAGGGCAATGCACATCCAGTTTACTCTTGTTTTAATGGTTTTATTTCTATGTTTCTGCTTTCAAAAACAGATAGCTGTAACTTTACAATTTAATCCAGACAAGTATTAAAGCTGCTCTGCAGAACTGGCATCAAACAAGCACAGCTATGTGGAAAATGGAATCACTGAAAGCTTAAAAGCATAACATCCTGTTCTCTAATATTATTTCCATTAAGCCAAAGTTGATAAGAATTTTGGCAATTATTTTAAAAATAGGTAATAATTTTTTAAATATAATTCAATATATTCATAATTTAGAACAGCAGTCCCTGAGACCCTTTCAGGAAGTCCGTAAAATAAATAAATAGATGCTATTTAAATTTTTCAGTTTTAATTTCTAATATATTAAATATTGATAAGTGTAACCTATATAAGCCAACATTCTTTGTGATCTTCAATCGTATTTCAGAATGTAAAGGATTCTAAGACCAAAATGTTAGATAACTGCTACTTTAAAGCAAGTGGTTATCTATTCATTTCATTTAAATACATGAAAAAGTTGCAATTTGCTGATTGATGAAACGAACCTATTAATAAAATTTTCAGACATCTCTAGATAGCTTTTCCACTATAGGGTTTTTCTTATCAATTCTTTATTTTTGTGGCTGACTAGAAAATAAAAAATGAGTCCTTTACATTCTATAGATTTAATTCTACTTTCTCATAACATATACATTTCTCAAGAATATATAATTCATTTCTCTTTTTCAATAGGGTTTGCTTTGTTAACCTTTTGGAGCAAAATAGTGTACAAACAAATATATGAACTTATTGTTAAGAATAAAATTATCCATGCAAGTTAACTTCATAAAAACATATGTTAGCTTTAAAGCTGCCATGAAACACTTTGAAATCTGTCTCTGGCACTCTATATTTTATTTTAATTCACAGGAATAGAAATACAGTATATGTTTCTATTTGACTATATGATGTCTTTCTTTGTAACCCAAAATGTGGAACTCCCTATTAATCTAAGGCAGGGGTAACAAACTCAAGACCTGGGGACCGGATTCATCCCACAGGGTCCTCAGATGTGGCCCACGGGGCTGCCCTGGAAACAGTGAAGGATTAGCCCATGGTACCTCTGCAGCAAAAACGGAGCTCAGGAACCCATTTTCACTGGCAGAGTGCTCGGGCCACTACAAACACCCCCAACACGACTGATTTCAAGCTTGCCACAGCCATCCTGGCCACACATACCCCAGCCCCACAAGGTCCAACACAACCCTTATGTGGCTCTCAATGAAATCAAGTTTGACACCCCTGATCTAAGGCATTGTCATCTATAGGCTCTGACTGTTTTTTGTCAAAATGACAAAAAAATATCATGCCACAGGCCCACTCTGTTTGGATTATGTGCAATGTCAGAATGCTTGTAAGAAATGGGAAGTTCCATTGGCACATGAATATAACAGTACTGTTATTGGAATGACCTATCAATTAGACCACCACTAGCATTATCACTCTCACAGACATTGCTTCTCTGAAGGATTTGGAAAGAGGACAGACAATTAAACACTCCTCTTCCATTCCTTTGAAATGCCAGCCTAAGACTCATTGCAATGAAGCATAATGGATTCAGCATTAACAGGCTAATGTTTTACTGGTAAAGGTACTGTACTTATCCAGTACCAATCATCATACAAATTAGGCTAATAGCAACACTGTTCCTCTTCCTGTCTCTGAATTATAAAACAAAACAGCACTTGACTGAAAATACTAAGAAATTTCCAGGCTAGTAGCCAGGACTTAGTCTTTCAACACACAGCTACCAACATCCATACTTAATGTTACGGCACATAGCAACCAAGCGTAGCAAAGCAATTATGAATTTGCAAGCTTTTGAAGAACAAAAGGGCATTGAAAGATGGGCAGATTAGCAACTGAGACCTAGATAATATAAAGTTTCATGAAATGCAGAAATGAACTTAAATCAAAGAGAATTAGATTCAATTCACAGTCCTGGTGCTCAAGGTCTTGAGCCATATCCAACGGGGCAAAGAGAACATTTGCTTCATGCCTTCAATAAAGAAGTGCTTCAGTAGCAGTAATGAACTCTATTACATTTTAGTATTTGAAATGTTCAGAAGATTCTTTTCAAGGTAATAACACTTGTCTGTTAAAATGTATTCCCAGGAACAACAGTCCCTTCAGAGTTCCCTAGAACCTAGGGCATTCTATTTACTGAGCTACTGACTTCAGCAGAGAAATCAATTCTTCTTGCTTGCTTTCTGAGCCCTCTTTATAGATTTGCAAACAAGGGCTCACGCTCCAAAGCATTTTTATAGAATTAAATCCCAATCGTTTCATAATTTTTGACAAATATTTTATGTTAGTCCTCAACTTACAACCATAATTAAGACCAAAATTTATGTTGCTAAGTAAAGCAGTTGTTAAATGTGTTGCACCTGATTTTATAACCTTTTTTTACCACATTTTGTTAAGAAAATCACTGCAGTTGACCTGGTTGCTAAGCAAATCTTCCTTCATTGACTTTGCTTGTCAGAACAAACTGAGATAGTTACAAACAATGATTGGATGATCCCTAAAAACACTACAACTACTGTAAATACATACTGGTTGCCAACCAACCAAATTTTGATCACATGACTATGAGAATGCTAGGATGGTTGTAAGTGTGAGGAAGGTTGGATTCTCTTTTTTTTGTCTTGTAACTTCAAACAGTCACTAAACTAATATTTGTAAGTTTAGGACTATCTCTATTGTATTCCTAAGAAAACATATTCAGGATATATTTATTTCCATGGCATGTTTTTAGATGAATTGAGACAACAGGCCAGTTATAGTATCTTGTTGTCTAGTTAGGAATTTAGAGAATTTCCATTATAATGAAAAATTTGGAAAAGATTGTTTTTAAATATCATGATAAAGCTCTTGATTCAAAGTATGCAGTATAAATTTTTGATGATTTACCTTCATTGTTTCATTTTGTTTTGTTTTTAAACTTCAAATATCTGAAATGATAAGTTAAGACTGCTGATATTGTTTTCTTTTTTGTAGCTATCATAATTTTTTCAATATAGCTTTATTTCTAATACTTTTGCAAATTCTGGCAAACATGAAGCGATTTCTCTTGGAAGCAATGGTAGTTGGCTCTCAGCAAAAGATTTTTTTCTCATATTTTTGTCTGGATTTTTATGTAGTTAATAATCTTATCTTCATTTTTGATGCTTTCAGAAAAGCAGATATACTTTGGTTACGAAGCAGACCAACAAATACTAAATGATTTCAATGCTTTAGTGTCAAAAGATGAAGATTTTACTTTAAAAAGGCATTGAATTTAAAACATTTCCTACTCCAGAAGCAAGAGCCGATATAGGGAAAGAAACATAAATGGCTAAAAATCTTATGCATTTTCCTTCCTTCTAACTGGGTATTGCTAACTCCAATTAAAAGCAATCCCAAATATCTCAACCATTGCTTTTTCTTTCAGTTTTCTCACCTAGAAAATTGAGGTGGCTGTGTATTCAGATTCATACAAAAGAGCTTTACATACATAGATATACAACAATATACCGTAGATACAGAAATACAAAGGTATTTACAGGTACACCCTTTCCTTCTATTAGAAAGAGCCAAAAACAAGAAGAAAAGGGAGAGATAAGAAGAATGCGTAACTAGACTGGAAAGAGGATGGGGGATAAAATATTTTTTCATTCATTTACATTAAATATATACAGGTAATCCTCACTTAATGACCATTCATTCAATGACTGTTCAAAATTATGATAGAACTGAACAAAGAAACTTACAACTGGTTGTCCAAGTTCTGGCTCTTGAGGTGGCCCACAGTCACGTGAACAATCTTTGTCCCACCAGCATTTACAAACACCCCTGTTGCCAATGCTGCCCCTTCCAACTGATTTTTGTTGTCATCCCTCCATAGGAGTCACTATCCTGATCATCTGTGAGGGAAGTACCATGGAAATGTCCCAGAGCTGGAAAATGAATGCTGTAAATATGCGGATGTGTACTGCCTTGTTGTGCCACTCCTGGCCAGGTCCTTCTTTTGTTGCACGAGGAAATTGTTTCATGTGCCGGTCAAGGCTTCCTTTCACTCAAGAAGGACTTGGAAAGCAGGTGAAAGAAGGCCAATGTGAAAGAAGGACAAGCTGTATCAGCACAAAAGGATGCACCAGCTAATTTTCAAAAGAAGGCCACATATGAAAGAAGACCCTGGCCAATAGTGCCATATGGTACAACAGGCAAAAGAGAGGCAAGGCCAAGCCAGGAAGCATAGCTGGTGATGGCAGGTAGGCAAGGCCCAAAAAAAGAGATGGGGGAGATGGAAGGATAGGGAGACTTGAATGACAAGATCCCTTACCTTCTTCCAAAAATGAATTTGAGCCAAGTGACTCTTTACCTAATGCCAGAGGAGGATTTGCACAACAATACTACCTCGGATTTCCAGAACTGCCATCACAAAGCAGAGCACATTTCACATGACATTGCTTAGCAGTAGAGTTACTGGTCCCAATGAGAGCCATTAACTGGAGATTACCCGCAATCATATGAAACTGGGGATGGCAGTCACTGTCGCTGGGGATGGCACTCATCAAAACTGCATTGCAATATAGTGCTGTTATACTGTTGTTACATTATGTTTGACTTAGCAGTTGACAGCACCCAGTTGTACATATGGAAGAAAAGTTTGGTTAACAATTATATGAGAGATCATGTAAGGGAACAGCCAAACAGGATCGGGAAGCTGAAAAAAACATTCTGAAAGAAACCAGTGGCAATTGACTTTCATACTGTTGTCCAGAAAAATAAACTAATGTGTCCATGAAGTCAGCAAAGGTCAAGCTCAAAGGACATTTTATTTATAAAGACATAACTCAGAAGAGACTTTATTTGCATGTGCAGAAAATAGCACAGCTTGCACATGTAGTGAATAGACCATTCTTTTTGCTACATTAAAGGAAAAACAACTGAAAGCTTAAAGAAACTGGACCTCTATAATTTTGTAAAACTGCCTATTACAGAAAAAGTTTAGTATGCTGTTTTATTTTGTTTTAGTGTCTTGATGATACAGAAAAGATTCAGAAAATTATCAGGTGCCCAGAAAACTGTAACTTGGAAAGTCTAATCCTTACCAGCCAAAAATCAGTTTGAGACCCTATTTTGTGTAGATACAGTTACTTCTTGACTTATGACCAATCACTCAGTAACCAAACTTATGGTGAAATCCTCCCCACAGGGATTCAACAGCCACCACCCCATCACATGACTGCTTTTCAGGCAGTCAGCAACCAATTCTCATTTACAAGACTGCTTGTGTTCATGCAGTCATGTACTTTAAAAAAAAGTTAACGCCATTAAAGCAAAGACTCTTTCCAAAGATGTATGAGCAGACTGTAGAAATTATAGAATGTACATTTTTATCTTTCAGTCCTTCCACTCAGACCTCATTCAAATGTTCTCAATAAAACTTTGATTTAAGAATCATATTTTCAGATCTTGTCTATTTTTATCTTATTCTATCTTGATCTAGCATAAATCTTAAAGTGTTTTTATCCCCAAATCTATAGCATTTACCCCCAAAACAATGTATTTATATATACTTTGATAAGAATAAATAATAAAGTAATACAAATAACACTAAGGTTATATTTACTTAACATATACAGGCAATCCTTGACTTCAAAGCTTATGCCAAGCTCATGATACTTTGGAATGTTCAACCTTAATCAGTAAATTGTTTCTCTAAGCCTGTGTTATCTGGTATATTTTGATCAATATGGTATGTAAGTTTAATGTGATGTACTATAGAATGAGCTTTCTATAAATCTACAAGTTTTAATTTATTCCACTGGTATTAACAAATCTGCTCAAAACCTGACTAGATCCAATCATAAATTCATAAGTCAGTTTTACAGGTTTATATTGTAGGTTTCTGTTTTCTACTGGAAACATTTAAGCTTTTGAACAATGACTTGTCTTCAGGTGAAAAAATGATAAACAATAATCAACTAAACTGCTCTTATTTTGTTATTTGGATTAAGCACATAAAATATTAAATTATTTACTGTTGAATTGTATGAGATATCTTTACAGAAACATCTTTGCAGAAATTTGTCATGTCTGTGCTCAATTTCAAATTTTGATATACAACACTTTACTGAATGATTTGCAATATCCTAGGGTAAGTGCCAAAATTGAAATTAAACCTATGAAGGTGTATTTACAAATCTGACAAAGTTAGCAGAAGCTAAAGTTCACAAAGGCTGGCTGTTTGCTGCACTCCATGGGATGAACTGAAAGAGTGAAAAGATTATTTTCCTTATTATTCGTCTTCCTGAATCATACCTCAGTGCAGAATAAGGCTTGGTTTATAATGAGGGAGATATTGATTCAATTTGTCAGTTTCCTATTTGATGATCATGGTGTTCAAGGTGGTGATATTTAAGCATTCAGAAATACCAATCACCTTTTTCTAACATAGTTAATATCAAACACACACATACACCCAAGGAAAAGAGCCTTAAGGGTGCCCTTAATATAGCAACCAGTGAATAATAATGTAAGTACTACAATCTCATCTGCTCACGAACCCAGGAATGAACATCCCCTGTGTAATTCAGATTCTATATACACATTTCTGAAAATGCTCACATTTGAAACAGCAATTTTATAAGAGGCTCATATCTACCATATGAATAAGTAAAGCCTTCAGTATTAAATATGTAAGTAACATATGTATTAAAATCACTCTTCAAGCAAGGGGGCCCTTTGCTCTCTGCAATAATTAGAATCTTAAAATTTAAAAGTATAAGGAACATTAACACCAAATCCCAATAAATAGTAAGAAATTCAAGCTACTACTTGAAAATTAACCATTTAGCCTTTGGTTTGGTAAAGAATTGTAAAACTTTCTCAGATAGTAGGTAATATTTTAATGCCTAACAATGCATCTGTTGTTATTGTGGTTCATCACATAGTCAGCCAAATGTTCAGACTGGATTTGGCATTTTTATCCACCTATTGAGTCCTTCCCAAAGACTTGAGATGTTGATATTTGTCCCAAGGCAGATGTTATATTTGATGGTATTAAAAATATCATCACCGAATGTAAGCTGTTTCAAGTAAAGCTGCCTTTTACAACTGATGGTGATTTTGTCAATCACAGCCAGATTGACTTATCACAATCAGATGTCTTCTTTAATCTTTAATCAGAATAGAGCTAGAAGGGACCATGGAGGTCTTCTAGTCCAATCATCAACTCAAGCAGGAGAACCTATATCATTTCAGACATGTGGCTGTCCAGTCTTTTCTTTAAAAACTCCAGTGATGAAGCACCTACAATTTCTGAAAGCAATTGTCCTCACTGTTAGGAAGTTTCTGCTTAAGTCCAGGTTGTTTCTCCCATTGATTAGTTTCCATCCATTGTTTCTTGTCCTGCTCTCTGGTGCTTTTGAAAATAAGTTGACCCCCTTCTTTGTGACAGCCCCTCAAACACCGGAATACTAGTATCCTGTCACTCTTATCCCTAGAATAGCATACCCAATTCCTGCAACTGTTCTTCATATGTTTTTGCCAAGGCCATTAATCATTTTAGTTGTTGTTCTTTGCACTTTTTCCAAAGTCTCAACATCTCTTTTTGTAATGTGGTGACCAAAACTGGATGCAATATATCAGGTCTTACTAAGGCTTTATAAAACGGTATTAATACTTCACATGATTTTGATTCTATGCCTCTATTTATCCAACCAATAATTGTATGAGCCTTTTTTTGCTGCTGCAGCACACTGCTGGCTCATATCTAAGTGATCATCCACTAGAACTCCAAGGTCCCTTTCATAATTAATGTTTTTGAGCCAGATTTAGAATGTTTAGAATGGATTTGGTATTTTTATCCACTTATCCTGTCCTTTCCTAGGATTTGAGATAGTCAGATGTGTATAATGGATGGTATTAGATGTAAATGCAGGATGTAAGCTATTCCAAATAGAACTTTTTGCAATTGAATGATAGTGATTTTATTAATGCTTGTGGTATTCAATTGCTACTCCAGGTGTTTTGGAATTCCATCAAAGTGCCTCTTGGTACTACCTTTGTTTTCTTTTTCTATAGTTATTCTATTTCTAGGTCTTTGTATTTTGTTATCTTTTCCACTTCTTTCTCTTCTCTTCTGCTGCCTACAGGTTCTGCTATGTCCACTATCCAGACTTTTTTGTCTTTCTTATTGATAACTGTTATATCCAGGGTGTTATGTGGCAAGTGCCTGTCTATTTGAATTCTAAAGTCCCAGAGCAATTTAGTTCCTTCATTCTTCACTTTCTCTATTTTATAGTCCCAACCAGTTCTTGCTTACAGACAGATGAAATTTCTTTCGATTTTTTATTAACTTTATTTTACTAAAGAGCAGGCCAGTTGTAGAAAGGCATTCACTGTCTCCAGAAGTCGTGGGTGCTCCAACACTGTAGGTTTTTAAGAAGAGATTGGGCAATCATTTGTCTGAAATGCTATAGAATTTCCCACTTGAGTAAGGTCCCTTCCAATTCTGTTATTCTGTTATTCAACATCCATTCTCAACAACTCAGTTGCCTGTGCCTCAATAGGGGTTCTAGTATCCTGCTAATATTAAAAGGAAGATTTAAAAAAACCTATGAAAAGCAACCTAATTTTGTTTTACTAACCAGATGAAAAACAAAAGCAGGTAAATAAATTACAAAAATAAATTACAAGCAGCAAAAGTCAACTTGCCCTTTTCAGGAATCAAAAGGGAACTTTCAAAAGGCAAACAAACACTATGCATACTAAACTAGATATATTGGGCACACATCCCAAGTCAAACATTTTAATATTCCATGTGTTCCAAAAGAAGCTTTGAGAAACCAGTAGGAATAGATTTAAATGAAAATGTTCCATTACTAGTATGCAAAAATGGATTTAAAAAATATCCAACATCCAATTAAGGAGTCCATTATCAAACTGAAAGCATTTAGGTTATAATGGAGGAAATAAAATGTTCACTGGAAAAAAAAATTTATTCCTGGAGAGTGGTTATTTTTAATCTATGTGGGCAGTACATTAGAATTACTTCTAATTTGATTGCATAGATATTTTGCATTGAATAAAGATATATTGCATTGGATCTAATTATGATTAATTATTTTTGAGTTTAAAGTAACTAAATGATTGGACATTTTATACAGTGTCTAAAAATTATTATAATTCACACAGTCATATAGAATCATAATCCTTATACCATTCTGGACAAATGGTAGACCAGTCTTTTTCTTTTTAATCCAGCAATGATAGAGCACTCACCACTTCAGGAGATAAATTATTGTTTAAGAGCTCTCACAGTCAGAAAATTTTCCTTAATTCACATTTGGATTTCTCACTGTAAAATTTGCACCCCTGTTCTTGTTTTACTTTCAGATGCTAAGTATTTGAATCTTTTACACCCTTCTGACATTCCTCAAACAAACTTGAACACTCAGGAAAAAGGTGGGATATAAATGCAAATATATATACATATATGTGTGTGTATGTATATATCTATGTGTGTGTGTATGTGTGTTTGTATGTTGACTGGAAAGCCAGCAACCCAGGTTTGAGACCCAAACACCATTTGAAGGGGTGAGTTTCTATCCTTGCCCTAGCTCCTGCCAAGCTAGCAATTCAAAAACATGCAAATGTAAGTAGATAAATAGTTACCACTTTGCTGGGAAAGTAACAGCACTCCATGATCTCATGCTGGCCACATGACTGCAGAAATGTCTACTAACAGTGTTGGCAAAATGGCCTTGAAATGAAGATAAACACCAACACCACCATAGTCAGCAATGATTAGCAGAGTAAAACTCTACAAGGACTCCTTTACCTTTTTACCTACCTGCAAGAAAAACTAACTTTCCTCAAAAAATGTACCTTTAAATATGATTATCCCGGACTTACTAACAATATAGCAATATAGAAAGCTAGTGATTTTTTAATTTTGTTTTAATCTCTATATTTTTATATATGGTTGGGGTGTGTGTGTGTGTGTGTGTGTGTGTGTGTGTGTGTGTTAGATAGATAGGTAGGTAGGTAGGTAGGTAGGTAGTTAGGTAGGTAGGCAGGCAGGCAGACAGATAGATGTGTGTGTGTGTGTGTGTACGCAGGCAGGCAGACAGATAGATGTGTGTGTGTGTGTGTGTGTGTGTGTGTACGTACATATTATGTATGTATGTATATATATATGGTATATACTCAGTTTTCATAAAAATTTTCATAAAACATATCTACTAACCTTTTGATAGTCTTGGCTCCAAAACCATGAGTGGAAACTCTTCATTGATTAAAAAATTTTATACGATTTTATTCTAATAGTTTCATTCAAAACTCTTGAGAATGATCTTGTACAAATTTTTATACAAACTGTAGTCGTTCCTTCTGAGTTTGGAGGTCATCATTCTAAAGCAAAATGTTTTTCTGCTTAAAAAACAAATTTCCTGAACAATAAAAGACTTCACGCTAAAGAACTTCACAGAGATTGAATTAATACTAATTTGAGAAGTTTCCCTTTGATAATATATCTATCAAAGCCAATATCCATCCTGTCAATACGTGTAAGGTAAAATCTTCATTGAGTAAAGTTTGACTGCTGGTAACTTCATTAACACATATATGTAGACCTTGACAACAATATGGAAGTGGTTTGCCTTGCCCATTTTGTGGAATTTTTGTTTTACTTTTCCACCTAGCTAGCCTATAATCCTTAAATTTCTGACTACATCCCATCCAAGAAATAATCAGGTTTTACCTTCCTTCTCTTTTTTTTCAAAATCATCCAAATCACTGAGGTTTTCCCACCTGAGCTTATGAGTACATTTCTTTAAGTTAACATTTTAACACTTACGCATTGCAGTAAGGCTTCTTTTCATATCCTTTGTAGTTGTTCATGTTTAGAGCCATCTTGCAGACCTCACAATGGAAACATCCCTTGTGCCAGTACTGAAAGAAAATTTGTATGGTTATAAATGGTACCATTGCCAATATTATTTATGCAATGAGCGGAGATGCTCCCTTTAAGATCTATTAGTTTTCAGGACTATAACAGTAATTTTGGACAGTAGATTTCATGGTAGATTTCATACAAAATAGGGCTTTTAAATGTATATGATTTCAAAATGTGGCAAAGTACCCTATTCTACTTAATGGATTGTCTGCTCATTCTACTTGGACAGAAGCCTTCTCAGCCATAGAAAATTTACTTCATTGCTTAAATCAAAAGCTGCTGATTTACAATTTACAAATGCCATTCAATCTCCTGGAGCATTTTCATTCATGTTGCTGTTGACATAGCTTGTGATAATGTTGTAAAGCATTTTCAAGTATTTGGAGCATTTGTGAACTGAAATCAACAAAGTTATAATGGACTGAACTTTTGCTCATCCCAAATCATTTTACTCGACAATCCCAAGTCCATGTTTTTCATTGGCTTTTTCTGTGTTCTTGCTCCAATGTACACACAAAGGACGAATAAATATTTTGTGAAGGCCGGGATTAAATTGACCCAAATACCAGCATTTCCTTTTGTTTGTTAAAACTTCAAGTACAGTGTCTTGAAAGTGATATAAAGAATGTCTTGAAAGAGATATAAAGTCTCCTCCCAAAATAATACACCTTTAATCTTGTAACTATCAGCTTATCGTGTCTTTAATCTGCCTTCTTAAATATTGTCTATTAACTGAGCATTTTGTTACTACATTAATCAAGCCCAATGTGACTGACATCTTGCTAAAAAAAATTTAAAAACCCATCATATTATCAGGCCCTTTATAGCACATCATTATTATAGGTAGTTTGATTTTAAGGGTTATTTTTCTCCCAGACTCCAGAAAACATGGTCCCTGTTATTTTGAGTAAGAGAAAGACCTGAGATTAAAATACATAATTTCTCAAGGCCCACTCCCAAACAGAAAGCATCAAGTCACCCATTTATGTGAGTATTCACAGAAACCTATTCTAATGCCTATCAAAAATCTGTTTATTCCTCCTTCTGGCGGGGAGGAGGCACTTTTGTCCCAGCCTCACTATTTGCAGATTCCTTCAGACAATCGCACTTTTGTGATCCTCAGCGGGCTAGACAGAAATCATTTCGCCGAGAAGGGCAGGCTCAGGAGTGATGTACTCCTTGCCTCCTCGCGAAGCTTTGCCCACAGAAGCCGGCGGGCGGGCAGGCAGCGTTACGTAATAGCTGCCGCCGAAGAAACCCCTTCTGCATTGCAGGGCTGGAGGCGAGGAAGCCGTTCGAGTCCCAGATGAGGGGACTCACCTTTAGGACTTAGGGAGGTCGAGGGGAAGCAGTCCCACAGCTTTCACATGGAAGAAGGAGAGGAGGCCTTGTCTCCTCACTCCCTCTGAAGCTTATCCAGACGAGGGGTTTGGGGGATGAGGGGCCTGAAGGAGATCCCTTGGAGCCTGACAGGGAAGATAAAGCTCGGTACAGTCCTTCGCCTCCTCCCGCAAGTAGGGCTAGCAATGCGTCAGCCGCAGGTGACAAGTTCATTACTGAAACCAGCACCACTGCAATACTAAGTGGGGGAGGAGGCGCAGGGGCTGCCTTGCTCGTCGGCTTCAGCGCTTCTGCTCATCCCCGCTCCAGCCGCAGCCCGGTTCCCAAAAGCAGAAGGAAAATCCAAGCCGGCGCAGTGCTGTTCAGCACCGGACCTCCTCTCGAGCCGCCTGGCCCGAAAGGCGCGCAGGCTTTTCTCTCTATCCATCCGCCCTTCCCGGAACCGCTGCGCAACCACGAGGCTCAACCATCTCTTCCTTCCCCACTCTCCGGTTGTTCTGGGGAGCTCGACACCAACACTTTTGCCCCCGCATAAACTGCACTGCTGACATCCGGGGAAGGGGGAAGGGAAGGGAGGGAGGGAAAGAGATGAAATGGCAGTGGCGGGAGCTGCCATCCAAGACAGGTGACAGGTGTCCGGTAGGAAAGGCTCTTCCCAGCCTCCGCACATAATTGCAAATGACATTCCTTTTAAGTTCAATCTCGCCCACCCCAAAGAATGCTCCTCCGCAAAAAAAAACGAGGGCCTCTAAAATG
Source organism: Hydrophis major (assembly GCA_033807585.1). NCBI lineage: Eukaryota > Metazoa > Chordata > Lepidosauria > Squamata > Elapidae > Hydrophis > Hydrophis major. The sequence continues at coordinate 113,279,021 of CM066343.1, forward strand.
TCCCAGTTTGGAGTCCTTCCACTTCTGCACTTAGAATCTGAGACGATGCCGGACACAGAGAGAAGGGAACGAAGCCATCCCGAATCAATTCCTCGCCCATCCCTCCTCCCGCATGCCCGCTGGGTTCCCTTCCACCTATTCCGGCCGCCCCTCGCCCCAAGCAGCAGCTGACCCGGCCACCTGGCGCGCGCGCACCTTATCCAGGCAGTTGACTTTCTCGGTCGGATAGACGACTTTGCCACAGCGGGCGCATTGAGGGTTCATGGTCAGTCTCCCCGCTAAGCGTCCAGGCGGAAAGAGCCGCCCAGGAGATCAGGGGCATGCCTTGCTCGCCGCAAGCGAAGGTGATTTGCCAGGGGCAGTCAGCCGGACTGAGTGGAAGGTCAGCGGCCGAGAATGCGCGGTTCTTCCAGCTGGCGGCGGCGGTGGCGGCTCGGCAGCATGTGCGAGCGAGTGGGAGGGGAACTTCTGCCTGGAGCCGCCTGCGCCAGCCTCCGCCTCGTGCTTGCGCGTTCGGCTTCCCCGCAAAGTGAGTTCCGCACTGAAGGGTGGGCGCCTCCCTTCTCCAGGCCTCCAAGAGAGGAGTCATGGGGCCTAACCTGGCAAGTAAGTGGGTGCCGGCAAGAGAAGGTGTACTTTTTTTAGATAAAGTTTTATTCATGGAGGATGGGGCGACGAATACATTGTCAAAGGCACCAAAACTGCAAAGTAAGCCATTCACCCTTTATAAAAATAGGGTCATCTGTTCACAGTTCATGCTAGAAGCCTATTGGGGCAACTGCTTACAATAGACATATTCATAAGTCAATAGACATAAGCCCCAGAATAAGGTATTGTATAGTATAGAAAGGTAAGGAAACAGTGGTGAAGGGGTTGGATTGGCTCAGATAAATCAGCTTTAAGAGCTCCTTCAGTCATGGAAGTTCATGGTGATTTTGGGCAAGTTCTCAGCTCAACCCAATATAGAGGGGCAGTGGTGTGAGGAAAAATGGGAGGACTATAAAAGCCATCTTGAGCTGCTGAATGAAAGGTCGGACATAAATCTAGCTAAAAACACAGAGGCATCAGAATGAACAAATCAGTATATAGTTCAAAGTGATTGGGCAAATAAAGTAGCCTGCAATTCTATTCGGTATTCACCGAATTAATGGACATGAGAAACAGCTATTTCCAATACCTCTGTCATTCTATTCTGATTAAGCTTTATGGTCTTCATTCAACTCACTTCCTGTTAAGGCACCATTCTAGCTCCTGGGCAATTTCACCTGATTTTCTCAGACATAGCTCAATCTTCCGCATTATCTCATTCATTTGGAGCAATATGGGCAACCCAGCCCTATGCAATCACAAATTGTCATTTGCAGATCCCAGGACTTCTAGATCCATACTACCAAAATGTCATCAAATGGAAGTAGCCGAACATATACCAGCAAATTTAGGCAGAGAAGCATTAATTTGTTGGATATGCTAAATGCTGCTTAAGCTGCACAAGGTGTTTTAAAATGGACCAAAAAAGCTCTGCTTCCTGTGATCCCAGTCAGGGAAATGATTGCAAGCTCCAGCTGATAACACACACGGGATATAACGAGACCTTTCAGGAACCTATAACATAAATAGCATGGAATCAAGATAGACCTCACTGCTACCCATTGCCATGTAACTAATCGTGGGGTTGTTCAGTGAATCTAGTTTCCCCATGACTATGCATGTTGGAAGCCGGTTGGGAAGGTTACAAATAATGATCACATGACCCCAGGATGCTGCAACTTTTGTAAATGTTTGTCATATGCCAAGCACCTAAATTTTGATCATTTGAGCACATAAATGCTGTGATGGTTATAACCGAGAGGGCCAGTCACAAGTCACTTTTTTCAATATCATTGTGACTTCTAATGATCACTAAACAAATGACCATAAGCTGAGGACTCCATATGTACTGTAGAGAATTGGGTTCCTTATGTTAATAAATTCCTAATGTTTCTTACCAGACTCTACTAAGTTAGGATATTGGACTTGGCTGTTGACTTATTCTGTACCTCAGTAATGTGGGCTGTATGGTGAACACTGGTGTAGTTATTTTTAATTTATTTTTTATCCCATGGGAATTGATTTGAAACAAATTTATGTCTTGAGGGTTTGCATTATTTTAAAGATATGCTGAGACCCAGAAACTCCTGCAGAAGTTTTTGAGTTTTTTTTAAGGTAAAAGATATTGTCAACTACTGTAGAGATTGCCGCTGCTCTTGGTGACTTCATGGATGCATCCTTGCAGTTCCCTTAGCAACAGTGTGGAAATTGTGTATCACTGTTTCTTTTCCAGCCACATTTATTTTTTACTTCCTAGTGTCTAATAGCCCTGGGATTAGTTGGTAGTTTTCCGAGTATAGACTTTGCTTACCTTCCAAGCCTTAATATGATTGGCCAGCTGCTGAGATTGTGCAGGTACAAAGATAAAAAATCTCTTCAAGTTGAATTTAACTGTAATGATTTCATGGACATGGATTTTCTTAATAACAATATGACCACTGCCATCCTTCTCCCACGATATTTTTTCCCTGTTTTATAGTGCTGAGATTTTCTGATTCTCTCATAGATACAGACTGATTATATTCAAAGCGACTGAGTGTTTCACGACCTACCAAAGTTAGCTAGGTTCAAGAGTTCTTTCCTCTGCTTCTCCCTCATTTTCCCACACCTCCATTCTTATCCTGCTGGCTATCCCACCATTTTGTGACTATTCAACTGGCAGATATTTTCCTGTGAAACCAGAAATCCAGCAAAGGGTTTCATCAATTGACTAAAGTACTTTCTTTGCAGCCAACACATTTTAGATTCCATTGGCATAACAAGTTTTCATCATGCACAGTGACTTCTCAACCAGCAAACCTTAAAGATAAAATTACTATGTTACATGAGACAGCTGTATTTCCTAATATGAAAGCAGCAACCTTAATTATTAGTATTTGCTATGTGAGAACATCATTGTGAATACTACAGGTCTAAATGCTGCATTAGCATTAAATCCTATTAGTCCAGCAGAAAGCAAAAGGTTGTCCAGTTTAAATCATTTCCCAATTTTCTAAGTCACTGAAGCAATGGAGTTATTGTATAATGTGAAGATTAAATTGCCTGCTATATTTTCATTTGTGATAACGAAGAGACTGAATTAGATGTATTTTATTTGCAAACTTCCTATTATATTGTTTCATCTTTTCTTCAAATCACTTGGAGTTATTAAAATGTCTGTTTCTAGTGCTGTTGTTTTAATTACCACAACTACTGAACTGAAATATTTTTGTTCTAAGCATATATATCAGGAAATGAGGGGAATTTCATTGAACTTCTGAGGTTTATTTTTTAGGTATCAAAGATTTTTCCACTTGAACATCATGGTATACCATGAAAATAAAATATTCTTAATTCAGATGTGCTTGCAGACTTTTTCATATATACTTGTATTTTTGCATTTGCTAACCATAATGTAGTAATAAATTCAGCCTTACAGAAAACACAACTGCTGTTACCAGGGATCAGATGCAATGCTAGAACAAATTGCTTGCTATTACTCATGTAAATCAGCTGAGGTGAAAAATAAAGGCAAAATTAGTACTTTCTATTGAGTAGCAACAAATACTATGGGAAAGATAATTTCTCTTTCAAATTGTTCATGTCTGAATACTACATAATGTACCATATGATGTAGTTAATTCGTTATTTTTGCCAGAAAGAATTTTTACCAAAGAAAGTGTAGAATATAGCCCATTATTTTTCAGTAAGGTATACAGAACACCAATCATGCTAGTTGACTTAATTCTTTATCCCATAATTTAAATTAATTTACATTAGTGATCCAGCCATAAAAAAAAAAACATTCATTCTGAGCTTACATTTATAAAGGAAAATATTTATTGTGGTTAGATGGTCAGTTTATCTTGTTTGTGTAATGTGATGTTTTCGTATTTTTTATCAGCAGATTTGCTCATTCAAAGCATCACTAACTCCTTGAACTATGTACTGAAGATGGATTCCTTTAAAATGCCAGTAACATCTATTCATATGACTATATACTTCATTGCTTGCTTGATTTCTAGAAGTCCCTCACTCTCATTCTCACACACACACACACACACACACACACACACACACACCTCATGCAAAGTTGTTGGGACTGATATCCTAACAGGCCATCTGTCTGAGGGAACCAGAAGTAAGCGTCATAAACCAAAGAAAACAATAGGGCCCAAATGTTAAGTGATAAGGACACGAAACAAACAAGCAAGTCATCTCCAAGGCAGCACCATTTGTCCTATAAGCCAAAGACAGATGACTCTGTGGAAAAATGTAGATTAACAAATTGACCATTTCTGAAGCAGTACATTATAGCAAGGGTCTCCAACCTTGGCAACTTTTAAGACTTGTGGACTTCAAAGCTGGCTGAGTAATTCTGGGAGTTGAAGTCCACAAGTCTTAAAGTTGCCAAGGTTGGAGACCCCTGCATAAAAGCAGCCCTTCATGAGTCTGTGTGACAAGTCACTCCGAACAAGCAACAAAACTCAGAACAATTACAGAAACCACCAAAAGACTGGTCCACTGGTCCAGATAATTGACTCAGCTGAACTCGTAATCTGGGTCTTTGGAATAACAAAGATCAAGAAAGCTCTTTCTGGCATCTATAAGTATGAGTATGTTGTGGTCAAATTCACTCACCTTCTTTATGTCTGGAAGTGCTGGCAATGTTCAAAGGGTGGGTCTTTGATCATGGTGCTGTGCTTTTTTTTTGTACACCCAATTTGCTTCCACCTGCAAATTTTCCTACTGGTCAAGAAACACAGCATTTGGATAGCTTTATGATTGAATTCTTCAACCTGGGTCTTTAAGCCCTGCACACCAGGCAAACTTAAGAAGCAGGAGCCACACAGATTTCAGAAAGGCACCTTAAATGTGAAAACATATGAAAATTGTAAATGTAGTTTTCCCCGGGCACACTTAGAACAAGCCAATTAAGGAAGGAAATATTTTTTTCCCACCAACCCCTGAGCTGGACTGCTTCTTTTTATACCCACTAAATTCCTCCCGCTGGTTACTACAATCTCACACTGCATTCCTCCAGAAGCGGTCCTGAAGAAAACCCTGGCAATAGTGACCTACATACTTTGTCACCCTTTGGTCAGATTGCTAAATGATGATGGTGTGCCATCAAATTGTTATTGACTCTTAGAAATCACATGAACAGATTTTCTTCAGAATGGTATGTGCCCAGCCAAGTCTTTCACACCATTTCCAACACTGTTGTAATTGAGTCCTGGCACTTTGCTATTGGCCATTCTTGATCCAAAATGCAACATCCTCCATTCTAGGTGGAACTACTATTTATATGCTCTGTATTGACTAGAAGTAAACTTTTTAGGTACAAATTAAAGCTCTGTATAGCTTGGCCTCTTTTACTTGCAGAATCAACAATTTTAAATAGATTATACAGTGCACACATCTCAGATTCGGATGGCAAAGATTCTTCCTCTGTTTAAGATTGATAGAAAAAGCACAAACTTTTTTCTCTCTCTCATCAACCCATGCAACAGTTTTCCACTTTAAATCCATATTGTTTTCATGCCTCTGGGCCTATACAAAAGTCTATACAAAAGTGAACTGTTCAAAACAGCCATTCTTTAAGCTTTGTCATCAATACCCTTGTTATTTCTGTTATATCTGTTTATATTGATATTATGAAAAGTTTTGACAGTTTCACAGATTATAATTTCTGTGTCATTTTGTTTTTCTGCTATGATGTTATACTGCTGTAGTACCATGCGGAGCGTAAAGATGTATAAATAAATAAAACCTCCCAGAACTCCAATAATTAGCCATGCAAAATTGAAGTTCTGAGAATTGCAATAGAGTGCACTTGAAGGGCTCCAGAATGGAAAGAGATTATTTTAAAAAATCTGCCAGAATTAATCACAAATCAGCAAGCACTGAAGTGCTCTAAAAAAAAATCATGCTGAAATGTATAATTTGCTTTATTTAAAAATCACTGTAAAAACATAGTTCACCATCAGAAAATATGAAATAATTCAAGAAAAAGTCTTTATTTTAAAGGGAAAATTATATGCAATATTATTGAGCAATATCAATAGAAACCAGCAGCTGGCATTTGGAATTTAACCATGGGAGAAAGGCTGTTTAAAATAAATATTATAGTGTTTCAACTAATAATTGGCTCACCCGGATTATACAAAACATTTATTTATGTATTTATTTAAATATATTGGCTCCCAAACTTCAGTGGACTCAGACAAAGCCCAAAAGTAAACATGACATATAAAATCAACAGACAGCCCAGGCTAATAATGAAATCTGCAAAACAAAACAGGCCATTAAACAAATAACAAACATAAACCTCAGGCCTGGGATCAAAGCCAGGTATTCAAAGCTCTGATAGTTTCCCTAAGAGAGAGAGAGACTATGCCATCTTTATCTCTGGGGTGTACTGTTCAGAGAGTGGGAACCACAATAGAAATGGCATATTGCCTATATCCTACAAGATGGCAACTTCTGTTGGAGGGAACTTCGAGGTACACCTCCCTGCTGGACTCTATTAGGCCAGGGGTTCCCAACCTGGGGTGCTCGCAGGGGTGCGAGATGATATTTCAGGGGGTGCGAGAAAAGTCCAGGTAAATAATAGGATATTGGCTATATGTTGTCATTTTTATTTATTATGCAATGGATTAACTTTGTTTTCATTTTAGAGTTAAGTATCGTTATTTAGTGGCCGTCACATACATAGCTGAAAAGATTCAATCCTACCATATATTTAACACATTCAGTAGTTCCTAAAGTCTAAATTTCAGGGGGTGCAAGGTTCGAGTGAAATTTCTTTAGGGGTACGGGGCGAAAAAAAGGTTGGGAACCACTGTATTAGGCTGTCAGAAGAATTTGTAAGGAGAACATACTGTAGTATGCTTGAAATATACCAGTCAAGTACCTTTTAATACATTTTGTGTGCATGATTGTTTCTTTGTATCTGTATGTGCATATATGTATGCATATATATTTATAAATAATGGATATGTAGGATATTTATATGCATATACATTCATATCATTAATAGGACCTATCTATTCTTTGCTGTGATAAAACTAGAGCATACATGATGAGTATAATATTTTCTGCTTCTTCCAGCAAAAAGTAATCTTTTGTAATATGTTAGCATAAAAGCATACCTACTAACTTCGGGGTTTTAAATGTGGCATGCGGTGTTTATTAAGAATCCTCCTAGTTCTTCCTCCTTTGAGAAGTTTGCTTAAAATGTCTTTCTAAAAATTATCTCTGCTTCAATAACGCAAACAAACAATAACGCAGTGTGAAGCTTTTTAAAATTCTGCCAAAAAGTAATGTGAATTAAAGTTATTAAGGGAAACCAGTAGAAACAAGCATAAATACAAAATAAAAATAAACTTCCACTGTTTGTTTTAGGACCCTCATAGATATTCAGAAGAAGGACCTCAATTTGAAGTTGCATCCCTAAGGAATGTCACATCCAAATGTGTTGGACCAATTTGAGTGACTCATGACTTCTCTCTGATATTTTGGAATAGCAAACAAAGTAGAGATGAGATAAATAGGACATTATATAAATCTGGTGCGGAAAAATATGGCTTCACCAATTATATTTCCATAGCAATTTTTTTCTTTTTAAAATATTTATTCTGGTTACTTCAATCAGAATAGACATTTTAAAATCTTTCATAGTCAAGATTTGAAAAGGATTATACTCTGAAAAAGGCAATGATAGCAATAGCAATAACTTAGACTTATATACTGCTTCACAGTGCTTTACAGCCCTCTGAGCGGTTTACAGAGTCAGCATATTGCCCCAACTATCTGGTCCTCATTTTACCCATCTTGGAAGGCTGAGCCAACCTTGAGCCTGGTGAGTTTTGAACTGCTAAATTACAGGCAGCTGGCAGGCAGCAGAAGTAGCCTAGAGACAGATTCTACCTGTACCTGGGAATTTGGTTTTTCTTGCCTAAGTGTAAAACCTTGCTGTCTACGGAGATTCTCAGCCATCTATGTCATCGTTGGCCCAAAAGTGCATTTTCAAGAGGCAACTGGACTTTCTCGTTTTTCTTTGAAGACATTTTGCTTCATATCCAAGAAGCTTTTTCAAGTCCGACTGGTTGGTATGGAATGGAAGCATTAATATTTCTTGCAGACAGTTGGTCATTTGCATTCTTTTATGGAGTCATTGAGGCCACTTGGAGGTTCATCTGTGTCCTCAGGCTCATCTGAGTAGTGCAAATGGGTTCGGAGCCTTTTTGGAACTGTTGTAAAGATTATGTTGTAGAGAGAGATCATGTTGTATTCCTCCCCCTTTGTTGAGAGACAGCTGTTCAATGTTGACCCCTCTTTCAAACCACTTCAGCAAGTATATTGTTTTTATATATGCTGTATTAAGAAGTTAGGTTTATGTACTAAGTAATGATGACTGAAAGAAGCTACATCTCTAGGTCTTTTCTTCGCTCTACCTTTACACAATTCCATACGTGGTCAGTTGAAAGACAATCTTAATGAGATCCTATCAAAAGTAATACTTGACTGCACAGATTGAATATTCCAGACTTCCCCACAAAACCCATTTGGCCAGAGAGTATCCCTTCTCTCTTTCCTTTCACTCCTGTTTCATCACAGTATTTTTTAGCAGAACCTTTCTGTATACTAGATTTTGTTTGCTTTTTTTGTTTGTCGTTCTTATGCTTTATTGTTGTGCTTTGTATTCTTCCCAACTCAGTGGACAGTTGGAAAGAAGTTATGTAAAGAGGGTCAGGATTGTATCTGTCTGTCTATAACCCTCTGGAAAAAAAAAAAACAGAATGTGGCCTATTTGCTGATAGGAGTGAAATAAAAATATTTTAAAAAATAATTCAGGTCCAGTATAGTCTGAGGAAAGCAAAAAAAATAAAAATCTTTCAATGTATCCGTATTGTGTTTTCTCTGTTTATGTTTTATTTCACTGCCATTGCCATTGAGTTAAGTAGATTAGATTTCTTTCCAGACTTGAGTTTAATATTTCTCCTTCCATCTCATTAAAAATGCCAATTTAAAAATAACTTCTGAAAGTCTCTGAAGGATGCATTTGAGAGTTTTGGGAGCCCTGTTTGAAATTTTCAAGGGTGTCAGGTTAAGAGCTTTTACATAAAGAGCATGTTAACATGACACGATATGTAACCCCAGATAATAGGATTTAATGTGTGTTCTTTGAAGTTAACTGATTTCCACCAAAATCTCTGGGGTGTGGGGAAATCTGCTTTTTCCTTCTACAGATGCTGTGAAGCACCTCTGAGTCATCTTTTTTAAAGTTTGTAAAGTTGGTATGATTTTTTTCAAAAGTTAATATTCCTATTTATTTACAGGTAGTCTTCAAGTTACAACAGCACTGGATACCAAAATTTCTGTCACTAAGCAATGCCATCATAAATTATAATGGATTGGGACTTCTGAAGCTCAGGTTCAAATTTCTATGCAATTCAGCCCTTTATAAATCTAACTCACTTGCAGAGTTGTTCTTCATACAATAAAATATCCCAAATGCCATCTTGAATGCCCAGAACAGAACTGCACACATACCTTCAACTCAAGAACTGAGAGCTAAATTCGCAAACTGGATGGGAAAAGGATACTATGGCCCTGATTTCTAATATGCTACTTTGAATTTCCTGAAGGATTACCTCATTTTACTCTTAAAAGACTTCTAAGCTGGTGCAATAAAACTACCCCAAAAGATGATTTCATCCACTGAGAGATCCTGGCTACAAAAGAATTAAGGTGATATTGCACTATTTGTACCCTTGTCCTATAGACTAGGTATAAATACAGTAACAAAAATATATTGTTAGTAAAAATACTCAATAGAGTTGATTATGTACTTTGTCTAATTAGACTATATGTACTATATCAGACTATATATACTGTATGCACTTGTGTGTTTGCTTGAAAATCAAAGGAAATCTTGGTGAAGAATACATTTCAGCTTGGATCTCAATATAGCTCCAAACCTATAAACTGCTCTTGTCTGACTGACTGTATGGGAGATGCCTCCTAAAATAGTTCCAATCAAAGTATATGCAGCAACACAGACACCTCCAATTTATTAAAGTTTTGAGTCTATTAAATACATTGTGTTGTCTACTTATACGGACAGAATGCCTTAACTGTTTATTTGTCCTGAAGAAAAGTCACTGAGCAGCCAAATCACACTTGAAACACAAACAAGTGAGGCATTTGTGTCCTTTGAAAACATACTGGAAGTTAAAAAGAAATTCCTTCAGTTTATGTAATCTTGAGCAGTTGGGCAGCTGCAATTCAGTGAAGAGTAAGTCAAGTTGTTTTGCAGATGGCCTCCCCAAGCTGAAGAAGCTTCTCAAGTGAATTCAAAATGAAGTGTAAAATAAAATGACACAGAAGGCATTCCATGAAAATAGGCTTTGAAATAAGGCTGATTTTGTCTTGTTAACCTGGCACAAAAACCTGGTGATCAGCAGCTTCATTTAAGAGAACCTGCTGGGAGGGACCTTTAAACTTCATAAGGGAGTGTCACTATGGAAACTAATCAAATGAACAAAAGTATGAAAGAGGAGACTTGGTGGAAACATCTGAGGGGGAGGAATAGCCCAGGGAACAAACTGTATATGTCAGAAGTGACTGAACTTGAGCTAATAAGTCCGATACCTGGAGAAGTCTGGAGTCAGGTTTTGATAATTTCAAAGAACCATTAAAATAGATGAGTACCATTTATTTTTTAAAAAAGGTCACATGGTGCTCATTTCTTAGGCAAACTGGAGCAGCTGGCACAGAACATGCTAGCTAGAGGCTAGATTTTTGGCAGAATGCTGTGTTCCTAATGCACCATGTAAATAAAAAGCTTCAAATCACCACAAGTGTTTTTAAAGAGCATGAAAAAAAATGTCCAAATTAAATAATAGCTACCTTTTAAGTTAAGGGTACATTTTTAGAAATGTTCCTTGATGCAAATGGCTGATGCCTGGTTTTTTATTCTGGAAGAACAACCACAAATGTTTCTAGGACTCCGTTAGAAGTAAACAAAGTCGTAAATATGGATTATGGCTAAGCAAACACATTAAAAAAACATTGCACAAAAGTCACATATTGATAATTATGTTTATAACATGCAAACTTTCACCTCTACAAATAATTTTATTTAGAGGACTTATCTAGAAATTATCAGATTTACAGTTCTAAAACTTGATAAAGTCTCCTTCAATTCCAATTTAAATTCTAGTGACTTCATGAATTTAACCACATAGATTGGGCCAATCATTCTCAGCCCAACCCACCTCACAGGTTTATTGTGGGGAAAATAGGAGACAGGACAATTAGGTATTTTGTGTATATTTTTATTTCTTGACAAGTCAGTTCTGAGCTGAGGGGAAAAAACAGTGTTTGAAATTAAGTTCTTTATTCTTCACCCAATAGCAATGGCCGCAAGCTGTTAGGTGGGCAAGTCACAAAACCTTCTCCTTCCAGCATAGATTATATACATTACTATCAACCTTCCTTATCTAATAAAAAGCTATCCTTGGAATATACACCTTATCTTATTTCCTTAGATAAGACTTGTGAAAATGAAAAGAAAGTCAATATCGTAAGCAAAATGAGATGTAGTTTCTCAGTATTAACAATATAAATATTCTAATAAAGTACTCGTTCTAATATGCTAACAGTATGTTTATTCCCAAACTTTTTAAGTCCACCGCCCCCTTGGTGCTATAAACTCATCTTCAGTGCCCCCCACCCAGGGGTGGGATTCAAATTTCTGTGGGCATGGCCTAATTTGAGGGTGTGGCTTGCTGGACATGTGACTGGGTAGGCATGGCTTGCTGGTCATGTGACTGGGTGTGCGTGGCCAGGTGACTGGCAAACCAAATACAAGTGGTCATCACTTAATGGCCAGTTGTTTAGCAAGTGTTCTAATTTATGATTGGCCTCCCCAGAGCTACTTGACCTGTTTTTGGTTTTAACAGCTTTAGATCAGGGATCTAAATCCTACCCTTGCCTGTGTGTGAGATTGAGAGGGAGAGAGAGAGGTTGGATCAGATCTCTCTCTCTCTCCCACCAACATCAGAAAGCCACCGTCAGTCAAAATTCATATTAGTGGTCTCCGGGATTTAAAATTATGAGTTTGGTGGTCCCTGAGGTCCGAAAGTTTGCCACCCCTGATCTAAAGGGGTGAGTCTGAGAGAGGGAAAGAGAGAGAGAAAAGAAAGAAAGAGAGAAAGAAAGAAAGAGAAGAAAGAGAAGAGGGACAGAAAGAAAAAGAAATAAAGGAGGAGGGAGGAAGGGAGAAGAAAGATAATGAGATATCTATTCTAGTCCAATCACCTGCTTCAGCAGGGTTAGAAGGGAGTGTGTGTGTGTGCATGTGTTCTCCTTGTAATTTACTAGTACATTTTGGTTTTGCCTTCAGAATTGGCACTGTAATTAATACATTGGAGAAAAGTAATTTTTAGGGTGGAGATCTGGTCCAATGGATCCTGTTTAAAGCCTCAACAAAATGTGAGAGCTTCCTGATAGTCTTGACCATGTTTTGTCCACAAAACCTTTAATAGAAGCCAAAGATGTTTCAATGTGGAAAAGGGCCTCAATCTAAACTAGGCCTCATTCAATCTGATGCATCAGGTCTCTCTCTTTCTCTCTCTCCCTCCCTCCCAGACTGGCTTTGCTCTACTTTCCCGATGTGCCTGCAGGGCCAGTGCTTCGTACGTGGATGGATGAATGGATGGATGGATAGATCCACACAGAGAGACACACAGGCTGGCAGGCAGGCAGATAGATATATTGGTAGATAGATAGATAGGTAGGTAGGTAGGTAGATAGATAGATAGATAGATAGATAGATAGATAGATAGATAGATAGATAGATAGATAGATATTGGTAGGTAGGTAGGTAGACAGAAAGACAGACAGGTAGAAGGCAGGCAGGCAGGCAAACAGATCTTTTGGATGGATGGATGGACAGACAGACAGACATACAGACAGACAGAATGTGACAACAGCGGCACTTTGGGAAAGCGGTGGCAGTGGCTTTTCCCAATGTGCTGCTGCATTACCAGTTCTGGTGCGGTACAACAGTCAATGGGGTGAGCCTGCAGGACCGGCGCCTTGAACACCCCCTTGCCGCCTCTTAGCTTCCCCAAGGGGGTCGGCAGAGGGGTGCTAAGAGGCGGCAGGGGGGCATTCAAGGCGCTGGCCAGCCCTGCAGTTTCACCTATTGACCAGCACTGCTCCGAAGCCGGTGCTTCGAATGCAGCAGCACGTTGGGAAAAGCCACCGCCACTGCTTTCCCAGGACAGAATTATGTAAAGATAAATGTATTGAAAGGAACCATATGTGATCAACAAAACCAAAAGATCAATACCAGGTGGGGTATTCTATCAGATAAAGCTTTTATGCAGAACTCCAACTAAGTTAGCATAGAATATACAGCAAATGAATAATATAACTGGAGGAGAATACAGGTGAACACAGTTCAAGGACATCTGGCGGAAATATGGCAGCCATCTGGTAGAAATATGGCATAGCTAACAGAGTCTCTTTGCTCTAGCTCATACTTAGAGCAGATAGCAACTGCTAGTTGACATTTACTGAACCAGATCTTGATAGTACTTGGTTGGGAGATTATCCCAAAAAGCCAGCATGCCAGACAGGCAGTCTCCTTAGGATTTTTGGTGTCATGATATGATAGCACAAACTTTAGTTCTTTTTCTATGGTATTTTTCCTGGAGAAGTAATTGAGGAATATGTATACATCTTATGCATATATAAAACATAACTGCTGTTGTGCATTATATACAAGTGAAGAAACAGTTAATGTTCTGGCTAAGAAGGAAAATGCTTTGGGCCAACCTTGCATCAATTTACTTATTATTATCAGGAGTGTCAAACTTATGTCATCATGCAGCGTCACGTGACCTATTGGGACTTTCCTCCCCTTTGCTAAACTGAGTATGAGTGTGGCCAGCATGTGATGCATCCAGCCTGTGGGCTGGGAGTTTGACAGCCTTGCTACTATTATATCCACTGCGGCCTTCAGATGTAACAATCACAGCAAATATTAATCTTGGGCTCCATCATCATAATAAATGAAATAAGAAAATAGAGAAAAAATCAAGAGTCCATTTTCCTTTCTGTGACGTATTAATTTTTAATTAAAACCAGTCACTGCAGATGGCAACCACTAGCAAACCTGGCTAAGCTCAAAGAACAAAAAAGGCAGTGACAAACTACATCCATACTGTTGCCAAAAAGCTTAATATGAATGTATCCATATAATCCACATAATCCTTAATATTATATTCAATGGGAGGGAAACTTTACCTTAATTAGAAGTGAAAGATTAAGAACTTTTGTGAAAGTTCTGTGAACTTAATGGAGTGAAAGTATGCAATCAGGAAAATGATATGTTTAAAACAGCTTGCTTATATGAATCTAAAGGATAGAACTACATCGCACTGTTCTTTAAAAACAGTACTGCTTTTGGGTATGTATGGATTTCAGTATTGAATACACTGCAATTCACATTTTTATTGCCCTGAACTTTATGGTCTCTTGCACGCAAAAATTAGTATTATATCTATATTAGAATACTATTAATAATGCTGTTCACAAAGGATCAGATGAGTTTGCTTTTGTCTTATAGATTAATTTTTTTTGCTAGATTATATAACAAAGGATTTATTGTGTTGGTACATGTCTAAATAAAGAGCAACTATTAAATTTCTAACAGGATAACAACAAAAACAATAGTAAAAGTCTTTATTCTCATATTCTATTATATAAGTAACAGATCAAAGAAAGCATGACATCTCTAATATCTCTCTGATTTGAGGCTTGTAAGTGTAGTTTTATAGGAAATACAACTTTTGAGCTTGGAGCCATGTTAAAATAACAGTGGAAAAAAAAACCAAAGTATTTCTGTTGATTAGTGGCACCATCTGGTGGATATAAGAATTCATTGACTGACAAAGAATCTCAAGAGTTGCAAAAAGTTGTTTCTTTTTGAGAAAATAAAACAGTAACATGTCAATGTTTTTTTTTTCTCCGACCCTATTTGACCCCATGAATAAATATGGATTTTTGAAATTAGTGACAAAATGCTACCACAGAAGGTGGAACATTACAAATGTTACTACTGGAATAAAAACACCAATGCACACCCGTTCATTTGAATTTCATTTTCTTGCTCCAACAAGAGTTGCAACTATTTTTCTCATAATAAAACAAGAAAACTGAAGTTCATCCTAAAACTATTTTTCTCGGATACAACAAACAAATGAATTCACATAAACAAACCTCTCTTGTGTTTTCTCCAGCACCTAAAAATACATCCTGGAGTTATGCTTGCCTCATGTTTGTCACCAGACATGAGCCTAGAATATGGGGTGACAATTTTGATCTAAGAAACCTCAACGATTTGTTCTGCTCTTCAATGACTAGATATGAGGTCTTTTAGCTGAATCTGGGCATTAGAGAACATATAGATGATGGCTAATGTATCAGCCTTCCTGCTATTGGGCAAAATGTCTGCCTAAATTGTTGAATTCCAATGTCATTTTGACAGTTGAATTATCCAGCTGATAGTTTTTGGAGTTTCAATCTGTCTTCAGCTAACCTACAACCAGTTCATGACCTCTGTGCCAACCACAGATCTGCCTCAAATTAAATATGGCCTAACACATGCCAGGAATTGCACATTAGCTCTGTTTGTTTGTTTTCTCTTGCAGAGTTGGAAGGGAACATGGAAGTCTTCTTGTCCAATTCCCCGCTCAAGCAGGAGACCCTATACAATAAAAATGGTTGTCCAATCTCTTCTTAGACACATGGTTGTCCAATCTCTTCTTTAAAAACTTCCAGTGTAGGAACATCCACAACTTTTGGACACAGATTGTTCCACTGATTAATTGATATATCAGTAAATTTCTCAGTTCTAAACTGATTCTCTCTTTGATTAGTTTCCATCCCTTGTTTTTATCCTGCTTTCAGATGACCCCTCCCTTCTTTGTAGGAGCCCATTAGCTATTGTATACTGCTGTCATGTTACCCCAGTCCTTTTTTAATTATTATTAGACTAGAAATACCCAATCCCTGCCATCGTTTTTTATATGTTTTAGCCTCCGGTTCCCTAAGCATCTTTGTTACTCTTCTCTGCACTCTTTCTAGAGTCTCCACATCTTTTTTATATTGTAGAGACCAAATCTGGATGTAATTTTCTAAGTATGGTCTTACCAAGGCATTATAAAGTGGTATAAACATTTCATTAGATCTTGATTCTATCCCTCTGTTAATGCAACCTAGGGGTGTGTTGGCTTTTTGGGCAGCTGCAGCACATCGCTGGCTCATATTTAAGTGATTGTCCACTAGGACTCCAAGATCCCTCTCTCTTGGAGTAGTTGTCATGTGAACTGATATATAGGAATGTCCTATCAGTCCTTTGCTACAGAGAGCTCACCAGTGCTCCCTCACATTTGCAAAGAGGGGAGTCCTATTAGATTGGTCTGCCAGGCAACTGATGAATCTGGTAGGTTTCCTCTGCAGAAACTTGTTGGCAGTTTACGTGAATCTCTGAAGCTGCTTAGAATAGGCAGGTGACAGAGACTTTGGACCTGCTCATATGCCTCTTACAATAAATCAATCCCTGTGTGATCCTTTGAGGAGGGCAAAGTTAGGACTATTGAGAGGTGAAGTGCCTAACACCATTAAAGAAAGAACAAGTAAAACGCCACTTTAGCAATTATATCATAACAATACTGTAAGAGCATAAGCCAATTTTTTTCTGCTCTTATTGAATCTCTCAGTATCTACCCAGGTACATTTTTAACCTCAGGTTTTCTCTGAGAGACATCTATGGATCTATCATGAAAAATATTCTGGGCATTGACCAGATGAAGTCACTTGGACTTACTGAAAGTTGGACTCTGGCTTGGCAAACAAAATGGAGAAAATCCTGAAAACTGTTAATCTGATTTTGTTTTTATTAGATCCCATCCCTATCCTTGCTTGCTAATCCATTAACCAAATCCATGCTGCAGTGTCAGTTGTTTTGGAAGGAAAGGGTAGTCCTGTCAACTTGAAGGAGGCAATGATACAACCTTTTTTCAAGAAGCCATTGCTGAATTCTATAGATCTAGGCAACTTTCATCCAGTCCTCAATCTTCTATTCTTAAAAAATGTTTCTGAGAAGGTTGCAACTTCCACGGACTTTGGAAGAAACAGATTATTTAGAACCATTTCATCAAGTTTCAGACCAGGACTTAGCACTGAGTGTCATTAGTTAGGCACCACCAGACTACTAATAATATCCACTGTACATCTCTATTTCAAATTAACCAATATTGTCAGTTGGCTATTCCAATGTCTGGAAGCCACGAGGGCCTGGGTGAAGAGAAACGAACTGAAGCTCAATCCTGATAAAATCAAGTAGGTGTTGTTATTTTGTTCCCCTGGATCTAGAATTCATTAATCCTTACTTGGGTGACATTATCCAACTTTGGGCTGATATGATATTTTAACTTTTTCTGGCCCTTTTAATAAGTCACAGTGGCACAGTGGGTAGAGTGCAGGTTTGCAGGCTACTTCTACTGACTTACTGCAATTTGGCAAATCAAATCTCACCAGGCTCAAGGTTGACTCAGTCTTTGATCCTTCCAAAGGGGTAAAATGAGGACCCAGATTGTTGGGGACAATAGGTTGACTCTATAAACCACGTAGAGAGGGTTATAAAGCACTGTGAAACAGTATGTAAGTCTAAGTGCTATTGCTTTTGCTATTAATAGTTAGTTTATTTTGGCCCTCTCACATGTGTACTGTTGCAATGTGCTCTACATACTGTAAGTAAATGGATCTCTTCCTGAATTTATCCATCTCATTCATATATCCTCCCTCCCCTTCTCCAAGGTTGTACCAGACTTTCTTTCCAGCTGCTGGTTTTGATATTTTTTTCCTTTCCTTCTATTGATGTTCACCAGTTTTCTTTTGCTAACCTCACCTTAAGTCATTCTGACTACTTTCCTTAGTTCCTCAGTTCATCTAGCAGTAACTTACCCTTTTTGAGACATTTTACTTTAGGTAAACAAGGCTGGCTTAAAAGAAAATACTAAAGTCTCTTTCTCCATTCTGAAAAATGATGTGAACCCACATTAATGGCTGGATCAAACAAAAGAGAAGGTGGGACAGACTGACACCATAGATCTGTTGTGTCTTGCTTTAAAAATCATTTTACAGAAATCCAATTCAGAATGTCAACATTTTTTACAAGGGTGTTAAGAGGCTTTGTAAACTTGTATTATATTACTATATCCTTGAAGAAAGACATGATAAAAATGCCACCAGCTCCAGTCTTCATGTTCAGACCTCTTCACATATAGCAGTAGGCTTATATTCATATTGCTTGCTGACAAAAATTAAAATCTTAGAAAATTAATGTCCACTGTTGCAGAAAATCCCCCCTTAAATATGGGTGGCAACTACATATATGAGCCACAGTGGCACAGTGGTTAGAGTGGAGTATTGCAGGCTATTTCTTCTGACTGTCAGCTACCTGCAATTTGTCAGTTCAAATCTCAGCAGACTCAAGGTTGACTCAGTCCTCCATCCTTCTGAGGTAGGTAAAATGAGGACCCAAAATTGTTGAGGGCAACATGATGACTTGGTAAACCACTTAAAGAGGGCTATAAAGCACTGTAAAGTAGTATATAAGACTAAGTGTTATTGCTATTCCTACAGAGCTGATGTGTATCCTTAGTTGTCCCTCTTGCATATTTGCTCAGGCAGAATATTTAAACAAGGTTGTCCAGTCATAGGGAAGAAGATGGAATGCAAAATATGAACCCTTCCTATTGTATAACATGTAGTTTTTCATGGTGATAGCTTGTGGGTCTGCGAAATGTGGAAATCTATCTTTTTTGAAATTAATTGAAAACTAAGAATTATGATTGCCAGTCACTTTTTGAAGGAGTTTTTACAGTATTGAATTAATTTAACAGAACAAGTTCAATGTGATTCTCTGTTACGGAGGTAAAATAATTGTGTGCATAGTTTGTAACTCATACTCATTACCTCCCAAAATATTTATAGCCCATTTCTCCAAACAATGCTTTTCAAATGTTTTGGAAGTCCTTTGGTCTAAATTGATTGAGAGTTCTGGTGTGGAAGTCCAAGAAACCTAGAGCAAGGATCTCCAACCTTGGCAACTTTAAGCTTGGCGACTTCAACTCCCAGAATTTCCCAGCCAGCTGGCTGGGGGAATTCTGGGAGTTGAAGACCATCAGGCATAAAGTCTACAAGGTTGGAGACCCCTGACCTAGAGCACTGGTTGCCAACCAGTGGGCCAGGGACCACTAGTGGTCTGAGAGAAAATTTTGGTGGTCCACAGAGAAATGTTCCTTCCAAAGCAATTAATCCAGGCGGTGTGGGAATACAAGGCTGTGCCGCCCACACGGCCCACCTGCTGGCCCCCACCCTTCAGCAAACCTTCCCTTAAGTAGAGCAACGCAATCTGGAACTGGAAGTCCAATGGCGGGGGAGGGAAATCTGCCCTGGGGTAGCTTGCTGACATTGGTGGGAAAGTCAGTCCCATATTCCAGAGCTGCAGTAATCACAGGACTGGCCCTTTGGTCATCCCAGAGCAACTGCTCCAGTCCATGGAAGGCCGGTGCACCCAGATGGAGGAGCAGTTGCTCCAGGATGACCAAAGGGCCAGTCCTGTGACTACTGCAGCTCTGGAATATGGGACTGACTTTCCCACCAATGTCAGCAAGCCACCCTCAGTCAAAATTCTGAGGTCTGCAGGATTTAAAATTATGAGTTTGGTGATTCTTGAGGTCCAAAAGGTTGGCAACCCTTAACCTAGAGGACACATGATTGGAGAAACTAGAATACAATATTCTATAATGCAACTTTTAATGCTGTGATTTGTTTAAACCATTTCTACTACTAGGTGGGGAGATGGGGTTACAAGAAAACATATCATCACAAATTCATTATTTGATAAGTGTTTTGCGTTTCCTTCTTTCTTATTTATCCAATTCTGACACCTGGCTTTTTCTTTGAGTTAATGATGAGATACCTCTTTCTTCCATATCTATTCAGAATCCAAAGAGATTATTTTTTAAAAAATAATAATCCTAATTTATCCTTTAATGATCACATCAAAGACAATAATAAGGAAACCTTTTCATTATATACTTTCCTGATCTCCCAGATGTCTCATGGAGCAAATCTCACTTTCATTTCAAAGGAAGCAGTGAACTTTAGCTACTGCAAGATCAACCTATTTCCTTTGAGACTGAAAATGGTGTTTTCGTTTATTTATTTTAGTGAAATGAAACTTTTATTAGTTATAGTTATTGAAGACAGTTTTAAAGAAGCCTTCAAGAATCTTTAAGGCACAGCTGTGAAACTTTGGGAGGTCCCAAAGCTGCATTTATCTTTTAAGTGACACATCAATGACCACACTTCCAAAGAGTTGGATCTAGATGAAGAAGTGGGTGGAGCCAAGCCCTAAAACTAGATTGGGTTTATTTAATATTTATTTATATTTAATGAAATAGAATTAATAGAATGACTCCCACTTCTTTAATAATTTCCTCTTTCATCACTGTAGAACTGTGGTGTCAAACTCCAATAGAATTTTAGTTAGGAGCCACTAAACTGTACATAACAATCCCTGATGGCTTATTTAACTAGGAAAACTATATGGTTATATATATTATAAATACATCCATGATTTCATAATTAGGTCTTACAAAGGTCATAAATCAACAGCAAAATTGGTTTAAGAGAATAAGAAGTGGAAAATTATATATTTATATTTTATACTAGCCGATAACCCAACATTGCCTGGGTATTTATTTATCCCAATCCTATATTTGACAGGAAAATCCTGCAGTCGGGACTCACGCGATTGCACTGTCTCTCATGTAGTATAGCAATTCTTCTATTCCTCCACAAGAGGGAGCCCCCTTGTGGAGTACTGTGAAGCCGTTACTATGCAAGTCCACTGTGCTGTACAGTAGAAGCCATTTTGAGGCACACACACGCATATCGAGGAGTGTTGGGGGGTCTTACCTCCACAGTATTTGTTTCCAGAGGGTAAGTTATCTGTGTACCAAGTTTGGTTGAAATTGCTTGAGGTATTCCAGAATTATGCTGAAACACACACACATACACACACACACACACACATACATTTTTAAGAAAGGAAAATTGAAATCTCAATGTTAAGAATTATTTGTTCTTCTTTAGAGCAATACAAATCAATACATTCCTCATTAAAATAAGTCCAGACAATATTAGATAAATAATAGCAATAAACATTTGTAATGTCTAACTTCATTTTGTGGGTAATGGTTTGGGTGGATTTCTTCCTTAACAGTATTTCTGTGCTAGTCCATTTAAGGTTGAGAAATAACTGAGGAATTAAATTACTTCAGTCATTATAGCTAGAACATTTCAGGAAAAAACATAGAAGTCCAAGTGATCATCTGACCAACTAACATCCAAATGTCAGTACTGCTGTTAAAAACAAGCAGAAATCTAAACAGGATTTGTCTAAAAATCTTTTAATGGGTGGCTGTTGATAGTATCCTGACAGTAATCAATGGATGTGCCATTCCTCTTCTCTATAATTTTGAGAATTTTGAAGGGAGGAAATAATGAAGCTTAGTTGTCTGAGTGGAGTACTTGGAATAAGCCATTTATTTTGACTATGGCTGTGTAATTGGGCATGTCCCAGTGGCTTGCATTCAAATGCCAGGGGGAGGGAGTGGATTAACTGGATTAGTCTCCATCATCTGAGAGAGGACACAATTTGCTATGTTTGAAGTGTTTTGTGAAGGAGGACAGAACTAGTTTTGAAATTTGCATTAATCTAATCTGTTTCAGAAGGCAGCTGCAATGAAACACCTGAACTCTTTGCAAGGCTGAGCATAGAAAACACCACAAAGAATGCCTTAAAGCAAACTATCTTTAGTCACCCACATTAGCCATTATCAAACTACAGTAAATTACCAACATTATCACTCTGCTATAGTTGTCTTCCATCCTATCCCACAAATGACTACCAAAAAAGGGGGCTTTATATAATTGGCAACTGAGAGGTTTGATAAATACAACCATGATAAATATACTACTTATTTTATTACCTATTTGAACAGATTTATATGAAATGATTTTTCCTTTACACAACAACCAGCAAATATAATTTGTGTAGTAGCTTCCTCAATTTTCACCAAATAGACATGTCAAGCTACTGTGCTGAATGAACTTGCTATTTTAAAAAAAGATAAAATATCAAATACAAGAGTTTGGTATCTTGGGCAACAGATGGAACTGGAATAGCTAGGGTCATTTCCTATTTATTATTTATCATATTTGTATTGCTACCCATCCCAGTTAAAGTGACTCTGAAAAGCGTATAATTAAATGATTTATTAAAACATTTTGTAAATCCTTAAAACAACAAATACAAACAAAACCACAAGTGGGAAGGGGTGTATATTCACACACACAAACACACATACACATGGGATTCTCAGGCATGCTAAGAAAAAAAAACACAGCTTGAGAGCTTTATGGGATAAGAGTTGGGGTTAACCTCATCTCAGGAGGGATGATGTTACTGAGAGTGGAACACACACACATCTACTCTGTTTACACAAAAACATTAGGAAAAATGTATCCAAAATTGTTGTAATTTTTAGATTTTTTTAAATTCCACTTTTATTGTATTTATAAATAACTTCCATGCAAATATGATTATTTAATACTTAAAACTCTTTCCTCCTATTTTACCCATAATAATAACTCTGTGAGATAAGAAGAGATGAGATAGAGTGACTGGCTGGCCCAAAGTCACGCAGCTGGTTTTCCATCTAAGGTACAGCTAGAATTCATCAATCTATCCTTTTCTACCCTGCCTTTCTAACCACTACATCAAAAAGGATGTGCACAATGCTTTATAGAAAGAAAGTTGCTTGTACACTATCACCAACAGTAACAAATGTTTAGCAGATATGGCTTGTGGGTAGGGTTATATTCTCCTTTAGCAGTTCTGAGTTTAGGGTACAATTAGTTATGATCTTTGCCTTGGAAGCCAATGACATTTTAATAACTTGGGGCACCATTAAGAGAGCCAATTTAGTCTAGTGATTAAGGCAGCAGGCTAGAAGTCAAGAAGTAGTGAGTTCTAGCCCTGCCTTAAGCTAGCTGGGTGACATTGGTCCCTCTCTCCCACCCCAACCCACTCATCCCAACCCACTTCACAGAGTGGTTGTTGTGGGAGAAATAGGAGGAGGAAGGAATATTAGGTTTGTTCACTGCCTTGAGTTATTCATACAAATAATAAAGATGGAATAATTCAAAATAATATATAATCAATTAAAAGAGATATTGTTCATCCATGTTCTTACTGACAAGCAGGAATAATCTACAACATATAGTATAAAAATGCTACTACATAGGAGAAACAGAAGACATTATGAACACTCAGAAGCACTCAGAAGACATGATGACAATTCTAATTTCACAATACGTGGACAGACTTAACCATAGTTTCAGCTGGGAAATTATAATAATCCTTGATCAAGCCAGGTCCCAAAAATCCACACTAGAGAATTCCTGGAAGATTGACACTCTGACAAATTGACCATCAATGATACATAGACATAAACATCATCTACATACTACACAGAAGAGGCAATCAATAAGCCAAAAAGGAAACAAAAGGACTGAAAAAATTCTTCATCAGCAATCAGCACCTAGATGAGCATAAATTAATACTAAGATTAACATCAGAACAACAATCAAGAAGTAAACAATACCCAAATCAAGCAACAACCAAACAAGCTATCATTTATTTGAGTGAGCCACCCCCACTCTCTGATTTTACCTATTCTGGATAATGAAAGCTCTGAAAAAAAAAAAAAACCTAAGCAAGCTCTGTAGTTGTAATTGCAGGAATGTTCCAATCTCGGATGGCAAACCTCAGATAAAGAATGTTTCCAAGCAAAGACAACTCAGGTAAACAAAGTACTAATCTAAAGGAGGATTAGAGAGAGGAAGTAAACATATGTTAGACTTTAACTAGAGATAATTAATTGTATGGATTACTGTGCTAAACAGTAACGAAAGTTAAGCAGTAACCAAAATTAACCAGTGATGGAGCATAACTAAAAATGTGTATAAATGCAAGACTAGACTCCAATAAAGATCATCATGATTCAGTTGTTTATGATCAAACAACTCGACTGCCTCGTCATTACAACAAGTGGCGCATGAACAGGGACCCTCTTACTTCGTCCGGCAAGGATTTAATGCACCTTCAATTCTTCAACTTTTTGGTTTCTGTAAGTATGGGGTCTTTGCTTTCTGAGGAACAAAGGAAGCACGTAGATGAATTAGGCTATTTGTTGAAGAAAAATAATACCGAGGTATCACAGAAAAATCTCTTAAGGCTGGTCCAGGAGATTGCAGCTCAGTGCCTATGGTACCTAGAAAAGGGGTCTTTAAAATTAACTGATTGGGAATGTATTGGGAAAACATTGCATACTGAACCTCGAGCAAAAATAGTTTTACATGTGTGGCATTTATGTAGGCATGCAATTGAAAAATTTAGTCACAATGAACTTTCTCTTTTAACACTTCCACCTTCACGTTATACTAATGCTGTCATTTGTCCCCCTTCTTCACCTGAATATATGTCTTCAATTCCCTCAGCTCCTGCAGATACAGGGCAAAAGCCTCCTGATTCTATTGTTCAGTCTTCTTTTCAGAAAATGGTAAAGACTTGTAAAAGGGATGCCTCTGTCTCAGGAACAGAACTTGCAGAATTACTGTCTGTTTGTCCAGTACAATATTGTCCTGGTCAGGTGCCACAGCTTGGACTGCAAGTAGCAGAATGGGAGGGTCTGCCTTATCAGATCTTAAGAGAGTTAAAAATGGCAGTTACAGACTATGGGATTAGTGGTAATTTTACAAGAGGACTTGTAGAAGGAATAAAAAATGGTTATACAATGATCCCTGAAGATTGGAAGCAAATATTTCGCATGATTTTAACATCCATGCAATATGTGGTTTGGGAGAGTGAATATATGAGACATGCTCAAGCTGCTGCTTTAGGAGGGGGAGGAATATATGCAGTTGAGCAGCTATTTGGTTCTGGACCATTTGGTAGAATTCCTACTCAAGTTGTTCTTCCTCTAGCTACGTTAACTATTGTTTCTAAATGTGCCTTTCGTGCTTTTCTTAAGATACCCCAAGCTGGAGAACCTAGAGCAAATTTTTCAAACATTCGATAGAATGCCAATGAGCCTTATGCTGACTTTGTTAAGCGTCTGTCCAAAGCAATTAGATAGCAGTTTGATCATCAGTAAGCTGCTGGTGAACTTCTTCGCCAGTTAGCTATTGCAGATTGTAAAAGAGCTTTACAGCTGTTAAAGGCTACTGCTCATTACACTCTGGCAGATATGCTGTGAGTCTGCTAGGATATTGGATCACAAACTTATAAAATACATATGTTAGCAGCTGCTATTCAGAAAGGACAGCAACTAATTGGTAACTGTTTTAAATGTAAGAAGCCTGGCCACTTTCAGAAGGACTGTCGTTCTACACCTTCTATGCCTCAGAATCGTCCTTCTAAGATGTGCCCTATTTGTAAAAAGGGATTTCATTGGGCCAATCAATGTCAGTTTCAGTCAGGAAATTTGCCAATGGGTGTGGCACCCACCCAGAATCCCAAGCGTGCCTCTGACTCCTCCAGCAGTCTCTCTCACTCCTCCCCAGCCACAGCCGGTAGCGCTGGGATCGATTTAATCACTCAAGAGGAAATTGAGTTTAAATTTCCCATGGAAGTTAAAATAGTTCCATCTCAATTTAAAGATCCTCTTCTTTCGGAATTAGTTGGCTTAATTTTGCCTCGTTCTTCTGCACACAAAAAGGGCTGTTTTGTTGTGCCTGGGGTAATAGATTCAGATTACACTGGTATCCTCATGATTCAGATTTAGGTGAATCTTCCTCAAGTTCTTCCTTGTAATTCTTCTGTTGCTCAATTGCTTCTTCTTCCATATGAAAATCCATCTCCTGGTATAGGTAATCATGGGGATGCAGGATTTGGATCAACTTCTTTATCTGTAGGCTTACTTCATCAGCTGAACTCCTCTCATCCTTTGTTAACACTCTTCCTTAATAAACAACCATTTCAAGGGTTATTGGATACTGGAGCCGATGTTACTGTCCCAGTTTTTAATAATAGCATGCCCACAAAATGATATCATTGGTGAGTGTTGCCTCAGGGAATGCTTAATTCCCCTACACTTTGTCAATATTTTATGGATAATGCCCTTCAACCCTTTCGGAATAAATTTCCTTCCTATTTAGTCTATCATTATATGGATGATATATTGATAGCAGCCCCGGATTTTGATGAATCTAAGTTGTTAAAAGAGTTAACGGATATTGTGGCACAACAGGGATTGTATATAGCCTCAGACAAAATTCAAAAGGTAGAACCTTATACCTACTTAGGACATAGAATGTTACACAATTCCTCCATTCCAATTCTTCCTGAATTACAAGTACAGAAATCTATACATTAGTACAATGGCAAAAATTACTTGGCATTATTAATTGGGCACACCCATTCTTCTACATTACAACTGGTGATATGTTGCCCTTATTTCAGTCTTTGAAGGGAGCACAATCACCAGGAGATCTAGTTGTATTAACTGGTCCTCAAAGAACATGCCTTCAAGAAATATTGAATAAGTTGAAGCATTGATATGTGGACAGGATAACATCCTTAACAATAGGACTTTGCTTAGCTATTCTTCCCACTATACCCTTACTCATGGGATGTCTTTATTCTAATGCGTCCCTGCAAGCAGTCAACATTCATGAATGGATTAATTTGCCAGCTACTCTGCCTAGAAACATTTATCCTTATCAATCAGCATTAAAGGAGTTGATTATTAAAGGTCGTAAATGAGCCTTACATCTTACAGGACAGGATCTCATTAGCATAGCTTTCACTCGTACAAAAGTTGAACATGAGCATTTGGTGATGATTTCAGAATCATATCAGATAGCCTTTTCTCAATATGTGGGAAACTTGTTGTATTCTTTACCCAAGGATCCTAGAATAGTGATTACTACTACTTTAAATCCGGCCTTTTCTTCCATTTTTGTGCGAAATCCTATTTCTAAAGCTCTTACAGTCTTTACTAATGGATCACCTACAACGGGTGTGGTTGTCTGGCAGATTCAACAATGGTATTCTAAATTTACTGCCACGCAGACTTCAGCTCAACGTGCTGAGCTGGCTGCTGTGATTTTGGCTTTACGATTGTTCAGTGACCAACCTATTAACTTGATTGTTGATACTCAATATATGTATTTAGCTATGCAATCTCTTCCCTTTTCTTATTGTGCTCTCTTTGGATAAGAATTTGTTATCCTTGTTTTTATCTTTAAAGAATAGTTTGGAAACTTGCTTGTATTCTTTGTATGTAGAACACATTCGAAGTCATACTCCCTTTACTAATGCCTTGACTGAAGGAAATCGGAAGGCAGATGAATCCTTAAAGGATGTTGCATCTTTGTTTGCTGATCCTGTTGCTAGTCATTCTTATTTTCATCAAAATGCCAAGTCGCTTGCAAAGCAATTTAAAATTTCATTATCTCAAGCCCGGGATACTGTCCGTGCTTGTCCAGCTTGTCAGCAACTGGCAATTCCCTTTCCAGTAGATGTCAACCCACGAGGAACCCAAGCTAATCAAATTTGGCAAATGGATGTAACTCAATTTTCAACCTTTAAGCCATACTGTTATCTTCATATGTCTATTGACACTCATTCACACTTCCTTTGGGTTACTGCTTCAAAACATGAATGTACTTCAGATGTTATTCCTCATTGCCTATCCTCTTTTGCTGTAATGGGTCGGCCTTCTCAGTTTAAAACTAACAATTGCCCGCTTATATAAGTAAGGAATTTCAAACCTTTTGTCAGAAATGGAATATTACTTTAGTGCACGGAATTCCTTACAACTCTCAGGGTCAAGCTATAGTTGAGTGAGCTCATCATACTTTTAAGGCATTGCTTCAGAAACAATTACAAACTGAGTCTGGCCCTTACCATCTGTGAAAGATTCAAAATCTCATTGCTGTAGCATTATATACTTGGAATTATTTAATCATTTTAGATTCTCTTGCAGACTCACATGTTAATTTGCATTTTCGAACTACTGAATCTTTAGCAAGGCCTTTGGTAAAGTATCACCAAGCTCCAGATCTAATCTGGAAAGGCCCTATACCGCTGATCACCTGGGGTCGCAGTTACGCTGCCGTGGAAGATCCTTCTACTCAACAAGCAGTGTGGGTTCCAGCGCACTGTGTTCGTCCGTATCATGGCATGGCATCAGTGCCTTCACAACCCGATTCTGGATTTCAATCTTCATCTGAACACGAAAGTTCATCTTCCAAGGTCAACATACCCACAACCCATCACTTGGGACCAGGTTAAATCTACTATATATCAAGCTCAACAACAACCGCAACAGGCCTCATTACCTCAGACTCCTGAAAATCTTGTTGCTGCTGTTTTTGCTATTATTACTGCTAACTCTGTTACCATTTTACTTTGTATTTTCTTGTTTATGGTTAATGGTGTTTCTGCTCAAAATGACACTTCTGTGATTCGTCTTAACCCTAATTTGTGGGTTTGTCATGCCCAATACATGACCCATGGCACAAATATTGCTTTATACTATGAGCCCCCAATGGCATTTGGTCAAATTTCTTTTACCCCTAACTTGATCATGTCTTCTACATTTATTGTCTCACAACTACAATCTATTTCACACTCCTGGCTATTTTTTACACCCCCTATGCAATTGAATTCTGTCCATTGGCATTACTTGAAAGTTAGTCAATTTACAAGGGGTCTGTGTTTCTGTTGTCACGCTAAACACACTTGGCTTCATAATTGGTCTGATTATGATGATGCTGAGCACATATTAAAAAAGCTAGGGAATTATAGTTATTGTTCTGACTACTATTCGTTGTCAGGTACCTTTAATTCTTCTTTGCATGGAATTAAAATAGCTCCTGATATGTATCCTGACAATTTTCCTAGTTTTAATGCCTCTGATCAATCTAATACAGGATCGATATGCGCTGATTGGCTGCTTAAGGATCCTAATATGTGGTTCTTTTTTGATAAATATGCTACTAATGTTCATCCTCAGAATTATCAATGTGCAACTATAGGTTATTTTACTCTACCTGTTCAAATAGGTACGCTCCCATCAATTCAACAGCGGCGTTCTTCTCTGGGGCCTACATGTAATGATGAAGTCATTATTGACACACAATTGTCTTCTGGTTCTACATTTGGCCATGCATTGGCAGGAGTCCTTACTCTAGGCTCTTATCCAGGCATAATTGCTCAAGAAAACAGATGACCTATTCTTGGTCTCACCTGCAGACTTGAAAAATCCATCAATGCTACCACTGCTATTATTCGTGATTTTCAGCATGAAAAGAAGACTTAAATCAAGATGTCTTACAGCAACGTTTTGCCATAGACTATCTTTTAGCCCATCAGGGAGGGTTCTGTATGTTAGTTGGACGCCGTGGATGTGCTGTACATTTTCATTCTTTGAATAAAACTATTGAGGATGAGCTTGCCAATTTACAATCATACATTCAAAATAATATCCATGCTCATTACTCACCTTTTGAGTGGTTAACCAATTGGCTCCCTGATTGGTCTTGACTCAGACAATTTATCTTTTATGCTATAATTATTATTATTGTACTAATTGCAACCTGTTGGTTTATTCAATGTATTCCAAATTTATTCACATTGTTTCGTCCTACTTCCCCCTCTCTTAATCCTCTACAATTGTGATACATTCATAAATCTTTGAATCCTCCACTTAAAATAAAAAATGAGGATATGTAGTAATTGCAGGAATGTTCCAATCTCGGATGGCAAACCTCAGATAAAGAATATTTCCAAGCAAAGACAACTCAGGTAAACAAAGTCACTAATCTAAAGGAGGATTAGAGAGAGGAAGTAAACATATGTTAGACTTTAACTAGAGATAATTAATTGTATGGATTACTGTGCTAAACAGTAACGAAAGTTAAGCAGTAACCAAAATTAACCAGTGATGGAGCATAACTAAAAATGTGTATAAATGCAAGACTAGACTCCAATAAAGATCATCATGATTCAGTTGTTCATGATCAAACAACTCGACTGCCTCATTGTGGTGGTCTCTCATGGAAAGATGAGACATAAGTAAGTGTTCTCAGGATGAGAGCCCAGAGCAAAATCTAGCGCTCCCTTTTATTGAGATTTTAGTACATGGTAAACATAGCAAGCATGACCCCCTGATGGGTTACAATAATTAGATATAGTACAGACTTGTTTACAATCATCTGAGCTGCTTCCTTAATCCTTGTGTTTGTTTTTTACCGTTCTCATGATGAGATTTCCTTGCACTATCTCAGTGACCTTTAAACAAGCATGTGTGTGTAAAGCATTAGATTAATCATTACTCAAACCCAAGTCAAAGTTTATTCCCACATCTCCCCTGTTTTAGTTTTTTGATGATCGCAGATGCCTCGATAGCTTTTCGCCATCTGCAATAGCAGTTCTCCTTCCAGAGGCTTTACCCGACACATTCCTAAAAGTCTAGGGAGACATTGGATAATGCAGCATGCACAGAGAGAAAGTATAAAAAGCAATATTACTCCAACAATTAGGTGACGAATCCATGAACCATTTGGCAACCAGGACCAAAGTGTAGACCACATGTCCAGTCCTTCACCCTCCGATTGTAATGGATTCTTCTTCAAGTTTTGTTCCATATGCTGTATAGTAGCTGTAATGTTTGGAGAATAATCAGAGATATACATGCAACAATGCGTATGAATCACAGCGCAAACTCCCCCTTGCGCAGCCAGAATAGTATCCACCGCATATCTGGTTTGCAGGACGAAGTCACAAATTTTGCCTTGCTCTTCTTTAAGCAGCCTTAGCGTTTTAATGGTGTCATTAAACATAGTCATTGTCCAATTGTTTAAACGATGCAAATCTCTATAGTTCATCATGATTCCTAAAGGGGGAATAACTCCCCTTGATATCTGTGTCCAGTAGTCATGGGTCAAAACAGAGTTTACTTCCATTGCAGAACGTGCATTGCGGATATGAGCAGTCCCCAAAGATTTTGAAATGACATGAGATGGGATTACTTTCCCAAAAGTGCAGACCCCTTTCCATCATGCTGGCATGTGATCATAGGCCATCCGGCCACACAGCAACCATAAATTTGCTCCCAAGAGGTGACCAACCTTACCTGGCTCAGCATAGATTAGTTTTGCAAAAGACTCCATTAACATAGCCAAATAAGTGGACGATGGTGCGTTAGTCCCATCCACACATTTAGACAACTGGTTTTCTTTCGTGGTGGGACAACATGTGGCAGGAATATATGGACACCCATTTTCATTGATCAAAGATGTGATATCAAATCTAGAAATGTTATGTACAAAGTAAGTGAGATTTTTAGTTTTCATGTCATCCGAATAAACCCGACTTCCATTGCCAAAAACAATTGTTTTGTTACAAAATGGATATGCTCCCAAGTAAGTCATATTCTCTACTGTCTCATTGTGGATCCAACAAATACCCACCACCTCTTGGATCCAGCTTCCAAGGTGTAAGGTAGTTATGTTACTTGGAGTCCAACTGTTAGACCACATCCCCGAACAACCATAGCATTGTCCCTTATACCAGTCACCTTCGGCCAGAGGTACTGCAACCATTGGAAGCCCTGATGTTTTGTGAGTTGGCATGTGCATACATACCCAACAATCAGTTTTGTTAAGAAGATTTGCTATCTTCCCCATGCCTGGATCAATGTGTTTCTTTTCCATTCCCCCAAATCCACCCCCTTGCCCCTTTGGCTGATGATAAGGACGCACACAGCGAGCAGGAACCCAAACAACTGTCCCCTTATCTTCAATGGCAGAGTGTATCCTCAGCCCCAAGTTATCAGCGGGACAGGTCCTCTCCACGTTGGATCTGGCAATCTCCTACACAGAACTTTCAGTCTTGGCGCTCCTGCAGAAGAGGAAGAAGCAAAATGCCTACTGGCTGCTGTAGCAGCGGGAGATCCTGTCATGTTTAGAAAATTTAAAGTATATAAGGTAATATTAAGAATGTTTTGTATGTAAGGCAAACCATATCCATCCACTTCCCCCGTTTTTGTTTTTATATGAAGGAGTGCTTGTTTGAGTGTCTGATTAGTTCGTTCCACAATGGCCTGACCAGTGGAGTTGTAGGGAATGCCAAATTTATGTATAATTGACCACCGATGACAAAATTCCGCAAAGGCGGTGCTGACGTAAGCAGGGCCATTATCGGTTTTTATCTCCATTGGTGGCCCTACATGTGTGAAGGTACGGAGATAATGGTTGACTACATGTTTTGTAGCCTCTCCTCGTTGAGGTGTAGCCATAATAAATCCTAAATAGGTATCAACTGTGACATGCAGATGGTACCATGGTTTAAAAGGAGGGTGTTGTGTGATGTCCATCTGCCATAGCTGACAAGCAGATGTCCCCGAGGATTTACTCCTTGAGGAAGAGCACTGGATTGGGCACTGCAATTAGGACATTGCTGGATAATAGCTGCAGCTTCTGCAGCAGTGAGACCAAATTGTTTACAATTTGGCATTTTGATGAAAATAGCTATGTGAGCCCCACGGAGTAACAGGAGAAAGTGAGAGACAGGACATGGCCAAGGCGGCCACGTCAGCCACGTCATTCCCTTCCTGCAGCTCCCCGGGAAGTGGCTGGTGGCTGCGAATATGTGCGACATGCAAAGAATGTATGCAAGAATGAAGACAGCTTTGCAAGGCTAAAAACAAACTCATAAGATTAGCATCAACAGATGGGGAAAGAAGCAAATTCAATGTTAAGTATCAATTGATAAACGTAAAGAGAATCCACAATTAGATTTAGTGGTTCTTGTGCAAATTCCTGTAAGGCCAAAATAGCAGCAGCTAATTCAGCCCTTTGTGCTGATTGCTGAGGAGGGGTAATTTTTGTTTTCCATACCCCTTCCTGTCTCCATGCACAAGCGCCGTAGGTCTTACCACTATCCGCAAAAATAGTCACGCCCTCAACTGACTCCTTAGCAATAATTGAATTAAAATTTACAGATACGTTTCGAAGCAACTGGAAATGGGGGTCACTGGGGGTATGGCAAGAAATCTTCCCTGGCCAATTTTCAAGAGCAATTTGCAATTCAATGCCTATATCAAGTTTCCCACAAAGTGAGGGAGATAGGTAAAAATAACTGAACTAGATCCATGCCATATAAATGCATACTGCAATTCTGGCCTTTGATGATTAACTCACTATAAAGCATAGCCATAGCAGAAACTGTTTTTCTGGGAGTATTCTGCAAATGCAACCATTCAATGATATAAACCTGCACCTCATGTAATTGAAATAAAGCTGCCATAGGCAAGGCTGGAGTTTGTAAAATTGCCAAAGCAAATGGGGTATCAGGAATGCATCGATCAACCCAACACTGCGTTAAAGCCACATTTACGTGTGTCAGTACCTCCCTTTGTTCTGCTGATAAGGTTATAGCAGAATCCGGTCTCGCGGAGCCCTTTAGGGCCAAGAACAAGGGCTGGAGTACCGCTGTAGTTAACCTCAGGTAGGGTCTAACCCAGTTAATTGTTCCTAGTATTTGTTATAATTTTACTAGAGAATTTTTTTCCTCAATTTTGATTTCCGGAATGACCGGATGAGCATAGGTTGCAAGGACTTTATGCCCTAGGTAGGCATATGGTGTTTGACTTTGAATTTTTTCTGGGGCAATATGAAGTCCAAATTGCAATAATATCTCTTTAAGGCAAGGTAACACTGCCTTAACCATTCCCGGTGGACCGGGAGCTGCAATTAAAATATCATCCATGTAATGGTAAACCTTTCACCCAGGATGGGAGGTTCTGAATGGAACCAGAGCCATTTGAACATATGACTGGCACATCGTTGGACTGTTTAGCATTCCTTGTGGCAAAACCTTCCATTGATAATGAAAGGTAGGTGCATTGTTATTTAACTCAGATACGGTAAAGGCAAATAATTGCTTGTCATCTGCATGCAAAGGGATAGAAAAG
Organism: Hydrophis major; assembly: GCA_033807585.1. Lineage (NCBI taxonomy): Eukaryota > Metazoa > Chordata > Lepidosauria > Squamata > Elapidae > Hydrophis > Hydrophis major. Next base: position 113,313,292 of record CM066343.1, read on the forward strand.
AAGCAATCCCGCAAATCTACTACAACTAGATCCCAATTGCATGGGATCAGGTTCAGATTAGGCAAACCACATTGTAATGTTGGTTGAAGGATGGCGTTGACAGCTCTCAAATCATGTAAAATTCTTCATTTTAAATATTGAAGCTAATAGATGATCAAGGCCAAGTTTGTTATGGTAATAAGGAGAAAAAGGAAATTATTCGAGATTTTTATGGGCAACTATATAAACAAGAGAATATTGATGAGGAAAAAGTCAAACAGTATTTACAGAATGCTAATTTACCGAAGATACCTAAAGAGACTGAAGAAATGCTAGAAAGCAATATAACAATGATGGAATTAACTGAAGCATTTAAGAGACAAAACAATGGGAAAGCATCAGGTCCAGATGGCTTCCAGCAGAAATCTATAAAACATTTCAAGAATCATTGAGCATCCCATTGTTAGAAGTCATGAATGAAGTTATGTTAAAGAAGATGATACCCAAAACATGGTCAGAGGCTTATATCACACTTATTACAAAAGAAGAGGCTGACCCACTGCAAATTAAGAATTATAGATCTATTTCCTTATTGAATGCAGACTATAAAATCTTTGCTTCAATTTTAGCAGAAAGACTTAAAAAATATTTAAATAATTTTATTCACCCAGATCAAAATGGATTTCTGCCAAAGAGGCAAATCAGAGACAATATGAGAGTAATTTTAGATACTTTGGAATACTATGAGGCTCATCCTGAAAAGCAAATGGCGTTGATATTTCTAGATGCTCAAAAGGCATTTGACAACGTGAACTGGAGATTTATGTTATTACTATTGGAACAGATGGGTTTTGCTAAAAAAATTTACTCAAGCAATAGAAGCCATATATAATAAACAGACAGCAAAGGTAATGATGGAGGGGGAACTTACAGATCTTATTAATATAAGAAAAGGCACAAGACAAGGGTGTCCCCTATCTCCTTTGCTAGTTGTGTTGACCTTGGAAGTGTTGAATAGAAATAGGGATGATAAAAGCATAAAAGGAATGAAAATTAAAAAGGAAGAATTTAAATTACAAGCTTTTGCTGATGATTTAGCTTTTATTCTGGAAGACCCATTAGAAACAGCTCCAAGGTTATTGGAAAAGATAGAGACATATGGTGAGATGGCTGGTTTGAAAATAAATAAAGATAAAGATTTTGACAAAGAACATGCTATTGAGACAGAAAGAAGAACTGGTAGATCTTTTGAAAATCTAAGTTACAAATAAGGTTAAGTATCTGGGGATATATTTGACAGCAAGATGTAGCACATTATATTATATTAAACTCAAACAACAGATAGCTACAGATTTGAAGAAGTGGGAAAACTTGCAATTGTCATTAATAGGGAGAATTTCAACAATCAAGATGAATATTTTACCCAGAATTTTATTTTTGTTCCAAACAATACCAATTAGGCTTGGAAAAGACTATTTTGAAGATTTAAATAAAATCATGCTGAAGTTTATATGGCAAGGTAAAAAAGCGAGAATAAAGCTAAAGCTTTTGCAAGACACTAGAATTGGAGGAGGTTTTGGCCTGTCTAATTGGGAATTGTATTATCAAGCTGCAAGTTTGATGTGGGTCAAAGAATGGATAACATTAAGAAAGCATAGATTGTTGACATTAGAAGGGCATGATCTGCTATTGGGCTGGCATGCTTTTTTATGGTATAAGGGAACTAAAACACAGGGTTATTTTAAAAGACATTATATACGGGAGTCTTTGTGGTTAAACTGGGAGAAGATAAAAAGACAATGTTATTTGAAAATTCCAGTTTGGTTATCGACTATTGAAGCATTTTCCTATGCTATAATTTATAAGAAGGAACAAACAGTTAGATATGGGGAACTATTGGATGAAAAGGGTGAACTTAAATCGATCCAAAATTTAGAGGAACAAGGTATAAGGATGAATTGGTTTTCATATGCACAAATACATTCAAGGTATGATGAAGATTCTAAAACGGAGGAATTCTAAGATAAGCAGACTGATTTAGATAAGATCTTGATGGGTACTGATGAGAAGGTGATTAAAAAATTATATGGTTATTTACTGGGAATTAAATTAGAGGAAGAACAAGTCAAAGAAACTATGATTGCTTGGGGGAAGAATTTTGGATATGGGATTGATTTAGAGAAATGGCAAAAATTGTGGTCTCAAAATTATAAAATGACAATGTCAACAGCATATAAAGAAAATTTGTATAAGATGTTTTACAGGTGGCACTTTCCCCCGACAAGAATAGCAAGAATGTTTAAGAACAAATCTGAAAAATGCTGGAAATGTCATCAGATACCCGGCTAGTATTACCATATGTGGTGGACTTGTAAGGACGCTAGAAAATATTGGACTAAAATTCGCATGTGGTTGGAAAAAATAACAAAGAAACACATAGACTTGAAACCAGAGATCTTCTTATTGGGAATTTTACCTGATATATATGGTAAAGATTTGAAATACTTGATTGTGAATGTATTGACAGTGGCTAGGATTGTATTTGCTAAAAATTGGAAGAATGAGAAAATACCATTACAGGAGGAAATTATTAAGAAAATATTGGAATGTGCTGAGTAGATTGACATTTGAAATTAGAGAGCAAGAGGATAAACAATTTTATGAAATTTGGGATCTTTTTTATCAATGGCTAGATGATAAAATACGATAATAGAATATTTAGAATGCTAGACAGTAAGGAATATCTTTATTTTGCTATTTTGTTATTACTTTGTTATTTGACATTATATTTATAAAGGGTTTTTTAGGATTGATTTGGTATGATTGTATGATTTGTTACAGAATAAACTGGTTAAAGTATTCTTATCTCATAAAGCATGAATGATTAAAAGTATAGTCAAAAATTTCTTTTTTCTTAGTGATATTAGGATATATAAGTTCGGAATGACAATATGAGTTGTCATGTAACATAATTACAATACAATTACAATAATTGTAATTGAGACTACAAAAGGAATGCACAAAACTGATGAACCAACTGACACACTGGATATACATATGAGAGTTTATGTTTTAATGTTTTGTTTGTCTTGTTTGTTTGTAGAAAATTAATAAAATCTCTTTCAAAAAAAAAAAAATCTCCATTTTCCACTTTTCTTTTTGATAACAAACACCGGAATGTTTTTGGACTAGAAGTTGGCTCAATGTGTCCTAATTGTAGCTGCTCAGCTACCAATTGATGTAAAGCTATAAGCTTTTCCTGTGGAAGTGGCCATTGGTCAATCCAAACTGGCTGAGAGGTTAACAATTGTAATTTTTCCATTATCCAATAACAATTTTTGTGCGGAACTGTGACAGTAAATCTCTGCCCCACAAGTTTATATGCAGGGGCAACACAAGAGGCTGAATCTTTGCAGTCTCGCCAGTTGCTCTATGCAATGCCGTCAACCATTTTCACTACTTCTTGCAAACTGCATACCACCTACTCCACGAACAGCTGGAGAGTCCTCAAGCATACATTCATTTGGCCATTCCTTTTGGCGTATCACAGAGACATCTGCTCTGGAATCTATAAGGCCAGAAATTGATTTTCCCTGAATTTCAATTGTCATTTTAGGTTGGTCTGTAGTCAACTTTTTTGTCAGCGCTAGCAATTCTGCAGCAACTGGAGAACTGGCCATTTCAGTGGACCCAAAATCACCAGTTCGTGGGATCCCAATTAAAGGATTCATAGCAATGTATGGAAGCAATAATAACTGGGCAATAGAGTCACCGGCCATTAATGATGCAGGAGTATCAGTGTACAATTGTACCTTAATAACCCCTTTATAATCTTGATCAATAACCCCTGGAATAACAAAGAAACCTTTTTTTGATGCAGAAGACCTGTGAAGTATCAATCCCACTGTTTTTTCTGGCAGTGGCCCATGCAAATGAGTGTCTTCAATGTACACTTGATTAGGAAAGGTCACGTCAATTGAGTTCAACATTTTTAAACCCAAACCTGCACTCCCAGTAGTTGCAGGCAATGCTTTTGTGACAGCCTTGGGAGCGGGGCTAGCTGCACGCCCCAAATTTAGTTTCCCGAATTTTGGTTCTGATCAGAGTGACATTGATTTGCCCAATGAAACCCTTTTTTGCATTTCAGACAGACCGACTTTGGGCGGACGTCCTTATTTTTGTTTTTGTTAAATGCCAATTCCCCCCCCCCAGGGGCTCGGCACTGGGTTTTAAAATGGCCAGGCTTCCCACAATTAAAACAATTCCCCGTAGGTTTCATCCCTTTTTGTAATGCCATAGCCAAATTCTCCATGTTGTAATCCTGAGAACCCACCACTGCACATGCCTTTAACAGATCAGCCAGAGTAACCTCACCTCTAGCCACCAAAGGCTGTAAGATACACTTGCAGTCAGTGTTTGCATTTTCGACTGCCAATTTCAGCAAAAGTTCCTTTGCCGCTTCCTCATTAGAGATTTGCCGGGTAATAGCCAACTGTAGCCTTTCCACAAAATCATTATAGGGCTCAGATGCTGTTTGCTTAATTTGAGAAAAAGACCGTGCCGGGGTTCCCACATCCTGGATGCGGGACAGTGCCCCAAGGACAGCCGCCGTAACCACTGAAAATACATGATCAGGCAATTAGTAGCTTGATCAGCAGTGGATTCAAACAAGCTTGCCCCATATATTTGGTCTGGCATATACAGCCCCCCCCCCATATTCCGTCCCCTAGTGATAGCTTCCCTTTGGTACTCTAAATCAAAAACCACATACTGAGTAGAGCTCAATATCATTCTCATTAAATCTTTCCAGTCATTAGGAATCATGCGTGAGGTAGCCAAACTTGTCAGGAGACCTTTTGTAAAAGGACTTTGAATACCGTAATCTTTAACGGCTTTCTTGATTTCCCTAAGTACTGCCAATGGAATCAGAACCCATTCCGCTTGCAGGCTGCCTTGAGCATCCACTTGCCTATTAACTGGAAACAAATTTAACTGGGGAATCTCATCAGGCTCTAATTTCCCCTCATTGAAAGCCTGATGCATCATTGCTTGAACTTTTCCCATTTGTGGCTGGGGTTTCTCCTCCACAGGCGTAGGTGCTGTTGGGGGTGAGGAAACATACTCCAGTTTTTGAGTCGGAGGGTGCAACACAACTCCTTTATAAGGAGGAGGTTCCACTAAAGGTTTTAAAAGAGGTTGTTGCTGGGTCTCTAAAGCAGTCATAACAACCTTCCAATATGTCAAAATTTCAGCTGTTGCCCGTGGTTCCTCATGAAGGATAGTTCCAATTTTCCTCCACGTGTCTAACTTTAAAGAGCCCTTCTCTGAGTACCAGGGGCATTGCTGCCAGATCTCTTGCAGCAGCCTTTTCACATTACCTTTTGAAAGAACTATATGCTCCCCTGCAGAGGGTTTAAAGATAAGGAAATTTGTCCTGACTAACTTCAGCAGCTCACTAACATGACGTTCCTGTGGCTGAGAAAGTTTTCCCCCCATGTTCCCTGTAAAATCCTATTGTCCAGCAGTAGTTAAGTACGTACTTTACCTATTCCAGGCAAGGAAACACGGAGGTCCGGACACATACCAACTGCAGTGGATCATGTCAGGGTCACCACTTGTGGTGGTCTCTCATGGAAATATGAGACACAAGCAAGTGTTCTCGGGATGAGAACCCAGAGCAAAATCTAGCGCTCCCTTTTATTGAGATTTTAGTACATGGTAAACATAGCAAGCATGATCCCCTGATGGGATACAATAATTAGATATAGTACAGACTTGTTTACAATCATCTGAGCTGCTTCCTTAATCCTTGTGTTTGTTTTTTACCATTCTCATGATGAGATTTCCTTGCACTATCTCAGTGACCTTTAAACAAGCATGTGTGTATAAAGCATTAGATTAATCATTACTCAAACCCAAGCCAAAGTTTATTCCCACACCTCGTCATTATAACAAAGCTCAGAGAACACCAAGGACCCATCAAAAAGAAAGACTTTAGAAAAGCAGACAAAAAGTCTGCTAATCAAGAGACTACATTTAGTTGTGATATTTTATAGAAAATCCAAAGTAATCCTTACCCATGATTAGTTCCAGATTTTGCTGGATGTATTATGCACATATATCTCAATTTCCTTCTCTTGTGCAAAACTCAGAAATATTCTAATAGTTTTGGCAACCCAACTGGAATTGAGGTGTGGCTTTCCAAAATGCCTCTGGAAGATAACACACGATTTCAGATCTGCTTGTTTGCAGATTCATATCTTCTGTAATGAAGATTTGAAGCTAGAGGCAAATTGAATGTGTTAGATTCTTGAAACTGCAAAATTTTGCTAATAGCTATAGCTAACTAGTTGATTTTGCCTTAACATTAAATATCACACTGATGTAAGGAATATTGGTATTAAAATCCCACACAAAAGGGCTAGAGTGGAATAGGGGAAAAGCAGAATAGGAAATGCTACAATATTTTCTCAGAAGTTCCCAGGTAAGTCAAATCTATTAAGCACTTTTCTGAAAAAAATCAAAATATTCAAACCATTTCTCTGCACTATATATTCTGAGAGACAAAACAGCAGCCTCACTATGAATGTTCTATCTATAAGCCAGAACAATTGTACAGCAGCATTACTCTTTCAAGAGTTAATGTAGCTAGATACTCATCCAAGGTGATTATGATTTGGAAAGATGTTTCACAGGGCAAGAATGGTTTCTGAAGAATATAAAAGCTGTGTAGAATAAGCCATAAGAGTGCATAATTTCTCTATAAGTGCTCAGTCAAAGATAGCTCAACACATTTCATTCTGTTAAAAATGGACAGTGCATGTCAGCAGCAGGGAGCTGTTTTTAAGAGCTATGTTAAGATAATGATAGCATTTTAGAGAAAGAAAAGGTTAGGCTTAGGAGGTCTATGAAGATCTTTGCAGCTGCCTAACATCTAACATTCAAGATTTATTTATTTACATTCCATTTCAAATGTGAGATAAGTACAATAGAATGCATTTAAGGTAAAAAATTTATGAAATCTGAAGATAAGTGGAAATATAATGGAGGTATGTTTATATGTTCTAGGTGAATATTATCTTAGAATTACTGTATTTACTTTGATTTCTGGGGAATTAAGAAAACAAGTAAAGGAGTGGAAAAATATATATAAAAATGTCGGGATCTGCAGTACTCCTCTCAATTTGATGCTTTCCATATCAGATGAAGTACAGTTTCCACCATTCTAGTCAGTTTCTTGCTTTCCCCTACAAAAACACAAACTACAGGAGGCTAAATAATGTAACCATTATTCCTCTAAATTGTTCAATCAAACAAAAGGCTACATTTAAATAAATGTAATGCTATACAGTACTCTTGCCTGTCCCTATGGATACCATTTGTTATCCATTATCCTAATTTATATCTAATGCTAAAAACTGATCCTCCTGAATGGTTAATGAAACCCTTTCTAGTTTCTTCCTTGCCTTATAAGCCAAATAACTAATGTATTTCTGAAGAAGTCTTCTCCAACATTCTTGAATAACGATTGGTTTGCACTATCTTGTACCAGGATAAGCACTTCAACTTGACAAACACAACAATAACCTATTTCTTCCCAAAAAATACGGTAAACCCCCTTATATGGTGAATTATGGGAAACTTTTAGCCATTCACAAAGATAGCATCCCCAACTTGATGGGCAGCAATTACAGTGGCCCTCAATTGTTATTTGGAAAGTTTAAGTCCAACACATCTGGAGGGCATGAGCTTGGAGAAAGTTGGTTAATAAATCACTCTTCAAATTCCCCCTTTCCAAGCTTCTTTCCAAGAGGAACAGCATCCCCATCTGGGGCATATCCCAGTGGCAGGTCAAGAGAAATCTCAGAAGAGGCTCAATAGGTTATTGAGTAACAATAGTGTATCAATGGCTTCATTGTTCCTAGCTTCTATTCATCCCATCTGTCATTCAGGGACAACCCTATCTCTCATCCTTATATTATTAAAAGGCATTCTCAAAAGATCTCTTTACAGCCTGCTAGAATTGTCTTTTCAGTATCTCTCAAAGAGATCCCAGACCTTTATCTTGCAAACATCTGAGCTGGTTTAGATAATTTGCAAAGCGTTACCTGTGTCTGGTCACTGGCCATGAAGGAAAATCATGCTATTTTGGCAGCATGTTCAGAAAAGAGGCCAGGTGTGGCACAAAATACGTTTCCTTTTTGTCCTGAATTAAAGCCACTGTTTCTTTATTAACAAGTAGCTGGTAAATCCTTGGGTACTTATTTGCTAGTAACAATTTTTAATAGTATTTTTTCATGTATAATAGTCCTTCTTCCTTTTTAAAAATAAAATACATTTTTTATTGGAGTTAGCTTTGTTTTGCATCCATATTACTGATTTTAATTGTACAGCATTGATTATAGGAGGAGGAAATTTATTTTTTAAGTCAATGAGCTACTTTTCTTTCTGTCTCCAGTTGCTATTCCAATCCTGCTCTATTTATTGACTTGAATGAGATTCTTGAGACAGTAATTGAATCATATGGCTCATGATTTTTCTGGCAAGACCTTTTTAGAATCTTCCAATTCCTTCTTGCTTCTTCCTTTTTTAGTGCCATATATTTTTAAGCTTAGAATATTTAATAATACATCTATTCATTTTTAATGTGGGGGGGAAAACATATTCTTTTTTCTTTTGCATTCAGGATAATCATTTGTAAAAACAATGTTGACTACTTCCTCTTTCCAAATACCTCTTCTTGATTATTTTCTTCTTGCAGCTAGTTTCTCCAAAACTGTCTGTACATGACTTCATTTTTCAATATACAGCAAAGTACTTTCTACAAAGAATCTACAAGATAACTAATGCAATTCTCTTTTACCCATCACTATTACAATGAAATTGTTAATCATAAACTCAGCCCCATGAAAATTGCCCTTTGTTTATCTATTTAAATACTTACAATTATTGCTAAATAACTTGAAATGCCTAACAATGCCAACTTTATTAAGATAAAGGATTAATTAAAGTGCTAAAAGTCAAGTTAGGAGCTAAAAGATTTATTGATTTGATTTTTATAGATGAGGAAATAAATGTTTTCTTTGTAGGGATTTTCTATTCATAGTTCCTATAATTTTTTTTCATAAATTCAGAACAATGGACTAGCCTAGAAGTGATGCAAAAAGTGCCTTAGGACTGTATAAAAGATGAGTACATAATAACCCAAATATTTTTAAGCTGTGCTACAAAGTTATGCCAGACAATTTTTTTTTATTTTGGAAAAGTGGTGGGGCAGGAAGTCATGATCAGCTGAACACAGTGAGAAAAGTTATAAGGAAGATCATGTTCTATGAGTAGTTGTTTAAAAAGCTTTGTAAATATTAGAAAGTAAAAAGTGTCTAGACTTGCTATAAAAATAGTAAACATATAAAGGTCTGCAATATAATTGTTGTTTGCATCAGATTCCTGACTTTTATTAATGGATTTGTTAACTTAATACTAATTGTAATTATTATTTCTTTAGTCAGCAATATGCTTAACAGCAAGATATATGTAAGCAGACAACAAATGGATTTTGCCCCTTGCTTTTCAGCTCAATCAATAATGCTATAGTGCACTTGGGAGTTATTTGGAAAAGCAGTCAATAATAAGAAATAAAATTTATTGCTATTTTAGCTAGCTTCCTCTGTCTTCAGGTCCTTGCATATCATAAGGAAAGGACAACATCTGTAGAACAAAAACTCATCAAGATTAATCTGAATAAAGCAATTCCCACTCTGTAAGTATCAGAATTCCAGAAAGACTTTAGTTTTTTGACAATTCAGCCAATGTAAGTCAATGTTATAAAACTGGTTTCTACCTTTTGAGAAGGTAGAGAAGGTTGTCTATCTGTTCTAGATCTTTCTAGAATGAACTATGGGGATGATTGGGTAGTAGTCAAATATACCAGAATATACCTTTTTTTTTTTCAAAGGTGTCCCTTGTATTCCTTCTCTTTACCACCTCACTTTTTCCCCTTTTCAATATCACCCCAAAAAAAAGAATACTGGTAGATTTGCTGCCATCTAGTAGTCATCTGGATTTTTTTACCCAAAATCTGATACTCCTGGACTACAGTATTCAATTGTTATTTCTATTGTGAGAGAAAAGAAATTATAAAATGCATTCAGTTGTATGATACAAACTCATGAAATTAAAATAAACATTTTTGTTCCAGCATCATCCGGGATTTAGACTTGTATCAAACATAGTCCACAATTCATAAATTCTTGTGTTTTCCTGCATTATAACACACTTGTTTTATTTGGTTGCTTAGTTAAAGCTCTACATCTATTTGTTCAACTAGAAATCCCATTAAATTCAATGAGGCTGCAGTTCTTAGAATATGATTACTGCTTTGTAATAACCAGAAAAATAATGAATGGAAAACTGATTCTGGAAACATGTAAGTGGACTAAGAATCCTTATGGATTGAAATAAAAATTTGAAACTAATCAACAGAATCCTTTCTACATTCTCTTTATATTCTTTTTTGTGCATTTTCTATTATTTCTTTTCTTTATTTTTTGTCGTTTGTATTACTGTAGTTTTATCTATAGCCTTCTGTGGTGCAGTGGTTAGAGTGCTGTACTGCAGACCACTTCTGCTGACTATTAGCTGCCTGCAATTTGGCAGTTCAAATCCCACCAGGCTCAAGGTTGACTCAGCCTTCTATCTTTCTGAGGTGGATAAAATGAGGACTCAGAACTGACTGTTGGAGACAATATGCTGAACTCAGTAAAACAGCTTAGAAAGGGGCTGTAAAGCATATAAGTCTAAGTACTATTGCTACATGATGTAATTTTAATAAAATTATTTAAAAAAGAATCCTTGTTAAAACTGATTCTGCAAAAGGGAGATTTATAGAGTCATCATAAGTATCTGGTCTGGTATTTTATTGACATCCACTTGGCTGCAGAAACCATATAGGCAAACCCTGGTAGGAAGGCAGAAAAGCAACTCTTACCAATCAGGTTACAAAGAAAGACCTGTTAGAAAGGAAGAAGAAAAGGCTTTGTTAGGTTAAAGCTTTCATGCACTGAGACAAGAAACCTTCAAAACTTAGCAGTAAGATACCTAAAAGCTACATGTTGCTGAGGGACTAGCAATTTAAATAGTATGAATAGAAAAACACGCCTGGGCTAAAACTTTGTTCTACCCAAAAAGAAGCTGTGCTGAATATTCAAGAAAACTTTAATTAAAAATAAATCAAGCAAACAAAGAGCAGACCAAAAGTGCTTTCCCACTTTTGACTGGGTCCCCGAAGAGATTGTCCATGGAAAAGAATAATAAAATTACATTGAGTGTGAAATAAGCTTCAGGTTGTTTGGGAGCTGACTTCGAATTGCAAGTTGATAGAGAAGGCCCCAAATAAATGGGGACTTGTTATTTCTCCCATAATAGGGCTCCTTTAAAAAGGTATTTGGTCTTTAATTAAATGTCATTTATTTAATAATATGCCACCCTGATTTTTCTCTTCTTAAATGTATTGTTACTTTCAAAATATGGCCTAAAATCTATAAGACAATAATCCACCAAGTAGGAGGTGTCCTTTTTTTCTCCATCCTAACAAGCAAAGTAACAACAGATGGGCAAGCTATGATTAGGAAGTGATGAGGCACAGGATTTGCTCTGTCCACTGGTCTGGGAACACCACAAATAACTTCTGAGTGATAGAAGGCTTTTGGTAATATTTGGTCGGAAGCAACATTACTGACAAGATGAGTAGAGGGAAAGTAACAGAGAGCCTTAAAAGCATGCCTTATTGTTGATCATTTAAATTCATTTTTAATATTCTTAGTTTTTACTTTGTTTAAACTCTCTAGAAACTTCAGTAGTTTGCGGAGATTAAATAACAGCTTTCCCAAAGAAACACAGTATTGAAAATAATTATATTTCTAGCAATACCAAGTAAACACTTAATCCTGGCCTTTCTCTTCAAGTACAAAGTGTGCAATCTGATATATATTTACTCAGAAAAAAAGTCTTGCTGATTTCGGTGGGGCTATTCCTCCAAGCCGGGTGTACAAGAGTATCAGATTTTCTTGGGATTAAGCCTCACTGGATTTGAAAGGTTTTACTTTTGTGTCTATGTAGTTAGATTGGGTTGTAATTCTAACAGTGAAAATCGAGGCAGTTCTGCTGAAAAGAAAATCTCATTGAATTTGCTTGGACTTATTCCCAGAGAGTTGTATTAAAACTGCAAGAGAAAGCTGAACACGTTTCCTTAGAGATGAGCATGATTAAAATTACCAAAAAATCTGCTTCCTAGTCAATATGTTTTTAGAAACTTCTGTCTTCATTCCACCCAAAGACTTATGCTTGTATTCACACAACAATCTTCCTTAGTTTAAAAGCTTTCCCCTAGCCAAATATAAGCTGTTGCATGATACTTCCTTTATTCTATGCTCCATGGTGTTACTAGACCATTAGTGAGACAACCTTAAAGCATCCTTGAGTACAGGGGTATTAAAGTTTTCCCCTATAAATCCATTTCTTGCATCCTTACATTATTACAAGGCATTCTCAAAAGATAGATTTTTACCTATTCAAGAATGGATGGAGAGCTATTCCTATTACTCAGCAATACAAATCTCTTAGTCTTGGCTAGAGTTTTCTATGTATTATGGTTTAGTCCATTATGCAAAGTCAGTGTGTTTAGTTTATTATTTGGTGTCTTTGAGGAGAATATAGATATTTACTTATTAATTGGATTCGGCAGTTGCCCAAACTGCACCTGGAAGTTTATCAGTAACCATGCAGTTTGCAGAGCAGTGGTGTTACATGAGCATCCTAAGATATGGCCAACACTGTCTGGGCTGCTACATTTTGGACCAGCTATAGCTTCAAGTGATCTTTGAAGGTAGCCTCATGAACATCTATTTGCAATAATCCAGGATGATCCAGTAAACCACATTACAAGAAGTCAAGCTATGTACATTCTGAGAATTAAAAAAGAACCATCTATTAGAAATTAATATCGCTCATATGACTTTCATTCCTTGTGCCATTCAACAAAATATAAGAACATTTTAAGAGTCAACTAATTAATAGCTGAATTCACACCTCCTGCTTCTGCTACTAAATCTTTTAGAGGGCAGTTCAATCTTCCCATTCTTAAATGCAGGGAAAAACTTTAACATAATTGTATTACAGGTGCTGTTTTTGATATATTGCCCTGGAAATACGTCGACCTGGCCATTGTGCAGTCCCACTTGTGGATGAGAAAGAGGATCCAAATAGCATCCATATCAGTTTTGAAAAGGGAGAGGTGAATCCTAAAATATAAGCAAGTCCATTGAGAGCCAAAAAGAAAGTTACAAATACCAAGCTTAACTCTTTTTTAACAGGGATGGAGGCTCTTTAAATAAAGCCCTTGTGTCCTCCTTCCCCCCCCCCCCCCCCAGAAAATAACCCCAGTCTGGGAAGGGCAAAAAAAAGGCGAGTATAGCAGCCACCATGAAACCTCATGATTATTTTCTTACCACTGCTCCCTCCCACAGTCGACCAACTGAAACCTACGTCCCCCATACTCCAGCGCTACACCCACCCCATCCCGCCTCGTGTGAAGAGGCAATGGCTCCTGTGATGGAAAGCACCTTCTCGGTGGCGCTGTTTCTTGGAAAGCGGCTTTCCCTCTCCTCTGAAGGAAAAAAAGAGATACCGGCTAGGGAAAATCGAGCCCTGAAGTTGCTGGATACCAAAACAAGCAAGCTTCAAAAAGTAGCAGAGCGTTGCAGCTAACGGAGCTACCTGCTCCCGCCTGCTGACAGCCGCACCAAAAGGCAGCTGCTCCGAATGCCAAAGGCGGCGATCAGCAGCGCATCAGGAAAAGAGTTCCCTGATCCGAGGATTCCTGTGAGAAGCGGGAAGGAATCGATTGCTGCTCGGTTAGCCAGCAAGCCCCTGATCAGGCTGGGGCTCCCGAGCGCCCCAAACCCGGCGCAGCACTATCGAAGCGCGAGAGTTCGCGAGGACAGATTCCTTTTCCCAAGATCACCGGTTGGTGCGAACTCTAACCGATCGCCACAGCGCTCGGAGGAGGAGGACGGCGGCGACAGCCTAACACCAAAACACAAAACAACACAAAAAACACAAAGCCCTAGCTCTCCTGCATCCGGCCGATTTTGAGGATCCACGGCGGTGGACCAGCCGAATGTTTTACTAAGTGGGGGGGAGACGTGGGAGAGAATTGTTACAGGAAGGCGCAGTTTGGTCTGCGTCTGACATTCTGACTGAACTGGAATAATTAAGTGAGGTCTGACGAATGGTACTTCGAAGGAAAACCACAAGGAATCCTAGGTCGAAAAATAGAGGATAACTCTGATCCTAACAACACGTCGTGAGCAAATCCAAAACAGGAAAGAAAAGAAAAAAAGAACCTCTCCGTTGAAAGGAAACACCTCATTCCGAACCGGCCCTTTCTGTTATCCTGAAAGAGCCTGCTTTCCCGCATTGGCCAAGGAAGCGCCCCTCAGGAAGGAGATATAGAAGACCAGCAGGAGGGGAGAAAAAAAATTATCTGGGGACCTACTGAATCAATTTGCCAAGCACGAGTTGTCCATACGACATACCGAACTCTAAGCTTTTCGATTAGTGCTGGATATTCCGGTATTAGGAACTCACCTCTGAGCTTGTGATTCGTTTACCCTTCGGGTTTGTGGGACCCCCGTGAAGTCCATTATAGTTCAGATACTTCAAAATGTATCGTGCCAACTGAATAATACGAGGATCTGCCGGAATGTAAAAAATGTCCAAGAATGCGGGCCGGTAGCCATCCCCCATTAACATTCAGAGAAATTGAACACCTCTCATCAACTTCAGCCTGCCCCCAAGATGTGATTTCTGGTGGAACTGGGAGAAGTAGTCCAGTAAGCAAGTAAAATGCTTCTTCGGTGCGCAAAAAAATTCTCACGCATGTGGGGTTATTTTGCAATTTTCCCCGTTTAAGAAAAAAAAATTAGCGATAGATTATCCCAATATTTCAACCTTACCATCTTTAAGAAATGTGGACTTCAATTCCCAGAATTCCTCAACCAATATGTCCACGCTTCTTAAAGTTGCTGAGATTGAAAAACGATGGATTAGCCTGTCATTTCTTAAAGAATCCGGCCGAGCACCAAGCGAGGCAGCAGACTGAACCAGCGTAATAAAATGCACCAGAGCGGCGACAATATATGCAGACGCGGCAAATATTTAGAGATAAACGAATAGGAAAGGTGAGAAACCGAATCCTATATCGAAAGCGGAGGGATAGATTCCTTGAGATGAGCAATACTAATACAATTAGTCTTACTGAACGTTGTCTAATGAAAAGGAAGGTATCTTTTTAAAAAGGAAAGAAAGAAAGAAAAATCAAAGGCAGCTGAGATTCTCCAGCTATCTACCTGAAGATAAAAAATTTTGCAACGAAACATATCGCCCCTAGGAGGCGCTGCGGGTCCATATTTCCTGCTTGCAGCCTGTTCACCGCTCTCACTTGAATAAAAAGCGAATCGGAATCCCAGTCCCAAATCAAGAACATCCCGGTGTTTTCTAGGGTTGCATCATAGGGCCAAAAACTGAGGGCTGCAACCATGTTTCCTTTTGACCGGTGGCGCTGAACCCGCGTGCTGGAAAGCAAGGAAATAAAAGGCCTAGACTCTGCCAACGGGGGAAACTTTGCACAACTGTGTGGAAACTACGGATGGTAGGACCCTAAATCACATCTGTAGTTTTGTTCCGTTTGGTCTGTTTCTTTTTTTAAAAAAACTACTCGTTAGGACCAAACTGGCTGACTAGGGATTCCAGGAGCTGTTCCCAGAGCATCTGGAAAGTAAGGGAAGCGATCCCTCCTCCTACCACCCCACCCCACCCCCCATTTAATCAAATTTGGACCTCAAAAAATTTTCGAACTAAATCCTCACAATTTTTCAATCTATTTCCGCTGTACAGCCACCGAAACAGGCTTCAAGAGAGTATTAAAAATAACCCCTAATCGTTTTAAGTGTAGCTTCCATTTATTTCAGTAATAAAAGTGAAGTGCCGGCCGTCAGCTGCAATCCACATGGAGTAAGGAGATTTGAGTATTCGGAAAGCGGAGCTTGGATTCGCCCCATGCCTCACCTTTCCTCCAGTTTCCACCCGATCTCGCTTAATTTATCTTGCTTGCATAAGGAAAAGTTCAGTATGACAAAAGTCTCCATAAATGAACAAAGCTTCCCAAAAACATTTGCACGGGACCTATCCAAGGAGAAGGAAATCTAGCCAGAGCAATGGGGCTTACTCTGTAAAAGCCTGCATAGATCCCAATAACGACCACCTCTATCGATTTATAGATCTAGTTATTTCATATTAGATCCATAGTCCAGCAGGATCGCAGAGCAATAGTGCATAGGATCTCATTAATGCTCACTTTGATCGATCGATTGATTACTAAATCCCATAGCCCTGCAGAATCACAGATTTAAGGACTTGACCTTCGAGTTCCTTTCCTTCAGTTCCAGCTGAAATGGCTATTGTTAGCCATTTTGTCGGCTTTTAAAAAAAGAGAAAATAGATTGGGTTACAAGGATGTTTTTTTTAAAAAATAAAAAAAAATCCATATTGGCGGATGAAATCGTGCCTGGTTTTTGAGAGGCACCTCATAATTTGCTAGTTCAGAGTAAGTGACTATCCAGACCACCATTTGAGAAGGAGGGGGGAAAATATCCTGGAAATCAGTTGGATAAACCCCTTGGGGCAACAAACCCACCAAGTCCTATATTCATCAAGTTGGTTGAAAGCGCGCTTTCCTTTATTCAACTTCCACTATCTACACTTGGCGCCGTTCCGAACAGCTCTTTTGCTCTCCAGCTAGCCCCATGGGAGCTGAAGTGCCAGGGTGGAGGGGAAGCAAAGGCAACGACTCCAATTGAGGGAAGCGGCTTTCTCCCTTCAAGAATTTGCACGAAAATGTCTGTGGTGTTCGACACCTCCACGAGAAAGCGCGGCGGGTTTCCGCGGAGCGGGTTTCCCGCAGTTGGCGTCTTGCCTCTGCTTCCACGAGCAGCGTTTCAGACACAGCCCAGGAAGGAGGGGTAGAGGAAGAGTCCCCCCCTTGTGCTCTCTCTCTTAGCCTCTTAACCGGGAGCAGGGAACTCGCTCCCCCCCCCCTTTCTTGGGTCAGAGATCTTCCTCTCTTTGAATGAAAATGGATTGGCAGGGGGACTGGGTAGGACAAATTTTGAAGCCAGGGTGAACTTTTAGGCTTGCGCAAACTGCAGGCTAGCAACCGCGGAAAAGGGGTCAGCATGTCTCCCCTTCCCTGCTTTTCCCCGAGGAGTAGCCGTTGTGTTGCGGGAAGAGGGAGAAAGGATAGGCGCTAAGCGTCGTTTTTCAGGGACGATCTTGCCAGAGGGCAAATGTCCCCCTGGGAGTTCCTGACTGGAATCGCTCGGTCTGGGGAAAAGTAGGAAAGGGCACCACCCTGCCACCCTGA
The DNA here is from genome assembly GCA_033807585.1 of Hydrophis major. Taxonomy (NCBI): domain Eukaryota; kingdom Metazoa; phylum Chordata; class Lepidosauria; order Squamata; family Elapidae; genus Hydrophis; species Hydrophis major. The sequence continues at coordinate 113,330,750 of CM066343.1, forward strand.
ACAGGAGGAAGGCGTGGAAGAATACAGGACACCTTCGCCCGCCATTCCCCAGGCGCAGTCCCCATTCAGAAGCCCAAGGCGAAACTCCAGGCCCATCGGGCAAGTGAGCATCCTTCATTGGGGCCCACCAGAAAGTCAGTCAAACCACATTGCCATGCCAGCTTCTCTTCTAGGGATCGAAACAATGCCCTTGCCGTACCCCACAGACACTGAACCTGAGAGCCTTTCCTTTCTCAGGGGCTAGAAAGTCAAGATGTGCGACCCTCAGAGGCGAGTGTCCAGCCAGCCAAAGGGGATTGGGGGAGAGGAAGAGGGCGATTGCGGCCGTTTTTCCAAGCCTGAATAAAAGAGTCTTAGTTTCTTCACTGATCAGAACACAGTTACGTGACTTGGGCTGGGGGAAGGGGGGAGAGAAAGAGAGAGAGAGAGAGAGAAGGAGGAGGAGGAGGAGAAGCTCAGACAGAGAGGTTCCATTTGATACGAACTCGGGGCAGGGAGGCGGATCTCTGAAAAAGAAAATTGATTGTAAATAAAATTATCCAAATGAACAGATTTGGACTTCTCGCTGCCGGCCCTGGTTCAAATTCTGCACAGGGGAAAGGGCGGTAGCATGCGTTTTCCGAAGTGATTGTGCTTGCATACACTTCCTAGACGGGTAAGATTTTAATGGGTTGCCAGTACAGGGAGCCCCGTTGAATTCAGCAGGTTTATTTCTCATTCTAATAGAGTCCTTGCAAGGTTGTCCTAAACTCGATTATACACCCTGAAACATTCCCCCACCCCACCCCCATCCCTATGTCCTGCAATGAGATCGATATTCTGCCAAATAAAAACTCGGGAAGGACCCAGCGAAGGTCTTCAGCTCTGGATGGTTCATTGAGGCACGAAGTCTGGAAACCTCGGAGCACAGAGCAGACTAAACGGGAGGCATTGGCCTCCGCATTCCCCCGTCTCTAGCCTTGGAGTTCCGCGGTGGGAAAAGAGCAAACAAGATCTAGAGGCGCCTTTGCAGCTTCTCTTTCCCCGGGATGCCTAGATAACTCTCTGACCCTGCCACAAAAAAAAGAGATTTTTCTTCACTTCCCTTTATAAGTGGCCCACCTCGGGGGCCGTTCTCGGGTCACCTAGATGCTTTCCTTATCAACTTATCAAAAGGTGTCGCTTTTTCTCTAATCCCCCAAATTTGCCACGAGACAAATTCCTCACGAGTGATGGGGATTCAGGTAGAAAGATTTTTGTAGATTCGGGTGACCTGATCAAGATTTGGAAAGTGGGAGGGGGGGCGGCGGAGGATCCAGGATTCCAACCTTCTGCCATTCCTGTGCATTGTTTGCCCAGCGCTCAATACCAGAATAGAGACTTTGCTTGTCCAGAGGACGACGGGTCCTTAAAGAATAATTGGGCATATGATTCGATTTTGGAACGGTTCCCAGAATTTGAGCAAGGAACTTTGGGATTTTTTAGTCAGACACCGGCACCACGAAATTTCGGCACCCTGTCGCGTGGGGTTTTTGTCTTTTAGCCGCTTCGTTCTTCTACCCAGAAGCAAACCCCACTTTTTCGATTCTCACTCGGTTGGGAATATGAGCCTTTCTTTTGCGCTCCGATGTCCCACCACTTAACTGACCACTGAGCCTCAAACCTACTTCTCTGCTGGGCAGCAAAAGAGCGCCAGACCCAGCGCCGCTGCCTCCCCTTTCCTGGCGATGGACGGACTTCGGACCTCCAGAGAGGAAGGAATATTATTAAAGACCAGAGCATTAGGCCATCAGTTCCTCCACGCCATAATTTATCCATCAGAAGGGGGGGGTGATTATTTCTCGATGAAAGAAAGTCACGCACACGCACACGCACAAATACCCACTCTTCCTGCCCCAACTTTATGATGTGTCACTAGAAGAGGCGTCGGGAGAGCGCTACGCCCCCTCCCCCATCCGCCGCCGCCGCCGCCGCCGCCGCTCTCGCTTGGCTGCAGATTGGCGCGCGTTCTTCTCGCAGCACACCTGCCCGTTGATGTTTGGCCGAGATCGAAATTGTGCAGAAACGGCGCTCACTGCCCCATTCCCGCCGCCATAAAGCGAAACGGATAGTGGCCTAATCCCTTTCAGGTTGCTGCCGGCCACCCATTTGGCTGTCTCCTCCGTTCAAGGTCCCTCAAATTGTCCATATAGCAAGGACAGCATACTATCTTGGTTAAAGCCATCAGAAATGAAAGCAACAAGTTTTCCTAGAATGATTATTCCACACACACCCCACGGCCCTCCTGGGAGATCTGATCATCCTCTTAATCCTTAGATGCCCCATCTCCCTGAAATGACAGGCGGTCCCCCGACTCCATAACTCTATCGCTCTCCTTTTAGGCGAGATTTCGAGCACCGCAAGACGCTTTGCCGGAATTTCTCAGCAACCAAGGTAGAATTTTCCGTCTTTGCAGCCCGCAGCAAAAAAAGCGAATGCTTCCAGGCCAATCCATAACTTCGCATCATCTTTTTAGAGATCCACTACATATTTCAAATGCAGTAAGTCCATCTGGCTTAATTATTGAAAGGGTTGAGTTTCGTAAATGGTCTTGTTCCGTTTCCAAAGCGAAGGTGTGCAGCATTTCAAGCCTTAGACTCAGTTTCTGGCTTATATGCAAAACGTAAAGTCTTAGCTTGGCCAATTTGCTCTTGAAATAAATGTTTAAATAAAATTCCACGTTAAAGTAAGTCCTATGTTGTGTCAGTAATATGAGTGTAATTTCTGATTTTTGTACAAAATGCCAGGAAGGAAGGAAGGAAGGAAGGAAGGAAGGAAGGAAGGAAGGAAGGAAGGAAGGAAGGAAGGAAGGAAGGAAGGAAGGAAGGAAGGAAGGATGGATCTTTAAATTTAATATTTAACTGAATTTTCCCAAGGGAAGTTTCATAAGATCTCAAAAGAAGTTTGCAAACTAGTAAAATCTTGTTGATTTCAAATGTCTGAAGCAGGTTTCCTCTTTAGGCTCAGACACACACACACACACACACACACACACTTTCCAATCCTCAAAGGTCTTTTGTCTCTTCATTTCATAAATGTCCAGAGTTTGTTATTAATTGCCATGTTTTATTAATTGGTGAGTAGGGGAGAAAAGAGATCAAGAAACAATTTTCTTCAGTTCTTATTTGAAGTAAATATTAGGATGACACATTGATTCACCATTAATCAGTCTTTATTCTTGTCTATTCTCAGTTGTTTGGTACTTTCTTTAATAATTGAAATAGCTTTCATAAGCAGTTTTCCTTCCTTTGGAAATTTTGAACTGTGAGGACAAGATCCAGTGTGAAATAATTTAATTCCCATCAGTTTGGTAGGCAAACTTAACATATGCATAAAATATCAAGGGGATTGAGTTTGGATTTTTTTATTATCAAATCAATTGCTCTGAAAACTGTTTACCTCTCTGAAATAAAACTTGGCCTTTCACTTTACTGATAATGGAGCCTGTTTAAAACTTCCATTGTGGAAAACTGTAAGAATTGGATGGATTTTTGAAGTAGTCTTCAACTGAATGAAGTTTGAAGTAGTCTTTTGGGATCCTTTTAAAGACAAAATTTGTGGATTAATAGATCTGCTTTGAAGTGCAGTAAACCAGATTGTCTGTATTTTGGAATCTTCCTTTGAATGGCTTCCTGCTTTCTTTCCACCTCCTCCCCCACACAGGAGGGGGGGAGTGAGATTATTTCCTTGAGGACCTCAGGAACCATCCCAGTGTACTGGATGAAGGAACACTATTTAATATTTATAACAGTGCAAACTATACATTTCTTTCAAGGCTGAATTCAAAAGCATCAAATTGCCTCAACAATATCATCTCTGCACATCTAATCAGTTTTTGTCATGTAGTTGGCTGGGCTTAGATATCCTTAAGCATGAATTTGTTTAATCCTAGTTTCTTACAGAAATCATGATCGGTAGGTCTATCTCATCAAGCCATAAAAGAGGAAACTACATTTTAGCTAAGCATCTTGTGCAACAGGAGTTTGCAAATTCAGCAGCACCAACATCTTCCTCCTCCTCACTTCTTTTTCAGCCCCATCAGAAGCCAACAGGGCAACCAATAGACTCAGAAATAGCCCCATCATCTCCTTTCTCACTGGGACAGTGGCAAGTCTGGGGCTAGGCCTTGCCTGCAGCTGGCTGATCGGAAGACCTATTATCTCTTCTTGGATTCCTTCCTGGGCCTCACTTTTGCCTCACTGGTCTGACTAAATTGGCCAGACAAGTTAAACACAAAGGCATGGGCCAGGCTGCCAGGAATGACCAGCTTGTCTGAGCATGGCTGCAGCCACCCCTTTTCTCCACTTCCTCCACTCCCCTAGGCTGAAAGAGATTGCAAAGAAGCAATGATGAACTTTCATTCTCAGCCACCCACCCCAGCTGAGGCACTTCATCCAGACCTGTGATAAGGAGACCTTGCATGGGAGATAAAAGGGAAGCGAAGGAGAGAGCAAAGTCTAAAGGATGAACTCCCCCAGCTGCAGCTTCAAAGGAGTGAGCCAGCTGGAGCCCAAGAAGAAGCTAGCGAAAATTTCCAGTTCCCTGTTCAGATGGAGTCTTGGGGAACTGGAACTCTAAAAGCACTTTTTCCCCTTTCTGCAAGGGGGTATTTTCTTTCTAAGAGAGGGAGACTTTACTTGCAGATGCGGAGGGGTTGCTCAGGTTGGTTTATGGATTGCTACATTGCTACCTCTACTGCCAAAAGCTGGCAGCTGACATCTTCTATCTCTTCCATTTGTTATTTTAAATTGGAAGATAAGGACCTATAGAGAGAGAAAAATGAGATAGAACAAGAGAAGAGGTGGCTATTAATTAATTCTGTTTATAATCAGAAATTCAAGAATGACTTCAGTTTCCATCACTTTGTAACCACTATACCAAGAGCATATTATGAAAATTGCACCTGAACTAAACATCTGAAGAGCAGCAGGTGCTCTAGCTGTGCTTTACACCAGGTAACAATAAAACCAATCCCACCCTTTGCCATAGCTTCCCCCACCCCCATCTGTTATGCTACAATTTCCCTGCCAGGTCCCTAACTTGGGAAAACAATGATAGTCTGCAGTGTAATATGAACAGAAGGCTCTGAGTTGGTGGAGCTTACCACAAAATGGAATTGTATTGGAAATGATTTCCTTGAATTCTCAGAAAATTTTATGCAGCTTTATAAAGTATGCTGAGAGCATTTTCTTCATAGATGGGGGAAAGATAAGAATCTGATTTGCTTCATACTGTAAGCTGAATTCAGGCTAAGACTATATCCTTCACTTGGGTCAGACTGATCCTTATTTATTAATTGATTGATTTTATCAGGTTTGATTGTGCCATAAGTGCTTTTTTCTATTTATTTAAACAATTTGTTGTGAGTCTGGGTAGCAAACAAGAAATTAAACCAGAAAACAACAGAACAACATAATCCAAAATAATCCAACATGAAAAATATCAGTTCAAAAACTTTCCTTGATCTCAGACTCTGAAGAAGAGGTGGGATTACAAGGAATATATGAAAATGATCTGTTAAGTCAGAATGGAAATGATTTCCATGTAATATATTTAATACATATACATTTATATATTAACTTTAATATTGCAGTTGTGATTTCCACGGATACTGCATATATTCAAAGGGTAATGGATAACATGTTATATGATTTGTGATAGACAAACAAATTCAAAGTAGGTTGAGTTTGTCCCTCACTACCAAATATTAGAAAATAAGAGGATGATGTAATATTCTAAGTTCCTAGATGAAGAGGTATATATAAGAAGCTTTATTTAAAAAAAAACAATAATTCCATTCAAGACTACATATTTAAACAAGAAAATTTGTCTTATTAATCTGATTGTTTATTGGTTATTTGCTAATTTCAAAAAACTGTTTTGCATATTCACAAAGCAGAAAAAATCCTTTCACAGTCTTGTTTACATTTAGGTTAGATGTTTTATTTTTTTCTTCATAACTTTATTAACTTTTTTCTGTTCATTTTTGTATTAAATAAAAGGAAAATCATTTAAGCATGATTATCTTCAATGTGCTTTACTTTTGAGCAGATGTTAGATTGCATTAAATGCATTCAATTAGCTTGTTAATGCTAAAATTTTGCTAATTAAAAGTGTATAATCTGGATTAGTTATCTTTTAAAAGAGTTATTTTCTTTATAGTATTCTTATAGTCAGGGCAGATTAGAGTTTAAATCTCCTGCTCTTTCAAGATATTAAATGTGCCTGAAAATGGAATAGTAATAAGGAATTGGTAAACCTTGCCCAGTGTGTAATTGTAGGAATACTTGACTACTGTTGGCCTCCTAATTTTTTCTCTGTCCAAATTTGCTGCTCTTCCTCTTATTCCAAAAACACTGTGAATAGATGGATTCAGTCTGATTGCACTTAAGAAGTGGCCATAATGCTCTGTGTTAGAAGTTATAACAGGATTTTGGAGCATGTGCACAAAACTTTTGGTTTTAAATAGTGCTAATACTGACTAAGGCCATTTGTGGCAAAGCACAAAAGCTATAAGTTACAACTAGGATGCAAAGGTACCCTGTCTTTGGTTCCTATTCACTAGGAAAAACTAGTGGGCCTGAGCTTCTCAGGGACAGCTTGGAAAGGGGAAGTTGAACTGAAAGCTCTTGCTGTGTCATCACCAAGGTTGTCCCACCAAGGGAGTAGAAGAGAATATTGCTGTTGCTTTTTAAGTTGGGATTGTATGGGTGGGTTTTTTTTTAATAAATGATAAGAGTTTGTCGTGATCTTGCAATAAACTGCCATGCAGATGAAAACATCTCTAATAAAAATCCTAATATTTTATTTTTCAGCCAATTTTTTTTAATAGACAAAACATCACAGAAGCACAAACAGTAAGCTCATTATTAGTCAAAACAGAAGAATCTTTCCAGATGCAAAATGTTACTTTTGTTTGATTTATGCAAGCTGTTTCAGGAACTTGGACCATACTTGGGGGAAATGAGAGGTAGATATGGCCCATCTTCAAGGTTGATGTGAACAACTGAACCACCACAGCATATTTCTGAATAAGTAAATATTAGCCAAGAGAATCTTCAAAGGAAAAACACTCACACAGAGAAGCCCAACCTCGTGCAAATCAGGACAGGGATTCTTGCTTAAGGCTACAAGCCTGGGAAAGCTGCAGAACTTTTCACATTGTCCCAGTGCACATAGAGCTAAATATAGCTTGCCAAAATAGCGCTTTGGTCTATCCATGGGCAATTTCCTTCTTATACAGAAGAGGAAAGTGAACAATTTCTATAGCCACCTAATCAGAAATAAAGTACCAGAATGGTAATACTTCCTGTACTTTCTAGACAAATAATCCAAATTAAATAGTTGTAGAAGGACTCCCATGAATTACTGGTAACTTGTAGACTGCAATCCATTTCTGCTCTCTTTGGCTCAGTTGCTTAAAGCTTCATTTCCCTCCCACCCAAATCTTCCGAAAGTTGAAAACAGGAAGCACCATGTTATCACCAGATGCTTTGCTCTACAACTCCCAATATTACTGACCCTTGGTTATATTTACTGAGACTTGTGGGATTTAAGGTCCATCTGAAGGTTATGAGGTTGCAATCCCCTGGTTTAGAGTGATATATTCAGCCCTGTGCAAATAATACCCAATCGATAGAAGACAGGTGAGGGGGAAATGTTAGAGCAGATTAAGTTGCATTATAGTGAATCAGAAAGTTTAGACAGTGTTTCTCAAAATTGGTATTTTTAAAATGTGTGGACTTCAACCCCCACAATTCCCCAGCCATTTTATACACATGGATGGTTTGTGGATGGATGGTTGGATGGACACAAAAATACATTGACAGACAATGAATCCTACATGGGAACAGAATCCTGCTAGATGCTTTGGGGAGGAAATTAGGGACTTGTCCTAGAGACAAATTTGCATAAGCTATGCCTGGATGGATAGATGCTAGTTTAGAACTGAAATCCCACCTTTGGTTTTTGATGTCCAAAGCTTATTTTAAAGCAAGGATGCTTTAAAGATGCCAAGTTCTGATTTAGCTCTGGATGGGGGAATTTCAGTTGGCACTTTTGGAAATCCAGACTTCTAGAAAATACAAGGGCCTATAAAATGGATTCTGAGTTAAGACATTTGGGCAAGGCTTAGAAACATACATGTGTGGGAATGGCAGTAGAATTTTCTGGAGCCAAATATAAATTAGGTCCTCTATAATTTTATACAAAATAAAATTGGCCTGCTTTACATGAATGTTGCAAGATTATATAAAAACTGTAGATGAAGGACAGTTCCTTTTTGCTTAACCTTTGCATCTTATGTTCTTTGTATTCTATTATGTACAGCTAAGCAGATAATATTCAACACTTAGGGGAGTATTTAAAGTAAGGGCTTGGTATAGAAATCTTATGCAACATTAAATTAAATGTGTTAATTGGTATTTAAAGTGCAACAGGATATTTTGCCTGTTTTTAATTTTGTACAGACATCTATATCAAACAATCTCCCCATGGAGATTAAGTGGGCTCTCACTAGGAACAATTTCTACCATAAATTAAAACCTACTTGTTTGCCCAGACCTTCTCTTGATTTCCTTTCTGTTTTTCCACCACCTGGTCTACTACTGTTGTGGTACTTGTTATCTATATATATATATGATGTAACCCCTTCAATACAAACTGTTTTAATACTTTTAGATAGGCAGCATCTGGTGTGACATTATTTCCTTCTTTGGATCTGAGAAAATTGGTTGTTGATTTGCATTTGCGGCATGTGGATGTGTAGGTATTCTTGAAATAATTATTGAATTGAAGGAGGTTTTTTTTTTAAATATTATTTTCAATGATCCAATTTGCCTGGATTGGCAAATGCCTTGTCTCCTGGGTAAATTAGAATTTTAATAAAAATGCACATCAACATTTCCTGAAGGCACTTCTGTTCACTGCTTTCACTTTGTGACTGGAAGCAATTTTCACAAACAGAAGGACACAGTGCCTTTGAGCATGAACAAAGTTCTTCCAACCTCAAGAGACTTATGCAACACATGAAATCAATGGAAGGTTTTCTTGCAAACCTAATTACTATGTGGGGAGGATTTGGGGTGCCACAGCATGCATAGAAAATAGGGTTAATACTTCCCTCCTAATTAACCTCTCATGGAAGCACCCCCTCTCACTCTCCCATATGGCAATTAAATTTAGAGAAATGTTTTGTGTTAGCACACGTGGAAGCTTTTTTTCCCTAATCTTGATTGCCACATGGGGAGATTGTCTCAAAATTGCAGCCTGTGGGGGAAAGAATGTTTAACCCTTCCATCTCTGCAATTCATTCTAAAAATGTTCTTCCCAGATGCCAAGCTCTGATTTAGCTCTGGATGGGGGAATTTCAGTTTGCACTTTTGGAAATCCAGACTTCTAGAAAATACAAGCAAGGGTCTATTACATGGATTCTGACTTAAGACATTTGGGCAATGCTTAGAAACTTTCATGTGTGGGAGTAACCTCCACTGAACTCAATAGGAGTAATTTATGAGTCAACATTTGTAGGATTGCCTTGCAAACAGCTTCAGATATTTCCCTTCTACTGAGCTGATATTCTCTAGCCATCTTTGAGGTGGCATAAAGTAATGCCAGGACAACACTTGCTGACTCCAATACTCTCTACTAGTTTGGAAGAACTGCCAGATGGCCTTGTTCTGATTGTGAGCTGGCCACTTACAGTACATCTGTGCAGGTAAGATGTTTGACTTTCCTGCCCTTCCCTTTCAACACATCATCAGCTAAGGGGGAAAACATCCATCAGTTGAACACTGCAGCTGGAACAGGGAAGGTCTAATTGTAGGATTCTGTCTGGCTTCCCTGGAATGGTTTGTCTCCTTTCTTTTAAGTGAAATAACAAAATGAAAGACGCAGACCCAGGGGGAAAGAGATTGGACAACAAGCAAGATCCTATGAAATAGCTGCAGGTTGCCTGCTTCTCTTAAGTTACAAATGAAAAAAGGAATCCATAAGCTGGCAAATAATCAACATATCCCCAGTTTACCAACATCCCTTATTATTTTTGAATGGAAAGTGCAATGAGCAAAAGCAGGGCCATTGACTGGAAAGAAAAGCTAGATTTTTTAAATACTATTAATGCAGAATGGCTCAAAAACATATTTTCCCCTTCCGCAAATCTCTCTCTTTTCTTCTAGCTTGTTAAAAGTTGAAATAAGATGAAATGGGGCAGGATTGGGTGGGAAGTTGATATATATGGAAATAAAGTGTTAATGGAAAGGCAAAGGCTGGGAGAAAAATGGCTGGCTAGTGACCAGAGGAATGGGAGGGGATGTCCCTGTCTCCCAACACTCCAAAAACATATCTCCAGCCACACACACCAGTGGGTCACATGACCTCTCCTTCAAGATAATGAATGACATACTTTACACACTTTGAAGCATGTGGTATCTGCTTAAGGGGGAAGCACCTATTATTTTAAACAGGACTTCTCATGTGAAATTAAGGCTACATCTATACTCACAGGCTGGGAGAAGGAATCTATGAGGTCTAAAAAGAAATCGAATGTTTTCAAAGCATGGTGGTGTTGGGCTAAAATGCCCAGAGGCAATAAGGTTCTCCATATATTCTGATAAAAGTGTCCTGTCCAACTTTTGCCAGCATAGCTAAAATAAAAATTTCTATGTTTATCTGTTGCGTTTCAGTATATGGCACAATTTATAGCCTGGCTATGAGAGGAAGGCTTCTGGCACTAAATGTTGAGGAACAATAATTAAATACTTGAAATAAAAAGGTAATATATGAAGCAGGGAATGGATATCAGGAAAATTGATGTGGTTTGCCAAAATAGAAAAGCATGTAGAAATATTGTGAGTAGTGCTGTTGTGAATTAGTGATAGCTGTATTTCTTTTTCTTATCTCTTGCTTTTAATTTGTTTAGTTTGTGATTTATTGTCTTTTGCATACCATCACGTAGAATATATTTACAAGAGGGCAAATATTAAATTCTTGCAGAGTGCAGCTGATTTAGGAGGAAGGAATGTTCAAGATACTAGCACTCAAGCGTGGGAAGAAAAACAGATAATGCATCCAGTAATGGCTCCCCTCAACCCTATACAGGTAGTCCTTGACTTACAATGACCATTCAAAGTTACAATGGTATTATACAGGTAGTCCTTGATTTAATGACCATTCAAAGTTACAATGGCACTGGAAAAAGTGATATGACAATTTCTCACACTTATGACTATTGCAGCATTCCCATGATTTATATTTGTATGCTTGACAACTGACTCACATTAATGACAGTTGCAGCTTTCCAGAATCATATGATTTCCCCCCACCACTTTTTAATCTTCTGATAAGCAAAATAAATGGGGAAACCAGATTCACTTAACAACTGTCTTACTAATGTAAGAGCTGCAATGGAGTCTTAACAAATATGGCAAGAAAAATCACAGAGCAAAATTCATTTAACAAATTTCTCACTTAACAACATAAATTTTCAACTCAATTGTGGTTATAAGTTGAGAAGTACTTTTATTGCTTTTTGGAGGAGTGGAAATCATTTATTTCTCTCTCTGTTTCTCAGATTTCTCCAAAGGAGCTCCAGATGAATATTTCTATGTTATTTTCACAACAACCCTATGAAATTGTAAGTTTAAACTGAGAAGTTTCTGGAGGCTGTTCAGGCTAAACTAGTATTTCTCCACAGTAATTTTCTACAAGGTGGTTGGGGAATTCCTGGATGTTCATTCATCTTAAAGTTGCTAATCCTGGCCTAGAAGTTTCATAATTAAATCAAGGTGTGTGTGTGTATGTGTGTGTCAAATTAGGGTCACCCCATTCCTGACTACAACATATTAAAAGGTTTCAGATAATTCCCTGTAGTTGTAGATTCTGACCATCCCAACTGACATGACCTCAATGCAAAACAAAAAAACACTGAAAACATAAAGTAAAGGGAGGGATTTGGAGGTGGGGGATGAGAAGACAGGGGCTAGATGACAGTCCCCAGGCCTTTTTGAGGTACTTGGGGCTCTGTAGCCAAGTGTTCCTTTAATCACTACATCTCTTTTCTCTCTGCAGTCTCTGTAGATGTGATTTTCCCCTTTATACTGTATTTCTTTTGTCTACTGATGTATGAAAACTATAAAAATAAGTATTGAAATTCTGATCATTATTCTAATCTTGAATGGGACATCAATTCATCGTAGCAGCCAGGCAACTGACCCCCACCCACCCCAAACACACACACACACACACACACACCACGGTTTGATGGAGTCCCTTCTCCTAATTGATAAGGTATTCTCAGATTAGGAAAAAAGAAGACCCTCCAAGACTTCCCTTCTCGGGGTTCCCCTCCATTGGCCTTCCTGAGGATCCAAGCTACTACAGCACCCCCCACCCCTGCAAAACACAGCAGGAGCTGCCCAGTCCGCTGGGCTCAGAGGCAGCTGTTTGGCCCCAGCCAGAACAAAGGGTGAGCCCTGTAGAAGAAAACTAGCAGAAGAAAAGAAAGCCCCAATGATTCCCCTTCCTTAGGGGTGGAGATGGGGGGGGCAAGCCTCAGCACGTATGGTGGTCCTTCCAGCATCTGCCTTTCTTAGCACAAAGCCAGCCACTTCTTCACCCTCTAGAAATACAGGCCTGGATCTGGGTGGAGTTGGGCCTGCCAGCAGTTCTCTCCACTTCCCGCAAGGGAAGGCTTGAAGTACTCCCCACCAAAGAGCGATTTCGCTTGGGAACAACGGATCTGGGCAGAAAGTATCAAGTTGGGATCTCTGCCACCCCACTCCGAAAGAAGCAAGGGCTTCTTTCCTTCTTTCCACATCCATGCCTTCACCCATCCTTTGCCCAGCTTTTTCCAACATCTGCTGGCAACAAGGCAGCCCAGGGGTGGGGGTGGGGAGAGTCTTAGCACGATCTTAGTCAGATCTCAAAAATAAGCACTTTGGATTTCCTCCAAGCCAGCCTGAATCTTCTTCCGAGTCCAGAACCTCTGCCGGAAATCTTTAGATCTGGAAGTGAACATTCTCTTGCTTGTAAACCAGATAGATTTCCAACCTATTCCGACACAATCCTACAGAAACAAAGAGGATTTAGCTCCAAGAAAATCTCTTTAGCATTTTACAGAGACATATAGATCCACCCAGGGCGAGCACAACTCTTCCCCCCTTACTTTGATTGTGAAAGTGCTTAATAATTAGGTCCCAGGACATATAATCAACTCTGATTATTTTACAGGTTCATCTCTTTTTACTTAAGTTTAATTTTTTTTAAAACGCAGATGAACACATTGGCCAAGGTTAAACTTTCTTTCTAATTTTGACAATTTGGGGAAGAGGCCATGTTGTTCCACCATTACTGTTCCACCACACACACACACACACACAAACAGAGAGAAAGAGAATTGCCCAATGATTTAAATACAGAGCAGACGAATCAAAAGTATTATTTAGCATTTAAAATAAATAGATAAAATTGTTATATCTGGGTGTTCCTGTTTAGTGACATTAGTGGAAGAAAAAGAAATAAATAGGCAACAGAGAAACCATTAAAATGGCTGGTAGCGGAGAGCAAAATTAATAGCTTTTTCCACGCTCCCAAGAATCTATGAAATCTGTGAGCAATGGATTGTTCGATCAAGAAAACGTGCTATATTTTAAGCATAGCTTAATTTAAAAATGATAATTTCAACATTTTAATGCAGTTGTTTTACTTTTTCTAGGAAAATGTTCTTCACTTGGAAAAACTCGGCAATGGTGGTTTCTGGGTTCTTTTCGAGGAAAAGTGAAGAGGGTTGAGTATAATTCAATGTATTTCCCTGCTATTCGTAATTGTTTTTCAGGCGATCAGCACAAACATCACTAAGGATCACGATTTAATTTGAAAATCCCGGGCTTGTTTGCGTGTCCCACGCAAGGAGTTTATGACACTCCTTCACCCCAATAACTCAATTCTTGGTGGTCCTTATTCCCGTCCTTTTCTTTACTGGATTGCAGATTGCTGCATCATCCTGCTTAGCTTTGCTATTCAAGAAGGAACAGAAAAGAGCTGGGACTGCGATTCTTCGTGGCCTTCCCCAGATTGTTACCTCGTTCCTTTCCTCCTTAAAGCTTCCTATAAAATTGCTATTCACTCCCATTGACATAGATACATAAATTGAACGTTCATACATAATTCAATCTAATCCAGATGATATTTGGTGATATTTGGAACTGAAACCTGTAAAAATTCAGAAAGCTTCCTGATGGCTTTTGCTTGAGGTGGAATTTATAAAAACACAATCAAGAGATAGCAGGAGGGTATCAATTAACTAGAAAACCATTAGGAAGGCTTTTAAAGAAATCTTGAAAACCAGGAGCCTAGAGCCGGCAACTGTTTTCATGTTTACTCCTCGCCTTTTCCACAACAGGACTAGTCTCCCAGGGTATTGATTGCAACCATAGACATACAGATAGGTGGAACTGGGTGAAGCCTGGGAATCGCCTGGGAACCAACCGCCTCCCACAGCCTAAACAGCAGCCCTTATCTTCCTTTTCTTCAACCGTTGCTGTTCAGGAAATGTGCCCGGGGATGAGAAGCCAAAACAGCAGCAGAGTGTTTCAACTCTGTTACCCCACCCCCAGGTTTTCTAGTCACACTTTCTTGAACCATATAATTTTTTTGGCTTTGTGCATCTTTCTACAGCAACAAATCTGAGAGCCAGAGAGCAGGAGGAATCTAGCCTGCACCCTCCCCCTCCCCCGCCGCACTACACACGTAAACACACAAACACAGAGACATCTCTTCGGTCAAGCCAAGCTCCAATCCCTTGTCTAGGAAGTCCCCTCAAAGCTACCAGCCAAACTGGAAAATCAGCAAAGATGCTGATTTTTAAAGGCATGAGAGCAACCTGGTTTTTCACCCAACCCCATCAGAAATCACTGTTTTTCCTGTCTTTGCTGGAGGACATTAACTCAGGACATTGGCTGTACAAATTGCACTTTCACAGGCGATTATTTCAGAATGAGCAAGTCCTTTATTTAATTGCTCCTGAAAATGGGAGGAGAGAGAGAACGTGAAGTAAGGTGGATGTAAGAAGTAGGTGCAACATTGGGGAATAGTAATACCTTTTCCCAGTGTATATAGATACATTATATTAGACATGGGATAAATACAACAAAGAGTATGGTCTTAACTTGTTGGTTCATCTTATCATATATATGATTTAGTGGATGTTTGAGTGATAAATCATGAAGCAATCTTAAAGATGCAACAACATTCAATTTGTTCTTTGGCTACATTGAGATAATAGAACAATCCCAATAAAAATGGCATCAATTATATGAATTCTAGTGTGATGCCCCCCCCATCTTATTTTATTTTATAGTAACCTTTATTACTGTAGTATTTCTAACCTGAGTTTGTAATTTTATGACACTCTTTTTGAATATTATCCTTTTTACAAGAAGAGAATGTAAACTGCTCAGAATCCCCCAGGATTGGTCAGGCATATAAACCCTAGCAATTAAGGAAATAAAAACGTAATTAGAGAAGAAAAACAGCCAACTGCATACAAACATATTTCAACATTGTTTAACATTATACTATACTTTCCCCATGTGCCAGAAGAAGTGTTGCAGAAAATGTATATAATAGTTAATTCCCCCAAACGTGCAATTTCCAGTAGAAGTCACATATAAAAATCTCCATTGCCTTTTCCCTTTGTAAGGAAATTCCTTCCATCCTAACCAATGAGTTTAAGATGCAGGGAGGCAGTTTCATTTTGATCAGGATTAAGAGGAAAGCAAAGACCTGTCCAGTCAAATGTCCTGCAAAATGTAAGACAAAGGGGCATTTCAGGCCAGCCTCTAAATTGGCTTATCAAGCAACCAGGTTGGAACTCTTTTCTAGATCAGATTCTAATTTAGTTGGTTTCCTCAAGTCTTTGACTGAAAGTGCATTTGTGCAGTTATTAGGCCCCAACTCATTTTCTCAATAAGATGAAATAAGTTCCAGGATGGCTTGCTTGTACTGGTTCATCATATAGATATTAGTTGTCCCCAATATGTGCTGAAGCACAGTTCACTTTCAACAGGACAGTGACAGGATAGTGACAGAAGATCACTGAATTGGTCTTCCAGGAGGAAAAATAGTCCTGCTTCTTCAAAAGGCAGCTAAGGCTTTTTAAATGATCTATACTGAGTTCTTATCTGAAAAAAAATACACATATTTTAACCAAGTGACTGAGAGAATGAAAAACTCATAAGCTGCTTTTCCATCAAGTTCCTCTTAACCCTAACCTTTGGGCCAACACCCATTTCCCTTGGGGATCTTAGCTTTTCTGCTTCAAGAATCCATCATGTTCATATTTCTCGGATGGACATGGTGGGAGGTACTCAGTCCCAAAACCCTTCTTATTCCCTTTGTCAGCTTTACCACACATTTTATTTTTTCTGATGAAGAAAAGTTAAAAATGAATATTTATGCTAAAGAAGTCAAGGTGCAGGTTCAAGAAATTAGGACATTGGTTATTTAATACAAGGAGTATAAAGTTTTATATATACTTTATATAAATATGAGTATATAGTCAAGTTTTTTTCTGTCCTTTAATAGAACAATTACGTAAAATATCAAAGCTTGGGCTAGTGCTAAATAAATCATAAACCCTTTTAATACTTTGATCTGAGAATTTCCAGTCTGAGCTTTTAATTTTTGTGTTTGAACTCTGTTTCCAAATTATATAAACTAGCCTGGTCATATACATTCTTTCTTTCTATCTTTCTTTCTTTTCCTACTCATTCACTCTATCTACATTTACTTTCGTATCACTTAATCTGTAAAACTACAAAAAGGAATCGCTCCAGATTGACTCCAGCATGCTGTGAATCTATAGAGACAGACCAAACCCTTCAGATTTAGAGAGATGCTGCAGCCTTGCATGGATCTTTGGGATGGAGATTTTAAAAGAGAAGCCCAGTTTCGTTCTCTCCCCGTTTGCTTGGACACAAAGCGGGGGTGGGGGTGGGGAGGACGAAGGAGATCGTTGTTTGAAATGCAAAAGGAAGCAGGGAGAGAGGGGAAATGTGAATTGACCCGAGCGATCCTTTAAGTGGGATGGTTTATCTCAACGTATCTCAGGCTTGCTTCTCAACTCGAGTTTGGGACGTTCTTCAGAATGCATCCATAATGATGAAAATCAAATAGAGTTGGATAGAAGCATCCCGGGTTTTGCCAGGAGGAAATGAGAAATTAAACCTTAGAAGGAGAGGGGAGGGAAATTGTAAAAGCTGCGCGTTTCCTTGATTTCTGAGGAAAGGAGTGTGTTCACAAAACTCTCCCTCGAATCATAAAGTGCTTTAAAGAGAAAGGCTTGTGGACTTTAGCGCCCGGGTAGCGACTAACTACGATCGAAAAGTAAATAAATAAGGCTAAGTGGTAGCGTGTTAATTATATTTCCTTCCGTTTTTTGTTCAGCTTTGTTTTCGTAAAATCTGTTAATGTTTCCTAGGCCTCCTTGCCTGCAACTCGGAGGGAAGCAAGAAGCAGCCCCGAAACGTATCTCCTGCTGGCCTGCATGTTATTGGCACCTCTCGAATCGGAGAACTACGAAAAAAAAAAAAAGCCCAAAGAAAGTGCCTATTCGCTTATATTCAAAGTCTCAGTTCCGGTATTTCCATTGCATCAAAAGTGCTGTTTATAATATACAGACCCACGTGCGCGGAGAATCTGGTATGTGGCGTCGCCGCTCAGCTGCCGTTGCGCCAAACTGCCCTTTCATTTTCCTTTGAAAACCAGAGAGAGTGAAAAGCTCTCGCTAGCAGCCTCGCCGGCTTTACCCTCGCCTGGATCTCGTTGAAACTCATTTTCGCCAGCCCTTGCCTGCAATTCGAGTCCAAATCCTACTCGAGTCCAAATCCTGAGATCTTTTCCGCCCCCCAAGTAAAAAACGCTTTGATTAAAAAACAAAACAAAATAAAAAGACACATAGATTATTAAAAAGATTAATGACAACTGAATGCTGAATATCCGCAATCACCTTCCCCTCATGTTAGTGTTTTTTTCTCTCTTTGGAGATGGGGCTGTTTAGCAATCCCCAAAGGTGATTGTTAAGAATTGTATTTATTTGCTTGGTGGACATTAGTTTCATAATGAAAGAAATGGGTACATTTTCGCCCTTTTCTCCTCTAATACCTTTCTTTTCTTCCTCCTCCTTTAAAAGTAAGTTCATCTTTCTCTTAAAAAAACAACTGAACTTCGGGAAAGGCTGCCACAGGCTGTAATCTTTATTTGTCTACATTTCTAGAGCTCGGGGATTTGAAAAACATTTGAAGTGTGAGAGAACCCAAGCAGCAGAGTGTGGGGTTGCTTTTGCAACCGTCAGCCTCCATTTCCCAAGGACATTTCCTGTATCAACCCTACCAGTATTGGCTTCGACATCTCCTCAGCTCGCTTTATCTTATACAATGGGGAGGCAGCCTAGGGAATCTTTACATTTTGAAGCAACTTCCCTCAAAGTAAAGTGTGTGAATGTGTGTGTGAAGATAGCATTAGTCACATAGAAAATACTTGACCCTGCTTTGTAAGTAAGTGTAGAAATATGTCTTTGCTTAAAAGAGTTGTTGCCATTTCAAAATGTCTTCTGCTGTAAAGATTACAAGAGCAGGTTTTCCTGTATCTTTTCTAGGAAGCCAAATAAAGGAATAGCCAGGAAGAGTTGGAAATAATGCATGCCCCCAGCATTTACATGTGCATGTGTGTACATACTTACATGTGTCAGATTCTAATCCTGCATGAGCCTTGGGGGTGGGGTGACACACCTTGGAGGAGGGAGCTGGGAAGAAAGGTCCCTGCTATCTCCTTTCGGCCATGACAGATCCCTGCCTCAGCTCTTTAAAACAGGCAGCCATTTACTGCCCCTTATTGCCCCACTGACCAGGTTAGCTCATAAAGCTATTCACACGCCACAAAGGAGATTTTCTCAACAATTAACAAGAAACAACATAATAAAGCCATTGACAAAGGCCTGGCTATTTACTAGAAATTAGGCACTCTTTAAGAGACTAGTGCGTAATTTCACACACTTTACAGCTCCCCAGCGCATATTCCAACGACAGAGTAAACAACCTGGGTGCGGTTTTTGGCCGGCCCGCTGTCGCCCCCACAGTCTGGGGTGATTTCTTTCCTTCCCCAACCTCCACCCCCAACCCCCCAATTCACACTCCCCCGTCATCATTAAACTCGTTTTAAATAGCAGAATGGTTGAGGAGGGACTATGACCCCTAAACAATAAAAAGACACCAAACTGATCCCTGGCATCTGATGGCCATCCCAGGGCCTTTGAGTTTCTCATGACAGATCTGATAGGGCTAAAGCCAGCTGGGCAACGGCGTCCTTTGACTTGCGAGCCTGGGCCCCAACCCGAGACCTTAGCCGGACTTGCATGGTTTTGCCCCTGGGCAGAAAGGGCTGAGAGTCAGAAGAGGTCCCGGGCCGTTCTGCTTGCTGAGGCAAAAGGCTACCAAAGGGTCGCCCTGAGCTCTCTCTCTCTCTCTCTCTCTCTCTCTCTCTGGAGTGGCCTCATTGGGACATCCTGGGCAGCTGCGTTCCTCTCGGCTTTCACCGAGAGAAGACCCTGCATTTTGAGCTTCCCGGCGCTCTGCGGCTGGCCCGGAAAAGGCACAAGGGCCGGAGAGACTGGCGAAGGGCAGGTCTTGCGGGGAAATTGGAAAGCTTGGGGGGAGGGGGGGGAGGCAGCAGCGGCGGCGGCGCTGAGGAAAGAGACAAAAGGAGAGGAGCTTGCGGGAAGCGGAGGCGAGAGAGCCCAGGTCCAGGCAAGGCCTCCAAGGCGGCGCTTAGGCCTTCCCCTCTAGCCTCTGAAAGGCCACCATGAAGTGGGTCTCTGGACGACTCCTCGAAGAGGCCCTTCCGCTTCGCCTAATGAGCTGGTAACGCATTCAGAGACCGAGGGGGGAAGAAAAGGGAAAGAGAAAGGCCGGAGACACAAGGAGAGGCCAGCCAGGGCGAAGAAACAGCGCGAGGTCCTTTTTTAAAAACAGGCAAGATGGCGACGCCGCGGCTGGTGAACGGGGAGCCTCTTCGCCCCACCACCTCCACCCTTCCCAACTCCTGAGATGCACGCAGGGGCCGTGCCCCCTAGTGAAGCCGCGGAATGGGGAGATTCATTTCCTGTTCCTTCCTGGCTCGGAAATCGACATGTGGGACTGTTCCTGAGTCGGCCGTCTCCCTCAATTCGCGGGCAGTTCTACCGACTCTCAACCCTTGCCCTCCCCTGTTTACAAACACAGCTGTTGCCGTAGCTTCGCAATGCACCCTAAAGCCACCGGCATCGAGAGAAGGTGCAGGAAAAGGAAGGGGGAGGAAGGGGGGAGATGATCTCGGCATCTGGAAAGGACGGAGCGCCTTGTTTTTGAAACTGTCAATTCTCTCAACCCCTATTGTGAGAGCTTCATGCAAAACATCTCAGCCCCTTTTAACGTAGGGCCTTGTGAGATTGCCTCGGGTTGGAAAGGAAAGGAAGAGGAGAGGAGGGGGAAGAAGCAGGGCAACGCAAATAATCATATCAGAATAGATACGCACAGAAATTACAACATGCTCTGCAATGCGTGTGCATGAACACACATATACGCACGGACACTTTCATCGGATGTGAATCTAAAGGAAATGTATTTAGTCAAAACAGGAATATATGCAATCTTTGTCAATTAAGGAGGCCAGCTGTTCTGTCCCTTAAATATCCCAACTCCATATGTATGGTGGGTTTTTTTTTCTTTCTTTTTTTTTTGCAGAGCTGATCTATGAAATTCCTAGGGAAATATTTTACCAATGTTTGATTATTATAAAAGCAACTGAATTAGGTAAAATCCTGCCTTTTTCATGCTGCTAAGGAAAGGGAAAACTTCAACAATATCTGAAAGGAAATTTTCTGCCACCAAATGGAGATGCAATTGAATCATGAACTTTTCTTTCTTATCTTTCCCCTCTTTCTTTTTTTAACGCAAGTGTCTTAACTGTAAGAAACCACAGTAAGCAAGCGCTTCCTGTCTTGTATCTGTATTTCCCAAAGACCACTTTTGATCTTAACTCGTGTAAAATGAAAGAAGATATGGTTTCAAGTGTCTTCTTATAAAAATCTGAATATTTTGGCAATAACAGCACAATCTGGGGTAGGTAGTGAGTGTACACCCTCTCCCAACTTTGCTATTATTGCCAAAATACTACGGTTTTTGTTGAAAGAGACACAAACACACATACACACTTAAAAATACATGAAGAGTCTTCCATAAATCATGTTTTTTTCTTTTTTACTTCCCAGTGGTATTTAGAACAGATTTATTTTGTTTTTCATTTATTGATATAATTTTACCCCTTCAATTAAAAATGATCGAGTTTCTAGATGCTATTTCCTTTTTCAAAACAGGAGTTGATGGCAAATGCCTGAAAATCATTTTTACATCCATTCCTTTTGAATACTAGATATATAAAGTCCTTTTTTTGTGTTGAAGAGTGAGGATATCACTTCTCAGTTACCTAGCATGGGAAGAATTTCTCTAGTGTGGGCTTCCAAGGTGAAGCTCAGTATGTGTTAGGAGACTATTTTTATCAGTTTGATTTAGCCCCCAAGGATTATATGCTTGTATGCCTCCCTATGAATAAGGGGGTGGGGGTTTCTGGTGGGTATATTGGCATGTGGGAGTGTTAAAATAAGAACATTTCACCTACATTCAAGCATTGTTGAAAAAAGAAGAATGCCTTCTGTGAATGCTAAGAAGGTCTTGGTTTCTGGGGAGGACAAGCAGACATTCCTCAGGTCATTAATTTGGGATGCACTCTATAAAATTCTCTGCTCCAAAGCAGACCAACAGAAGACAGGGGGTTGCTCTGCAGCCAGACAAGGAGGGTGAGGCTTTATGTTTTCCTCAGCATTCTTAATAGGACAAGAATCTCTTGGACCTACAGGAATTGTTAGAATAAAACATGAAAAGAACCAATTGGACTTAGGGCCTCTCTTTTTCTCCTTACATTTATTTATTTTTAAAGGTGATTCCTTAATTTGTTTAAATAAAAAAGGCTGGCCTCTTTTTTCTCTTAAAAACAAGGGCTTTAAAAAATTCCAAAAATAAGCACGGAAGCAATTTGCCCCTAGGTTGCCACCATCCAATATATGATTTAGTTGTTGAAGTGATCAGATGGATCAATATCTTTGATCCAAATCTGTAAAAATCAATTAATATATAGTGAAGAATAATTTCAGCATTTGGGGTTTCCCTATGTTCCCATATTTACCAACCACTGACTTCAGTGGATAAAACCAATGGAAGAAAAAATGCATAGAGGAGGAAAAGAAAAAGAGTGAAGAAAGATAAAGAGTGAAGGAAAAGAGTGAAGGAAAAGGGAATAAATGGGTGTTTTGCCCACTAGATTGTCAGAAACTTAAAAGGCCTTAGTTACACATATGAAAGTAAATGATCTCTAGGATTTGGAAAGATTCAAGGGTGGGTGGTTTTTGCAGAGTTTTTTTTTTACTGAGACAATAGCCACTGGAAAAGGCCTGAAAAGCTTCATGTTCTTTATCTTGCAACTTTTAAAAATTATAACCAGCAAATTAACTTTGAAAACCCTAAAGTGAGATTATAACAACAAACCAATTTTAGTCTTAATTTATTTTAAAAAAAATATTCTCACATTTGAAATTTAAGCTAGTCCAATTTGGTATAGTGGTTAAGATGCTGGCCCAGAATTCCAGGTCTGTGGGTTTTAATCCTGCCTTAAGTATGAAAGCCAGCTGGGTGACTTCGTTTACTCTTTCTCAGCCCAACTCACCTTACAGGGTGATTGTTAAGTAGAAAATAGGAGGGAGGGAGGAGTATTCACTGTCTTGAATTATTTATAAATAATAAAGGCAATAGAAAAACATTTTAAAAAACCAATGTGGAACGTTGACTACCCTTGTTAATGCAGAAACAAAAAAAACAATCCTTCCATTTGTGAAAGCATTGCCTAGTGGGGAAAGCCTTTGTGAGTTTATCTAGATGAAGGAATGGCAGATCTTAGGTTGTGTCTTTTGGCAGGTCTCTCTTCCCAAAGGAGTAAAAGGCCTTTTGCAAATCACTTAGGGGTTGCTGAAAAAGCAAAAGAAGAAAAGGAAGGATGTTCTCAGCCAAAAGATGTTCATTCATTCCAGATTGGATGACACACATCTAGATACACATACATCCAGGGTAACATTTCTGCCAGAACAATTTCATTTGCATTCTCATCTCCTATTTTTAAAAGCATCACATTTTAGCAAAGCAATTAAAACACATAATGCAGCCCTGTAAATTAGAAATATAAGCTGGTAAGAGGAGCCTGACTATGCAAGCAGGTGAAGGTATTTCTAAATATAGTTGGCTCTTGCACATAATTTACAGAAGGAAAAAAACATTTCTTTATCTTCCTTCCTGGGTCTGTATGAGATAAAGAAGAAATTAGTTCAGTCTATTTAGACTTTATAGAAGTAAAAAAGGAAGATATAGGGCAGAAATGTCAACATTGTAAATAATAACATATATATCACATCTCCATAAGAAAAGTTGACTCTGATGCTCACAGAAAACAAAGGCTTATTGTTTTTATTATTTTGCAATTGAAGGTATATTCTCTTGGGACTGCCTCTTAAATGATATCCTTGAGCATTTTTAATTTAAAAGGAAGATGTGCTTTCAAAATCTGTTGAAGGAAAATAACCCAGGATAAAAAAACAGATCCAAAGTTCTGATTCAACAGCTTTTAGGGGGATGTAACTAATGTTGTAAAAGCTGTTTTCTTATCCCACAGTTATAACATTTGAGACATTTTCACCACAGTTTTATAGGAACAACAATCTCTAGAAGTATCTGCCCTTCCAACCAAAACTTTACATTCTTCTCATGCACCTATTTCACAAAAGAATGAAAACAAGGATAATCCTGCAAGAAATAGATGCACATTTTCTTTTTAAAACAGTGTTTTATTTGAAAATAAAGCTAAAGCATGCTTTTTCAAGAGTGCAAATTTCCATCATTTTGATTTACTGTTTCCATTATCACAACATCTAGAAGTCCCCTTGCTTCAATTATGACAAATTTTAAGTGCAAATATAGACAATTGCTTCTGATTGTCATGTGCAGTAAAAATGGTCTTGTTACAAAGATATAGGACAGTTGGGAAAACTGAAATTTCCAGGTATGTAAGAAAACAGTGTCACATCCTGGTTTCAGACACCTGAGTTTGGGTAATCACAGCAGCTACTAAAAGCAAGGAATTTGGGGCTTCTGTTGTATTAAAAATGGGGGAGAGGGTGATTGCATTTTCCTGCAATGGAAATCTGAAAAAAAATAGTATTTTATTTTTTTCAATCTGAGAGACACAGTTGTGGATACTCCTTCATCTTTCCAATAAAACATAGCTTCAGTCTACTCCACTGCAATCCTAATTCTTCAAAGAAGACTGCAATTCTTATCAATCATTCAGGGGCTGATGTGGGAAAGCAGCTTTCTAAATTAAATGTGCACAAGTCTGGTCTGTGATACAGGAGACAATGCTGTAACCAAGATATGATATGTGGACATTCTGAACAATTTATTATGGGAAGGGGTAGAATGTTGTTCCCTTACTTTGTTAAAACTGACTTTGTCCTGGATTCTTTTATTTTTAATTTTAACAAGAATCACACTAAATTTAACTGCTTCTATTGATTTTCAGCTGTGAAAGAAACAATTGTCCCAGCAATGATCTAGAAACATACACTCTATGATAAATGTAGGCATGTTAGTTATTTTGATAGAAAGGAGATAAGGTGGGGATTAAGAGCTGGGGAAATACTTAGAAGTTAAGAAGAAGAAGCTTGCACCCCCTCCCCCCCACAACTGAATAATAAAGTCCCTGTGCAACTTTTTGCTGAAGCAAACTGAATAGAATTGTACAGACTTCCATGTTCCAGATCTAGTGCATTACATATTAATGGCTCGTTCAAATAATCTTTCAACTAATAAAATCCCAAATCCCAAGCATTTACTTGAAACAATTGAATTGAGGTACCAGGTGCGTTATAAGCAATCTGAGACAGGAAAGTGTTCCAGCTCTGAGAGAGTCCACTGAGGTGTTTGTTTGTTTGTTTGTTTTTAATTAACTTGAGACTTTTGCTTGAAGTAGTCTGTGGAATGTTAGATCTCTCTCCCTTCATGCACGCTACTACCCTCTTCCCCCCACGATCTGTTTTCATGGCAAAAATAATAATAATCCAATTTTTGCTGTCTTCTTCCCCCAGTGACTGGGAGGAAGAATTTCAAAAATTAGAATTCCAAAATCAAAATGCAAGCAGATGCGATAGAAGAAAAACCAGAGTAGTGAACTGTAATGAAAAGAAGGTGTTGGGAAAGGGGGAGAATCAAAATGACATTAGTTATTACTATTATTATTAGGATGAATTCAGAAACTCAAGCCATCCTCACATCAACCATAAAAGTAGAATTCCCACCCTAGCCCTTTCATTAGTTCAGTTTCCTGAACTTGTGGCTGGGTGGAAGAGGTATTGGTGACCCACCCAACTGCCATTTCCAGATAGGATGGGCTTTAGGTGGTGGTTGGGCACTCTTGGCAGTGCTTAAGGTATAGGCTGGTGAGAGATCTCCATCAGGGCCAACCACCAAGGAAGGAGGGCAGGGAAAGTTGCCCATGAAACTGAATGGCCTCTTGAGAGTGGAGGTGACATTACTGGCCACCCTCTTGCGACGGTTAAGAATAGTTAAGTCATCCAAAGCTCCTTCCTGAGCCTCTGGAAGTTTCCCTGGAGGTGGCCGGGGGTTGCGTGCAGATTTCAGATTTGGCTTGAGTGGTGCTGGGCTTGGTATGGTGGCTCGTTTGCCCAGCACCAATGTGCGGTAGTTCTTCCTCACCCGTGCTCCAAATTTGTAATCCCCATCCTCAGGTTTGGCAGCAGAAGCAGTGCCTAAAGTGCATGCAGCAAGGGTCCGGCTCAAAGATGCTGGACACAGAGTGTTCTTGGGAGGGGTAGGAGAGTCCTCTAGGCAGGTAGGGTCTGCCTTGACTGACAGCAAAAGAGTTCCAGGATGCTGGGTGGGACCGGGCAGTAGTAATGACTGGTCTTCTGCCTCCATCTTGGTCTCTTGGTCACTCCCTTCCCATTTGAGTGGTATCTGTACTGGGAGAGCTCCATACTCAGCATTAGCACTGCTGTCCTCAACTTTAATCTGGGCAATGGGCACAAAAGATGGGAGCTGGACATGGCTTTGGAGATCTGGACTTGTAACAGCAGCAGTTCCCTGGAAAGTGGCTGATCTTCCATTAAACTGGGCATTTCCAGGAAGCCCCTTGGACAGGTGGGTTAGGGCAGCTGTGGTGCTGTCTGCACCAGTTGGAGAAAGAGGAGAAGGATAAGGGTGAGAGGCCAGGGCAGGCTGGCAGATCTGGCCTTCTCCGAATAATTTTGCTTGGGGCAAAATGAGGTTTGGGTTTGAGCTAGGAGAAGAGGCTAACCAAGGGATCCCAGGCAGGTCAAGAGATTTTACCTCAGGCAGGAGTGTGGAGTGGTCCTCGCCAGTCAAGAGGGATCTTCCCTCGCTGCCTCTGGCTGCTTCCGTGGGCTGCTCCAGCAATCCTAAACACGCGCTGCCGGCAGGATGAGTGGTGCAGTCCAAGCCCAGCTCAGCTTTTGAAAGCCAGCCAGCCGGGGTCTTCCAGTCCTCAGGTTCTTCCGACGCTTCACATTTGATGAATTGCGCTGGACCTGGGAGCTCCTCGTGGTTGGCAAAATGAGGCGGATCGGGCACGAAGCTGGCTGAAGTCTGGAGAGTGGGCGATCTGCAGAAGCTAGTGCGCCTGAAGCGGATACTCTGGACCGAGACGTGGCTGGACCCGGAGCTGGAATCAGATTCCGAGCTGGTCTCTTCTTCTTCTTCTTCTTCTTCCTCTTCCTCCTCTCCTCCTTCTTCCTCCTCCTCCTCCCCCTCCTCCTCCCCCTCCTCCTCGTCTTCCTCCTCTTCTTGCTCTTCCTCGTCAGAGCTGAGCTCACTGGAATCAGAGGCGCAGCTGCCTTCATCCTCTTCTTCAGAAGAACCGGAATTGCTGGTGCTGCTCAGGCTGGAGCAGAAGTCGGAATCGTTGTCTGCATGATTCGAATAGGAGCTGGATTCCGAGTCGCTACTGTAAGGTTCCGGGAAAGCCGGGGCAGGCTGAGGGGTCAAAAAACCGCGCAGTCCAGGCAGCCTCTCCGCCACGGCGCTCCGAGCTGCTTTGCAAGCCCGGGGCAGGATCACCACACGCCGCCCACACCCGGCAGAGAAACGCCTCTCGGTGCTCTTTTTCCGCTTCGTCCTGCAGCCCAGACCCAGCGGTTTGCTTCTAGAGACTGCTGCTGCTGCTGCTGCCGCCGCCGCCGCCGCCGCTGCCGCCGCCGCCGCCGCCGCGAGCTTTGGCTGAATGGCAATGGCGGCCGAGGAATGGTAGTAGTAATGAGGATGCTTGGAGCAGAGCAGGCTCCGAAAACAAGCGGGTTCTGTGGCCAGGGAGACATAACCGGGGCCAAGCTGGGCCGTTTCATAGTTTATAGCCTCATTGCTAGGCGATCGGGAAAAACTTGGCAAACTGCGCCCGGCGGATTTGCTCCAAAAATGAGGTAGATCCGAGGCCGGTAGGAAAGCTCCTGCTTGTGCAGCCGCCGCGGCGGCCGCCGCCTTGCGCCAGGCTGCTTTCTTTCTGCTGCTGGCTTGGCTTGTAGTCCCTTCTTTCAAGCTCAGGCAAAGTTTGCCGCCGTCTTTCCAAAAAGCCG
This sequence comes from Hydrophis major, assembly GCA_033807585.1. NCBI lineage: Eukaryota > Metazoa > Chordata > Lepidosauria > Squamata > Elapidae > Hydrophis > Hydrophis major. The sequence goes on from CM066343.1 coordinate 113,358,564, forward strand.
CATAGGGGTCGGGGCGCAGGGTGCCCTGGCCCGGCTTGGCGCCTCCCCGACGCTTGGTTCTCAGGACCCGTTCGGTCTTGCACGAGGTATAAAGCGCCTCTACGTCCTCGCGGGAAATCAGGGTGCATTTGGCAGCGTGGAACGCTATGGAGTTGATGGACTTGAGCTTCCGCAGTTCCTCCAGGTCACACTGGTGCTTTTGGACTTTCAGGTGGTCCATGCGCTTGTGCACTGTGGTGCGCGGGATGTTCTTCAGAAGATCTGTGAAGACCTGCGAGAGGGGGAACATCTGCTTGCCCTGGATCATCAGGTAGCCCAGGCGTACGCCATCTACCTCTTCGAAACCCGACTTCAAATCTTCCATGGTGCGCCTTAAGTCTAGCATCTGGGCTGGGGAAGCGGAAAATGGATGGGCGACGGCCCGCCGTGCACCCCACAAGTTGGAACGGCGATCAGCAGCAGGAAGAAAAGGTGCGATGTCGGGCGGGTGGGGCGGCAGAGATAGAGAGAGGGGAAAAAAAGAAATCCACAGACGAAAAGGCAATTTTAAAAATCCTTAGCCAGATGCTGGATTTGGTCTCAAGGCATCCTACTGAATGGAAAAGAACAAAGCGTGTTATTCCTGATCAAACTTCGGAGGACTAACCAAAAAGAAGAAGATCAGACGCGCAAGGCAGAGAGGAGGAGAAATGGAAAGAGCCCTGGAGGGTGGAAATAAAAAAAAAATCGTGTCCTGGGGAGTGGGAGGGAATATATCAGTTTGGTGGCCCCGGCCTTTTTCGCGACGTAGCTGAGGAGGCAGGCTCACTACCTGTGTCCTTGGGCTGGCGGCTCTTCCCCCTGTCCAGCCCAGGATAAAGGAATGTAAAGCCAGAGGGCTGCTGAAGGAGGCAGAAGAGCCACGCAGCCGTTCTTCCCGCCGCTGCTTTCGCTCCAAATCAAATGACAGAGTGAAGTGAGCTCGTCCGGAGACACCTTCATCAATTAATTCCCCTAAAGCCAGCGCTGATTGGACACTCCTGACAGGTGATGCAATAAAAATTGATATTCCACCCCTTCGTGCCCCCCTCCCCAATCTTTGGCTAATTAGCATACTCTTAGACTGCCACCTTCCCTCCCAAAGTAAATAATACTGTTAGTATATAAATCTTTCTATTAAACAATCCAGAGGTTCTCCGCCAGCCCAAAGGCAGCTCGACGGCGCTTGGCTATTAAAGGAACGGATTGGAATTGGATTACTGACACTGTTTTAGTTCTTTTTTCTTCTTTTTCTTCTTCTTTTCTTCTTCCTCTTCCTCCTTCCTTCCTCGTTTCTCCTTCTCCTCTTCCTCCTCCCTCCTCCCTTTTCCTCCTTTTTCTTCTCTCTCCTTCCTCTCTTCTTTCTCCTCCTCCTCCTCCTCTCCTTTTCCTCCTCCTTCTCCTCTTCTTCCTCCTCCTCTTTTTTCTTTTACAAAGCCCACCTCCCAAAATAAATACCAGTGCGAAAGCTTCATCCAGCCATTTAGTATAATTAAAGGGGGGGGCTGTTTCTCCCACCAAGACACTGCAAGAATTCTAGGGATGGACAGATGACTGAGGTGTGTGTGTGTGCGTGCGTGTGCCTGTGTGTCCGAACCGCAGAGTAACCATTTTAAGCAATCATTTTAAAGGGGCGTTTATTCTGCCTAACGAGTCAAAGGAGGTTTGCTCGTCTGGCGGGTTCTTCCGCGGGCGTTAAAGTTTTCCCTTTGTTTTAAGAGCTGGGGCGTATTTGTTGTTATTTGGATTTCTCCTTTCTCCCCACCCACCCCCTCCGACTGAGAGAACGAACATACTCACGTTCACTAGAGGTGCTTCTTCTTTCCTCCTTCTCGCTCCTCTCTATTTCCCCCCGCCCCCCTTTTCGTCCCCCCCCCCCCCAGCTAAGTTGTTGCTCCCCTCCTAGGATTTCTTTGGGGCAGTGCGCTTCTCAAGAGCTCCAGCTCCGTTATACTGTAACACTTTTCGATGAAATTCTGCCTGTGATATTGAGGGGAGGGGAAGCAGAGGGGGGAAGAGGAAGGGGGGGAGAGATCAGGACGTGGGCTCACGTCAGACCCGTAACAAAGCAGAGATAAGCTAGAACTGCATCCACTTTCTATAGTTTGTGGGGCGGCTTCTCAAGGTAGAAGCTTTAAGTTTCCGAGTCAGTGCCAGGATCGCCTGAGCTTTGATTGTTTGGCGGGAGTGTGTGTATAGGGGGGGGGGGGGGGGGGGAATGGTAACAGATTCAAGAGAAATACTTTGAGAAGGAAGATTGTGGTGAGTCAAAAGGATGCTTCTGGTCTACAGCTTCTGGCCCCAGCTGCCATTGCAAGACACATCTACAGGTTCGATTTTGCCTTCTACTTCCAGGGCTGCAATCTCAGGAGGTGAGGTACATAACTCCTGTGTGGGACAGTGAATTTGCCAGACTACAGATTGAAAATGCCTTTCATGCATCCTCTTGTAACTCCTATTAATGACCTCCCAATATTTAATATCTTGGTCTCATGAAAAAACTTGCAGGATTGTTTTAGAGGTGAACACTATTCTTCCTGCACCACCAAAACCAGCAAGGTATCCCCTTTTACCTTTTCAAGAGTAAGGACTCTTTCCATTCATCAAATGCATGAAAAACCAAATACATTCAGTCTGAAGGGAAAGTTCCTAGTGTGGAATCAGGCCAAAGGCTGGTCTTCCAATGGAAGTCCAGTCAATGGGCTTCAATTGGAATTCTCCAAAGCTTCTGGAGGATGGTGGATGGAGGCATCCATTGATTTTAAGATCCCTTCTTGGCCAGATGAACAAATCAGGTTTCCCATAGCTCAGGGCCAGAGTCAAAATGAAATACATCCCTCCTCTGCAGAAAACCCAAGGGGGGGCGGGGGGGGGGGAGAATAAATCCTCTCTTCTAATTCATGGTTCTGCTCCTCAATCCCTCCCCTTGATATAGACCTGCAGGTATAGAAAAAGGGCTTATTATACTGGCACTGCAATAAATAAATACACACACCCCCTATACACACATACACACATCACTGCTTTTCCCCATCTTGTTTTGTAATTAATTTTCATGGCAGTTTTGCATGACTACATCCTTTTACCTCTTTTTCCCCCAAACATATAATTCCCCAAGAAGGCTGACTTTGTCTTTCTTTGCATGTGCAAGGAGGCATCCGGAAATTAAGAGAGTCCTTTGAAAACCTAACTAAGCACCCCTGGGTGACTGCTTGCTTTCCTTTGGCTTCTCAAGAGCTGCCTGAATTCCCAGCCTCTTCAGCAGAATCTAAAGGCAAAGGTAAACAAGGAACGGGTGTATGTTGCACAGCTCAAGTTGAGTTCTCCATCTTGTTTTCCTCTCGCCCAAGAGATAGATTCTGGAGCTGCAAGCCTATTTTTTGAGGATAAACAGCTATTTGAAAAATATCATTGTAGCAGAAACAAGGGAGGGAGATCTTTTCTTCATCTTTTTCTCTAGGACAGCAGAAGGCTCATCCCATTCCTCCTTCCTCTATTCCCTTTTGCTTTGAGGTTGATGATTCTGGAATCCTTGTAGATGAAAGCACAAAAGAAAGAAGCTGTGACCCAAGGCCCAAAGTTCTCTCCTCTCTAGTAGCAGGATATTTGTTTCCTCCATACAGTTGAGTTCTGAAGCTTTGGTTTGACCTGGTGCAGCTCAATTCCTTTGGGCTGCCATTGAACACAAGCCAAACCAACATTCTCTTTACAGCTGTGAAGTACTCAGGGATAAATGGGGTGTAAGAATCTTTCTTGTTCTCTCCCCTCATCCTACCTTCCTCCCCCCTCACACACAAGCCACACATACACATTTTAAAATTTGCCAGATTACTTGCACCCTTTAGAAAAGTTCAAACTCTCAAAGGGTTTTGTTTGCTATAAGCATTGGTCTTAAAAGCATACCCTCCTGCACGTGCATAGTTATTAAGAATTGGTATGAATCCAAATTTCTTCCAAAGTACATTCTTATTTATTTTATGTAAGTCATGGTCATAGCACTCTCTCTCCCACCCACCATGTGTGTTTGTGTGTGTGTGAGAGAGAGAGAGAGAGGGAGGGGCCAGGCAGGCAGGCAGAGAGATGGAGATGTGGGAGGGGGTAAACAAATGAAGAAGTAAATAAATACACAAGCGCAACTCAAGTCACAGCATTTAAAAAGAAGATGCCCAGTTCAGCCAGTGAATTGGATTTAAGTCTCTCCCACCAGATTTTTTTTTAGGTTTTTTGTTTCTTAATTCTTCCTCTTCTTGATTTTTTTTTTTGGTTTTTTTTTTTTGGGGGGGGGGAGAGAGTTGCTGGTTTTCTTGTGATCATCAAAACAAGATGCCCTTACAGGATAATTCTGGCAGCATGTTTGGAGGCAAGCTGGATTTATAAACAATAGCTCAGAGACCCTTAAGTGAGGAAAGAAAGAAAGAAAGAAAGAAGGAAGGAAAGAAAGAAAGAAAGAAAGAAAGAAAGAAAGAAAGAAAGAAAGAAAGAAAGGAAGGAAGGAAGGAAGGAAGGAAGGAAGGAAGGAAGGAAGGAAGGAAGAAAGAAAGAAAGAAAGAAAGAAAGAAAGAAAGAAAGAAAGAAAGAAAGAAAGAAAGAAAGAAAGAAAGAAAGAAAGAAAGAAAGAAAGAAAGAAAATACTGCGGCTGTCCTAGGGATCATAGATCGCCTGCTGCAATCTGGGAGACGCATTTAGAATCCATATTATTCACATGAAAAATCACCTCCTTTTCCTCACTTCCATAGCGCCCCCCCCCATATAAAGACCATGTCCATGTTTATGCATGTACATGAGTGAGCCAGTGAAAAATTAAGGTGTTTATTTCCGGTCATTTCCAGAGAGACATTCTTAGAGGAAAAACAATGCAGCCACCCCCACCCCCACCCCTGCCTTCTGCTGGGTTATGATCTTTTAGCCCAGCTAAAGCAACATGCTCCATTTCTGGCTGCCGGGTTCCAGTTTGAAGCAACCTCCTCCCTCCTGTAGGATCTGCCTTCTAGCTGACTGTGAGTGACTTCCAAGCCCTCAGTTCTTCACCTTCCTATCACAGAAGTCCCTGGGAAGACCAGCATACTGGGATTTATTCCTGAATGCTGGGTAATTCTTTGCCTAAATCCTGGCAAAATCTTCTGAAAAGCTGGGCCAGTAATAAGGTTCACTTTAACTCCACTAAATTATGGGCACTGCTGGGAAAGTACTTAAGGTGCTAAAGTCATGGAACTGGGCCTCCCGTTTCTTTGTGGAATAACAGGCTTACACCGTGTGCGGATCTATGCAGGAGTAGAAGCTCCTAACTTTTAAGCATTTTGCAAACTGAGCTACTGTAGTGGGGCATTGTCATTTCCAGTTCTTTTGAAAATCTTATTTCATGAGAACCAAGGACCATCTTCTTAATTCCCGCAAATAAATGAAAAAACAAATAAATGTTACAAATAAATGAAAAAACAAACACACAATGGCATAGATGAATTATTCTAATCTTTGCAGGTCAGTTTACCTGAATTGTGAGATGGAAAGATCTGTGATTCACAGGTTCCTGACTAGCTTACATATATAGTAGATAGATGATCAGTCAAATATGCTTCTTACTCATGCAGTAGATTTAATGTTTTTTTTTTAACATTAGTTCATATGTCATTTTGAAGCACTCTTGGAAAATGATAAAAGCTAATTAGAAAATAACAGAGAAAAATAGTATTATTTGCCTAATAGTGTAAATATGTCCCTATGAGCACTCCAATAATTTTTGTTTTGATGTAAAAATATATTGGATTGTTGCGTGAATTTGAAGGACCGTGTTTCCATTTGAAACTGCTCCTTCAGATAATACTGATATATTTTCATAAAATTATCAGGATGGTGTTAAAACAGCAGGACAATCCATGCTGACCTCTTCTTTCTTGGCAGAATTACCCAGAACCATTTATAGCCTTTTAAAGATTTACTTGTGAAATGCAACAGCACTTTAAACCTCTGTTTCAATAAGTCTTTAAATTCACTCTATCTTGAAACATTTTCACACTATAATGCCCTTCTTCATGCAATCCTATTGTTTGTTTATTTATTCTGTATTATTATCTCTTTCTGCTTGATGTAGCTTAGTCTTCCAGAGCTAGTCTGAATACCACTTTGTGTTTTGTGTGTATATGGGAGCGAGTATGTAAGTGTACACCAGAAAAAATAACAAATCATTTTCTAGTCCAAAATAGGTATTCACAGTAAGTACATATGCTGTACTTATCACCCTTAATAATATATCCAAAGTAGTTAGGGTGATGGCATGTGAAGGATGAGACAATAATTAAAAGACTATGTAACTATAAATTAAAAGCTTCAAATTAAAAAAAACACATAGCAAGCCTTGGTACTTTTTAACACATTAAAACTACTACTATTAAAAAAAATAGTCTAAAAGCCATAATAATGTTTTCCTAACATAACATAAGGCTCTTGGATTATTCCTTTGTAAAGCCATGATTTATCATGGTACTAAAAGCTGCTTTTCCCTTCAGCATTTCCCAAGCTTTATCTACTCCCATGGAATATCTTTTCTATCTGACAGGCCCTAGAAAGAGAAGACTTTTTCCATTTTTAATTATTTATTTCTCCCTAGAAATTTGGCTCATCTTTGTTTTTAAATTTAAAAAAGAGTTTTTGGGACACAAACTGTGTGCCATGTTGCCTACTGACCCATAATCAAAATGCAGTGACCTTCTACCCTTTTTTTGCCCCTTGACCCATCCCAAATTCAATGCAGCCTTTATAAATTTGCAAATCCTTGGATGTAAAGAGGATTTGGGGAGGCTTTGTTCTGCAAGGTTCCTAAAAGTGGGCATTTTTAATTAGACACAAAGGTGCAGTAAACAAAAAGAACAGACTGGCATTTCTTATATACAGGTGGGCAAAAGCCTAGACTGCATGGCAAAGGAATACCCTAAGTTTAACCTTCCTCCCATCATTATTTATCCCCCACCCTGGAAGACCACTGAAAATCAAGAAAAAAAATTGAAAGGAGCAGCAAATGGCAATTACAAATGTAGAAGATCCAAAGGTTATAGATTTCACCAAATTACAGTGTAGTACAATTTATTTCCATGGTGCAATTTCCCAGGTATCTGAGGTTCCTGATGACCTACACCCAGAGGGAGGGAGAAGGAAAGAAAGATTTAATCTGAAGCTACAGGCTAATTCCTTTATCTCACTTGCTATGAGACAGTTACAAGGACATTATAATTACAATTGTGATAAAAGCAAGACAATGCCTGCCTATTTTGGCTGCATTCATAAGGAATGTCTACAATCCCAGAACATTTTTATGTCAATTAAATATGGGCCTAGAAAAATCTCTTCACCTGTCCCACATATTACTTGGCTTGACTATTCCTATTATTATTGGAATCTTTGTTTTGTTTTTCTTTTGGGGGAGAACAGTCATTCTGGGAAAGTGGAGAGGAAGAAGAGTCATTAAGAGAAAGCAGGAAAAGTTATAAGGGAGGCAGGAAAGACATTGGCAACATTATCCCTTCCCTTTTGAGAGCGTGATATTTATTTTATTAATTGCCCAGGTACAGAAATTAAAAAGGTTGGCAAGGAAATTTTTCAGAGAAATAGTCCAAGTCAATGTTTGTGGGTATCAGTGGGGTTTTAAAACATGAGGATGAAAAGCAAGGTACTACTCAAGTCAGTCCCCAGATGAAGATGGAGGTTGGCAGTGAGTGCCTTCTTTTAATGTATCTGAGAGCTGCAGAAACCAAAGGAGACTACAAATCCCTCTCATTTGTTCAAACAGCCACTGCATCAGCAAACCTCATCCTATTTAGATTAAAAGGTTTGTGCACTGAGACTGTAAAGCTGGGCCTTAAGCATCAAACAAAATAGGTAGAAACCCTTGAAAACAAGCTGACCTTGCTCAATTGATCATTGCATTAAATAAAGACACACTCCTGGATTTTTAAAAACAGCAATCCTTTTTTCCTTTCATCATATTTTTTTAGTTTCCCATGCAACAAAACTTTCTATCCAAGACCTCTACAACTAGATCATTTTATTTTTCAAGTCGCTTAAGGTTCGCTATGTGTGTAGAAAACGTAACAGAATGTGGTGGCAGATTTCAAATGTATTCTGTGCTTCTCTTTTAACCTAGTATTCATGAAGAATCAATAAAGTAAAATTTTTCCTTCTTTCCTTTTCTAGCAGTTCCCTATTGCATGAATGGGGAAGGCAGGGAGCCCCCTCCCCTGCAAACCCAAGAGCATTTGTGAGCAGGCTAGTCGAAGGCCCCCTTCTCTTTTGAAAGTTTAGACCTTCAATATCCTCGATTCTACTGGCAGAATTAGGATGGCCTTGGAGGGCCCTAAACGTGACCATTCACTAAAGAGAGGGGGGGCCTCCAGCTTGCAACAACGTGCTCGGCAACTTAATCTTGCACCAAAAAGAGAAGGGTGCGCAAAAGAAACTCTCCCAACATTTCTAATTTCTTTCCAAAGTGGATTGTATATTTACAACTGATGGGAACGCCTGGATTTCGCAGCAAAAAAGAGAGAAGGTAAGTGTTAGTGATTATTGCTGCCATTTCGGGGAGAAACAATGAAAGAACAAAGGGAATCACTTCGCTGGTGAAGCGTTTTACATTTCTTCCTCCATTTCTCCGCGAGATGCAAGAGGTGGCTGGGTGGGAGAATTAAGAGGAAGAAAAGCGTAGAACTCGCCCAACTTTGTTGCTTTTAGAAATGATGTAGCGAACGCCGTACAATATTTGAGGAATAAGGTGGCGGCGCGCAGATTTAAATGAAAACTTGTCGGCGAAGAGACGCCACCAAACGGTACCATACCAAGAGAAGAGCGGCGGCTTAAATCGAAGCTGTAACCCAGAGGTTTCGAGGATGGGGACGCCTCCCGGACTACGCTAAGAGGCAGCAGAGTAGCTTGTTCTTTTGGGCCAAGGGTACAGCATACTCAAGGACCTTCTAGGGTGACTGATGACCTAAGGATAAGAAAGAGGTGGGCTGGGAGGCTTGGAAATGTAAAGCAAATTCTGGGGCGACCAAGGGGCTATCTCAGGAAACCTGCCCGAAAGGGGAATTAAATGAACAACAACAAAAAGCATTTTTTGTGGCGTACAACAACAGAGCTCTGAACGGGAATAGAAAAAGGCTGTGAGGTAGATGTGGGGGCGCTACAAAAAATGACTTCAGTTCTTCTACTACGTTATTTGTCTCTCTGTAGATATCTGTGTGGGTATGTGTGTGCGCGTTTACGGCAAAGAAGGGAAAAAGTAAAGGGTGATGGCTGGTGGGAGGGAGAAAAAGAGAGATCACCGCCTTGCAGGCTGAGGGAGGTCAGTGTCTACAGCATTATCTTAGCCTCATATGCGAGACCGAGGTGCTGGCCCTCGTCCTAGCTTGTACCGTGGCGAGGGAAGCAGAGAAGAGCAAAGTCCCCATGATTGCAATTCTTGGTGGCATTGTCCGACAGACACATTGGGAGGAGGAGATTGTTGAGCTCAACTACTTCTTATACAAATGCAATGCACCACTGCCTGCCGCCGGGAGGGAGGGAGGGAGGGAGGGAGAGAAAATCTCTGGAAGCTGCACATAGAACACTATGCAATACTAGCGCTGCCGCCACCGCCGCAGCACTAATCTTCAACCCTCGCAGTCCTTCCATTCATTCAAGCATCCAGGCGCAAAGGGCGGGGCCTCCAGGCCGCTAACCTTTCACCTCTTGCCTGCCCCCCCCCTTTCTCCCCCTCACCCCCTCGGCGCTTCCTTTTGCCGCGCGGCCACTTGCTTACCCAGAATCCATTGCGCCTGGGGCGCACTCGTGCCGAGCTCGAGCCTCTCATAATCGCTCTCTCAATCCCGCCCTCTTCACTATCCCCCTCCTTTTCGTGAGGTTTAAATTCTAAAACTGAAACAGTTTTAGCGCTGCTCTGCCGCTGGGGGCAGCCGCTTGCAAGGAAGGGTCAGTTGAGCATCCCCGGAGAACCTTTCCATAGGTGATGATGATGATGATGATGATGATGATGAACATTAATGTTTCAAACACACAACTTGAAAACTATTTTGTTTCCAGCAAGGCTTATTCTTATTCAGATCCGGCATGATGGGGTACATGATTATAAGTAATTATTAAGGATAATTCCCAACTGCAATAATTAATTGAATTTATTGAAATCAGTTAATACTTGTAATAAACCAAGATTATTTTTAAGAGCAACAGCAGGTTTGAAGAAACACAGGCGTTTCTTAAACTACAGAGAAGCAGATCAAACCAGGCCAGGATGTTAAGGGGGAAGTATTGGAAAGGGGAAAAGAAAGCGCCTGCTATCTGAAATATAGAAATGAGAGGCTGGCATTAAAAAAGCCCCCTAATAGATCCCAGGACCATAGTTGAAGGTTTGGTCCTTGGAAAATGTGTGGGTTGTGATGAGTCAAGGCATTTCCTACTCAGCATTTCCTGGACCCTGGTCATCTCCCCTCCCCCTTTCCTCAAAAAGCCTTTGAAGCAAAGGTTTAGAACTCTTTGTTTCTGCTTTTCTTCTTCCTGACTGGAGAGGGGGAGCAGCAAAAGCAGGTCAGTGGGTGACTGCTTCAGCATTTTAGCCCATCTTTTCTCATCCTTAGAAAGAATGGCACTCCTATATCTCTCTTTTAAAAAAAATATAGAATATTTTAAAGGTACAAAAAAAAAGAACAACTATAATTTAATTCTGCACCTCCAGTTAAAAGTAAATAAAAAATATTATCTGGTACCACCTTGAATTACAAAAAATGGCTTTAAAAAAAAAAAAAAAAAACTTCCCTGGGAGTCTGGGACAGCACACAACTCCTTTCTTTAAGTGCTTCAGTTACACACAATCTTCCTAATTTGGGTTGACAATGCTCTTTCCCCAGTAGTTTCTGCAGGGTATTCCTTCCCTTGCCTCTCACTTGTTTTCCCACACCTTCAGTCTTCGCGGAGGATGCTGAATAGCCCAAAGTTGAGGGTTCAAATTATGTGCAACAGCAACCGCATCTGGAACATCTTCAGGTCATTGCCTGATTTATTTATTTATTTGCTTAAGTCTTTCAAATGTGGGAGATTGTGAACAGGAACAAAATGCAGCACTCCGAGCATGTGCACTTGAGCTTTCAGGGGTCTGGAGACTCTGCAAGAGCAGGGGAAGGAGAAGAGATACTTCTGGAGACATTCTCCAAAAATCATGACTTCCCTTTTCTTTGTTTCGGCAGTATGAACTAAATGGTGACCTTCTGCAACAGAGCTGAAGGTAATTGCAAAGACAGAAATTCTCCCTAACAGTCAAGAAGTTATGCTCCATTTTAAATGGAAAACTGTAATGGGGCAGGTTTTAACTTAGAAGCATTGGCACATAACAGTAAGGAGTGTAAAGGCATTACCTTAGGGCTTATTTAGCACATCCTTGCTGCTGGCGCTATAATCAATACAAGCAAATCATGTAGAAAGAACAAAAAGATACCTCCACCTTTAAGATGCAATAAAAGGCACATACTCTATGACTCTTCAAATCCCTTTAAATGTTTTGTCGAAGCTCTTGTCCACAGGCCAGCAGGGACATTTAGACCTGCTTGTTGCCTGTTGAATATGATTGACAAGTGTTTTCTTGACCAGACAAGAATTTTTTTTTAATTCAACTTTAGTAGTGGCTTATTAATAGAGTCAGTATCTAAGATCAGAAAAGATACTTAACAAATTCATAGAATGCTATTGGTCTAAAACAATTTGTGCAAAGGGAAAATAAAAAAATAAGACAGTATATAGACAGAGCATTAATATTAGTCATTCTTATCTTCTCCCATATAAGAGAATTTCAGCCCAACTTCTAATTAGTCTTAAATCTTCTTGAGTTAAATTGATTATGCTTCTGATCCTAGATGTATTATTTGAAAGCAAATTCCAAGACTGATATCTACTGGTAAAGAATTTACTATCTGATAATAATTATTCCGTCATTCATAATTTATTTATTCTAAATCAATCTTGTTTGATTATTTGGTCTTTGCAACTTAAACCTGCTGTCCTGATAACTGCTTGGAAATAAAGCACCAATACATGAAATAACCAATTTAATGCATTTAAGATCCAATATTCCTGATTGTGTGATCAACTTGAATTCATTTGGAATCATTTGGACATTTTTCCTTGAAGACTTCTCACCAATCTCACCGGCTACTTCTTCCAAATAATCACGGAAACATTATGAAAGGTTGCTGACTAAATGTCCATAATGTCCTATAATTCACATGTATCAGAGACAAGCACATTTACAAATATGGATTTTCATTGGAATATAAACAACCAGTTAACATCAAATAAATATCAAAGTATCCTGATAATGCTACCAATATCATTAAACTGAATTTTATAAATAAAGAGAAGAATTGCTTACAAAAAAAGTCACTGACAAAACCATTCTATCTCTTCCTTCAAAATGTAATAAACCCACTAAAAGTCAAAATATATTTATAGTTCAACTGTAATAGTACTGAATTGCACTTCAAAAAATAGATCTATATTACACTCAATAACTGTTGTGGCTTTGAAAGTGGCAAGTTATAGATCTAATGAGTAGTAGTATAAGTCCTATTGAACTCAGTGGGACTTTTTTTATAAGTGCCAGAGGATTATTATTGAGCAAAAAGACTCAGTTAAAGAGGATTTATGAACAGGATAATTTGAAGAATGGCAATAGACCTCAAGCAGTACAAGTGTCTTCTTCAGAGTAAGGGCCTGGTTCTAGTTCAGTTATGGATTCACAAATCCTTTCTAGTGATTTGTAATATCTGGGGAAATCTGTTGCACTCTCAATGCTTGGATTTGTCTTGTTTAGTTCAAGACTTTACGTCCTGTTCCAGAGCCGCTACAGTGAGAATACTGCTACTGATAATAGTTTTTGACCAGCACAGAGCTGCAGGAAGATACCCAAGGTGTTGAGAAGTGGGCAGAAGCATTGATTTTCCTGTAGGCAGCGCTAGTGCAGGGAGAAGATAAAAAGCAGGACGGGGCGGGCGGGCAAGGCAGTGGCTGGGTTTTCGCATGGGCTATGAAGCTGGTCCTAATTGGAACCCCGGACTTTAGGCAGGAAGAGAGAAACTGAGCTGTTGCTGGCGAGCAGCCAAGTCCCATAATCCCATCCCCTTCCCTCCTCAAAGCCCTTTGCGTTGTACTTGATGAGAGAGGTTGAGCGTGAGCAGGTGAAAGAATGAATTCGCGGGTGTCACTTACAAAATGAGAGTCAACTGAGGGGCCTGCTTGTGCAGGACTAAGCTAGCTAGCGGGAGGGCTTAAAAGAAGAAACCGCGCCTCGAAGGGAACCTTGGCGAGGCGGCGGCTGGGCCTAGCTGCGCCGGCTAGCGAGAACACCGGGGCTGGTCCACACCGAAGAAGCCGCGAGGGGCGTCAAGAGTACTGGGGTAGTTGGGGAAATGCCTGTTGGTTGTGGAGGAGAACAGAGGAGGCGCGAGCGGGACAGCGAATTCCCCAAGGCAGCAGCTGCGCCCGAATACCTCGGGGATCGTTCAGGCAGGAAGTGCCGCTGGAAAGATCGCGCATAAGTTGCAAGCAGTCCGGCCAAGGCAGGGGAGTGGGTTGGGCCGTGCGAGGAGAGGAAGTGGAGCCGCCGAGCCTTTTCCTCCAGCCGCCCCATTGTTCGCGAGAAAGCCACCGCAGCTGTTGGCCGCCTTTGCACTTTTAGCCCAAGATTCGTCTTGTTCTACCGCAACTGCGAAGGGGCTGCAGGAGCTGATGCCACACTAAGCTTCCGCAAGCGCCCGGTTGGGCAAACAGCGCGAGTTTGTAACTCTCATCCCTGCGCAGCTCGTGAGTTTCCAGCAAGCAACGCTGGTAAATAAGTAGGAGGGACTCCCTCCCCGCCTATCTCCCTGCGCCTTTTATTTGGGGCTCCCTTTTATTTCTCTTCACCGAAGAAAGTTCTGTAAAGCTCACGTGGGATGGCGAAGATGAAGAACGCACCCGGGCGAGCGCTCGACTGATACAAAGGGAAACATCTGTTTGGTGGTGAATTTTTAGAGCAAGACTTTCTGGCGGGGATGGGGGGAAGAGGGAGCGGCAGGAAATAACACGAAAATAATTGAATGCTGAAATAATTAACTAAAACAAAGAAAGGGTTAAAATAAGGAACAGGAATGGAGAAAAGGGTAATTTTATAATTTCGGATTTCACTTTGAATTCTTCCAGAAATAAAATTAATGCTTTTACATCAACATCGATTAGTCTGTTCTGTTTAAAAATAATTATTTTCGAGGGAGGAACATTGTTTTTTAATGAAGTTCCTTTATTGTGTGATTTGAAGCTGATCTATATAAACAAAACAAAATAACTTGACTAAGAAAGAAGTCCAACAAGTGTCTTTCTTAAAAGGAAAGAAAGTGGAGAGTTAGTTATTGAATTGAAGGAGTTGGAGGTGACAGGCCTTGTCTAGGCTGCCTTTAAAAACATGGTTGAGACATGCTGTACCTGCTTTTTACAACAAACAATCTTAGAGAGGAAAATAACGTGGACACTTTATGAGAAAAAAAGTACAGAAGCAAACTTGAGGTTCTCAGGAGAGAAAAGAATGGTTTTTCTGCAATTCTGAAAGAAAACAGCTTTCTATTACTGAATTCTGTGAAACAAAACATTTGCTAATTTCTCAGGATACAACATGGAATCCCTTTGTCCTTTTTCTTTGTAAGAATTTTGTCTTTGGGCTTTCAAACAGAAAATGCAAATACATACTGTATGATCCTGGGAAGCTTTATATTCTGAAAGATACTACAACGTTTAAAATTTAAATGTTAAGAAATCTACAGATAATTAAAGGAATTAGTTTAAACTCCTGATTTTGTCTTCATTCTTTTTATTTACTAATGATGAGAATTAGTTTTTGAAATATGCCTCTGAAGAACATACTTTCACAAGTGTATAATTTTTACAGACTTGTATAAATAGTAAATATCTGTTATAATAGAGAAAGTGTTTGAAATATAAAGCAAACTTTGTGCCTCTTTTTCCTGCTTGTTCTTCTCTTATGTTTCATACGATTTCTCTCATTGTCTTCTAGCCAAATGAATCATTTAAAAGCAGAAAAAAGTAACATTTTTTTTGGTAAAAAAAATACATTTCAAGTCTTAAATGCCATAGTGAGATGACAAAAAAGTGATCCAGCGCTTGTGACTTTAATTCGTTCAGAATCTTAAGCCCTCAAAACGCTCCTCACCGCCTATGTGGCCCTGTTAGCTTTTCTCTGGATTAGTAGGTAATTTTAATGGTATAAAATTCATATATGGGAGTAACAATCCTGATGTATGTTTTAACAATTGTAAAATTGAGATATAAAAATAAACATTGTGAAATATATAATATTGCTAGAAAAATTGTTTTTAAATGGAACTATTTATAATTCCATTAATGAGTACAATTCCATTAACTGAAATTCTAGGTATATTTTTGTGACTGGAAAATGGTAATTCCTGTTTCATAGGAAAAATCATGATTATTTAATCTGATGTATACATGGATGCTTCATATTGAAAACTCCTTTCATCTTTCAAAAAGTAATTTTATGCCTTAAAATTAATCTGAAAGAATTTTTAAATTGATCATCAGTGATTGTGTAGAATCTAAAACACATTTTCAATAAAGTAAAAATATTAGAACAAGGAGGAAGGTAGAAAATGGGACAACTCACAACCCTCCACCCTTGCAAAACAAATGAGTGGCTTTTTACAGAAGATATATGCAAATATCAAAAGTGTAGGGGAAGGGAGGGAAGCTGAGAGATTACTTTAAAAAGTACTTTATTGCAAAAGGAAAGGAACAATTTCTAATTTTTCAGTGAACTTTTCTTACTAAGATCTGTATTTCACATTTAGCTTCACCATTTTTTTACTATTTCTAAAGACTACCATAGTATTAATGAAATGCCATTTAGCAAGTATTTTTAAACAAAAATAAAATACACTATAAACTGCATTGTAGTATAGGGCATGATGCATTATTCCTAAATTTAAAGCTTTAGGCTTCTGCTGTGGTAAAGTTCATTCATATTGCTTTAAAGGAAAAGTTCTATAATTTATTTATTTATAAATTATATTTGAACATAAAGATTTTAATGCAAAACTACAATTCCTTTTCATGGGTGTATATAAAATTACAGGGCAGGAGTAATAATTAAATACTAGAATTAATGTAATAGAAAGAGTACTTGAGAACAACTATTTCATCTACTGGTGCTTCTAGTTAAGTGGCATTTGCCAAAAGCCTCCTGAGGTGATAGAGCAATTTAAAACAATATAATGGATGCTTTAAAAACAATTTCCCAGTTAAATTAGTGTTTTAACTGGTACAGTTTAAGGGATTTTAACAGTCATAGTTTTAAATAAGTTTATACTTAACTTCAATAGAATAGCCAACAGACATGATTTTGTGTATACAAATACGTAAGATAAAATGAAAGCTATATCACAGGACTAAACTTTACTCAAATTCAAGACATTCACCTGAATTAAGTTTAGCAAATTAAGATGGAAAGCAGTCTAGCTTGAAGTACATTTGACAGAATCAACATGGTGTTTTTTTTAATGGCAGAATATGTATCTTAAAACTTGAGATAATTAATGATTCCATGCCTATATACATTTCTCTTAGTTTCAATAGAGCAACATCTAAAACATATTAATGTACATGGGTCATAACACAAGTGTCATACGTTGTGTAGAACAGCTATTATATTTTCATTTTCTAGGATTAAACAAAGCATCATTAACTTTTATTTCTATTAATACTATTTTCAAGTTCAGTAAACATAGAAAGGCAAAGAGAATGTAATATATTTATATAAATACTTACAGCACCCATACTTTATAAACATGTTTCTACAAGCATTTTTGATATGTCTTGTGTTACATAGCTTCTGGTGCCCATGTAAACAATAAAAATAAATTTTTACACTGATTTATTCTGAAGATCTTGGTAAAAGTTGTTAAGAAAAGCCTTAATGAAAAAAAAATCCCCAATTCTACACCTCCAAAGAAACAAATTGTCCTCACACAAAATTTCTATTTTCCTTCTCATTAATCTTTCTAATTATTTGTAGTACAAGATGAAAAAGAAACAACGTTGCAAGAAATCATTTTATATATTTGTTTTAATTATTAACATTGCACAATATGTACTAAAATTGCTTCATATGTATGTGGGAAAGATGATTATACAGTGTAGACTCTCTGTTAATCAGAAGATGGGATGTTAATTCTATTTTAAGATAACCCACAGAAGGAAAAAAATTACTTTAATCAAATTTTAGTTAATAGTATTTGTTTTTTAAACATTAAAAAGGCAAATGCTGTTTTAATTTTATTTCACTGAACATAATAGTTTCTTTTCCTAATGCTTAGTCTCTTTGAAAATAAAAGTAAATTGAATTATTGTTTTCAGTAATATATAATTCTATGTGTATAACATAGCAGTCTTATACATGTCTAAGAAATCACATGGAATTCCTTGAAAGCTAGAGGATTTGCATATAAGCCAATACTTGAACTGATAAAAATACAGAAAGTATGCAAATTTCATTTTAAGTTTTAAATGCTTTTCTGTAGTTTAATTTTAAGAAAAGTGTTGCTTACAAATTATAAAACATAAAGTTGCAATAATTCTTTTTCCAGTATTAATATTCTTCTGAGTAAATCAATATAAAATGAATTTTAGCAGCATGCCTCCATATTGCACTAGCATTTAGAACAACTGAATCCTTAAAAACACAAACGAACACTTCCAATCTAGAAATATAACTTCAAAGTAATTAACATTGATTTCAGTCAATCTTACTCCCAAGTACTGTGCTTAGAAGTGGGATGTAAAAGGTTTATACATTCATATCATATGGATGTTAATGGCTTGCTCTATGTACCTCTTTGTAATAAAGCCTTTCTGTTTTCTGTTTTGCATTTCAATGGTTCCCTCAAAATGTATTGTTTTCCAAAACCACCAAGTGACTTACCTACAACTTGCCATCAAGTTTCCTGCAGTTATGAACTAGTGATTCTGGTCAGTTTACTTTCATCACTAAAGCTAAAATTAATAGCATCTTATTTAAAATAATATTGTAATATATTAATGATTATAGCGTTCTTTGATTTATACTCAGTGTTTTAATTGATTCTTAAATATTCCTTTGCTGTATAGTAACAATGACATATATTTGAACTACATGAAAGAAAAACTTATTTTTTTGTTTTTGTTTTGATATATATTACAGTTGACATCATACATTTTGGCAAGGATTAGATTTTAATTTAACATTGTCTTTGCAAGAAATGTGAGTTGTGACATTTAAAGACCTATGAAACTTACCAGTGTTTCTAATTTCCTTTTAAATTAGAAAGGTACAGACTAATTTCTTACAATAGTCCTTAGATTCACTGATTACACTGTATTTTTTATCTTGGCAATCCTCACTGTTCAGGAATAAAGATTGCGTTTCTTTTGTATTTTTGTATTATTCTGTAAGTTTCCAGTCATCATTATCCCTGATGGCCATTCTCTTTTGTGCCTCAAATCCCAGTTTCTTTAGGTCTCTTGTACATCTATCTATCCTTATTTTTTTCTGCAATTAGTCTTTGTAAATAGTCCCCTATAGAAAAGAATGACTTGTTTAAGAACATTGTCCTGGTGACACTGGAGCTACTTTGTAGCAAAGTGATTGTTTTTGTGTTGATCTCAATTAAAAACCACAGAATATATGTGGATTTGATGTATAAAAGAAATATAAATAAATCAGTTAATATTTAAGTACCACAGTATTTAAGATTACAATCTCATTTGAACCATTATCTTGTTGGTGCTAAATAATAAAAATATCTTTATAGAAATTAGGATTACGGAATTACTGTTTACATAAATACAGGAAGTAATGCTATATAGTATATGTACTTGAAAATACTGTAGGATTTAATGTAGTAGGATTTACTTCTGAGTCAATATGCACAGGACTAGACTTCATATGGAAACATTTAGATGTAAATGGATTTAATCCCCCAGTCATGGAACTGGCAGTGCATAGTTTACTCAGAAATTTCTGCTAAATGGGACTTATTTTGTAGTAAATGTGCATAATGTGCTTGTGTACATGCAAGCATGTTAACAGGATCCCAGCAATCTAATATTTTAAAAATATTTTATTAAAATTGATGCTTAGTTATGATAATAAATATCACACATTTGTAATGTCCAAATAATTTTCTTTAAGGGCTAAAACATTCTTTTAAAACAAGGCTACATGGTTTTAAGTATCATTTTTCATTTATAGAATTTTCTTACTGCTCTGCATGTTGGTGAACTAATACAGAAAAGTAATTTATAAGAAAATTACTATGTTGCAAGTTCCCCAAAAAGATTTCTGCTATGCATTATATTGGGGAATATTTAAATAACAAATTGCTATGTTAATCACTGTTCAGTAATGCTTTCTGAAGGAAATGACATTCATTGTTTTCCTTTCCTTGTCTTCCGTCATCTATTTAGAAACATTCACTTTAGATTTTCAAGGACAGCAAAACTTTAGCCAAGATACCCTACATGCAAAGTACAAGCTTTAATAGTGGGTGATCTGAGGAGGCAGGGTGGGGGTGGGGTGTAAAGGGCCCTTTGTATAGCAGCTTTTTAAAAGCTCACAATGTATGTAAATGTATGTACTCACAATGTATGTACCTAAAAGAGGGCAATCCATTTAATATATTTAGGGCAATGTTATAGGATGATACTTTATTTAATACTGTAACTAAACTATTGGTAAATAAGGCAGGTTTGCAAAAACATAAACATTGCCAAGTGATGCAGAAAATTGTCCTGCTTATCATTTAATGTGATGGTCAGATCAGTGGTATCTTGTGTTTTTCCTTTCATCTTCTAAATAAAATTAGCAGCCTTGAAATAGCAGAAATGTTGAAAGTGGTAAGCTTGAAATAGCAGAGAAGAGAGAATGCTGTAAAGTTGCTCTTTACTGAGCATTTTTTGATGTTTCATTAAATTCAAGACTTATTCCAGACATATATTAATGCTTCTCTATACCGCTCTAATCATTGTTTTACAATTCCTTTTTTTAAGTCATAACTGCTCATAAGAGATACAAATTAATCATAGCATACATTGTAAGCTTTTAAAAAGCTGCTATACAAAGTAGAGATGTGCAGGCCCCTTTACACCCCACCCCCACTCTGCCTCCTCAGATCACCCACTATTAAAGCTGATTACCTTCAATTTCTCCTGATATTTTTATATATAAACAAATATTTATTAAAAACTGAAAAAGATGCCCTTTCAAATTACCTTAGGTAGCAAGAAAAGTCAGGTATCTAAGAGTCTGAGGCAGATTTGTTGGTTTCTCTCTTTTTTTGGTTAGCAATTTAAATGCATATTGATATGCTGTGATATAGTGAAACCAGGGTGAAAGTAATAAATGTAATAGGGTCCTGTGAATTTAGGAAATATGAATGAATTAAAGTGAAGGAAGTAAAAAGCATCCAAATCAAATTGAGTTGTTGGTAATTTAATTGAAGGTAGTTTTCCTGGAACAAATGAAAAACAACAACAACAAAATGTGTAAATTCTGCAGATGAAGCAGAATAAAATAAATTTGAGATGACTATGAATGGGAAAGAGGTAAAAATAAATCTTGCTGGAATTCCTTAATGTTGCATCCTTAGTCTGACAAAGCGTGTCATGCAGACATGATTTAGATTAAAGAGTACAATAGAATAAAGAAAAGCTTATGCTAGAATAAAAGGCCATTGGACTCTTGTTCTTTATAAATGTAGCACATTTTCAAAATCAAAACGTTTTTTAAAAAGCAGAATCTTGCAGATTTAATTGCGACCATGAAAAAGCCAATCATTTCTTATTAAAGATATCTGAAATTGCTAATTTCATATATCTGATATTATTAGAACGAACTGAACCAGTGAGATTATTATAAGCCTATTTTGAATTTTTTAAAGTATATCCCAGAATAAGAAATATGAGCTTTGCTTGTGCACGGGTGCTTGTGATGACAAAAATAGAAAGCTGCGTCTGATCACATCTCTAGGGTTGGCCCCAGATGATAGCAACTGACCTAACCTTAGGTTTGGTTGCCCGAAGCGCTCTCTCCACTGCGAGGAATCTGAGATACACGGAGGGGAAAAATGCAGCGCGGGTGTGACCGTGCCAAGGGCCAAGAATCCATCAGCTCCGCTGGCCCCAAGAATCACAACGGCCTAAGGGGGGAAGTGAGATGAATGAAAACACGCGCGCGCGCAACATTCGTCCCCCTCCCCCGCATCTCTCGGGAGCAGAGTGTGGTGTCATCTTTGTATGGCAGCCAAGAAACGTAAAAAAATGAATGCGTCTTATCCGGGGCCTAGTCCCTCCACACAGCATGACTTCCTCAGACAAGAGGGAGGGAGACTGTGCATTCCTCCCTCCCTTCTTTCCCTCCCCGCGCAGGCTCCGAATGTGCATCCGTATAGGAAACGGCAAAAAAAATAAAAAAAAAATAAAAGAGGAAGGCTCGTGGGCACCGTGCGCGCGACTCTGAAGTTAAAGTCGCTCGCTTTCTACAGACGGCCCATGATTCTCTCGTGGAGGGAGGAAGAGCGGGGAGGAAGAAAAAGAGAAGACCGGGGAGTGAAAAGGCCTTCGGTTCTGCGGCCGCTGGCGCGTAGTAGGGCCTTCTCTAAGGAAGGTTTACAGTGCGCCTGCGTAGAACGGGCCTTGCTCTCGCTTTATTGCCTCACTTCGTGGACCGCAGGGTTTTTGCCGCGACGCTGGCCTGTAATTTCAGCCTCGTTCCTGTTGCCTGAGCTGAAAGACTGACGGATAGTGGCCCGGCCGAGCCGGCGCACGGGAAGAACTTCAAAGAAGCTTCTTCATCGCTGCTTTTTTTTTTCCTCGCCTCCCCGCCGCCAGCACCACTGCTGCTTCCAGCGGCCATGGGTCCGACATCCCTGTTATGGAGGCGGTACTGGCGGCGGCGGTGGCTGAGTGACTGAAAACCGAGTGCTGTTGGGGGAAAAGGCACCGGAGGCCACGGGGGTCTCTCTCTGGCGGTGTGTGGTGTCGTGCTGACGGTGTTTTTAACCCTTAGATGGTCTCTAGCGAGCCGTTGTTGCTGCCTGTGTCACTGGAGGGCGAGTTCTCCAATAGCATGAAGGAGATGATCGGCGGCTGCTGCGTGTGCTCCGACGAGAGGGGCTGGGCCGAAAACCCGCTGGTTTACTGCGACGGCCATGGCTGCAATGTCGCAGTGCATCAAGGTGAGTGTGAGGGCCCGCCTCGGCCATCCCCGTTCCGCCGCCCATTTACACTGGCAAGCTGCTTCCTGCGGCCTTCCTTTCTTCCTTCGCCCTCACAACCCTTCAGCCTCATCTTAGCCCCGATTACCCTTTTTGGAGTATGTATACCTATGCGCGTTATTGCTGTCTGCGCCCTATAGCAAAGATCGAGTGGCTTGTCTATTGCCTGCTCGCAAGAAGTGTTTTAGGGTGGGTTTTTTTTTAAACAACAACAACAACAATGGTCGGACGTTGTGTGTTGTGCAACAGTTGGGAAGGGCTCGCTTTCCTTCTGTTCGGGAATTGCACGAGTCAGTTGCGCGTGTCGTCTTAGGTCGCTACTTCCTTAATCCTGCATGTGCCTGCCCCTTCCTCCGCCCTCTGGTTAGAAAACAGGCAGGGTAGGAAAGGTCATTAGCAAAATAGTCCAAGAATGCAGAGTTAGGCGTAGGGGAAGACTGATTTGCAATTCTCGGACTGCGCCCCCTCAATTGGAATACGTTTTCCCGTTTGCACGCCGATAGAAAGCTTGCTCCTTCCCTCACGCAGACTTCTATTCTTAAACGAGACGTGGAACTAGGTAAAGTGTTCGTCCAAGGGAGAGTTAGATATCATGTGACATCTCTCCCCCCCATTCCCCCTCCTTCTATTCCACGCTTGCCAAAGTGTCATTAAGCTGGATCGCGTCGGCTGGATAGGAAGACTTCCTGTTTGTGGTTGGAGCTTGATGGAGGAAGGGAGAAAAAGGGCCGCTGTAGAATTACTTAGCCTTTGATGATAGATTTGTTTGGATTACTGGAGGGAGTGCAATTGGCTGGTGACCAGCTGTGTTGCTGTTTTTCTGGCTATAATGAGCACAGTGTGCATCTGTCTGTATTTTGGTGTTCTTGTTTCTTTTACTTTTGGAAGAAGTTGGGTTCACTTATACCTGTATATCACAGCACAAAAGGTATAAGGAATTTAGTTGTTTTAAAAACATTTGTTAGAACTTTTGACAGGATGCCCTTCCTGTAAACAAAATGTGTTTATATATATGTATGTATTTATTTATGTATATATGTATATGTATATACATATACATATACACACACACACAGACACACACATATATATATATATGTTTGTTTTCTTAAGTTTTCACAGGTACTTACATGTATGGCATTCAGCTTTGTTCGGGTGTTTTCCCACGTCATAGTAGTGGTACTTTTAAAGTTGTAGCAACATTTCAGCAGAATCTCATCTGCCATCATGAGGCTTCTGTATAGTGTTCGTCTGTACAGAAGCCTGATGATGGCAGATGAGATTTTGCTGAAAAGTTGCTACAACTTTAAAAGCACCACTACTATGACGTGGGAAAATACCTGAACAAAGCTGAATGCCATATGTATATATATATACACACACACACACACACACACACACACATACATATATTTTCTGTATGTATATATGTATATGTAGTCTTTTTAGCAGGTTGGCTCATTTTTAACAGCAATTGCTAAATAGCAGTTATACAATTTAAATTTGTATATTTTATATAATCTGGGAGAAAAGAGATATTTTTGGAGAAATTTTCCAAATGATGTAGAAGAATTTTTTGAAAATTGCTGTATGTATTCTTGATAATGAACAAGGTTGAAGAACTGATATTGAAATTTCAGTCTTTATTAATTTTCCAAAGCCTATACATTTTTAATAACATGACATTTCATGGTAGGAAACGAGGAAATGGTGATCTTATATAAATGTGGTATAGGTATGTTTCTTACCCCACCTTAATGAAAATTAAATAGCTTCATCTGAAAGCATATTGCTGAGAATTTTCTCAATATTGAGTAATGTGAGAATAGTATATTACATTTTTTATAAATATTAATGTTTGATGCAAATGGTTACGATTTATGTTTTTCTCCTATAGAGATGTTTATGTCACTGTATTTTCTTACTGTGTTATAGTAAATTACAATATGTCTCATACTTGAGATATAATCCAACCATGGGAACTACAGAATAATTAAATAAAAATACAATGAGAATTATACTAACTCTTGCAGCATGCTGTAATTTGATTTTTATGTGCTTCAATATTTTTTTGCATACAGTACTTTGTGCTGAAAAATATATTCTATGGTTTTTCAAAATAAGTCCAATTAATAAGTTCAAATTAATTTAATTGCAAATAGTTTGTATCATTAGAAAATAGCCTGAGGTGTTTGTTCCATTAATTCATCATTTGGTTTCAAAATCATTCTCATGATTTACAGGAATAGTCAAGATTTTCCTAATGAAAAATTAAATTCATTGTAAATGTGAGAATGCATTTTAAAAATTCCTTATGAAGTATCTCTTCAGAGAGATTTTTTGAGAAAGTTCATCTTAAGAACCAGTGATTCCTATCGCAGGAATTAATTCCTTAAGGGAATTAATGGGTGAAGGGAAGAATTTCTTCACTGATGAGTAGTTATCCTTTTGATATTCTAATCTTCCATTGTAGGAAAATTAAAGAAATTTGAAATCGAAGAAAGTTAATATAAAACCTGCAGAAATATTGTGGAATGACTGGCAAAGAAGGAAATTCAGAACAGTCTACCTTTGTATAGAGTATGGCTGTGGGCTGTCATTTGATACCTGTTGCCTGAAAGATGACATCTGCAATTCTCATAATTACATTAAAATGTTTTTTTTAATGTTCAGAAAGTAGAATAGGCAGAATTTTCTCTCTTAATCATATCTTACCATTTTTTGCTTGAATTCCCAAGTATATTTTGTGACGTACAATTGCAGATAATTTTGATTGGCTTTTTGATCATTTGATGGTTGTCATTGGTGGGAATGCTGGAGTTTGGAGGAATTGCTTAAGTAATTGCCTTTACTCATCTATTCACTACAGTATCCAAAAAAGGACTGGTAGTTATCTAGTCAAGAAACCCATTAACCTATCTGGATAATTAGATCCATTATCAAACTGCCTTTGCTGTTTGAATTTTTTTCCTATCATTTAGTGGAATTATGCCCTCCTATAACTTAAATCTATTATTCCAAATATGTACTCTGATATCAAAGAAAACAAATCTTAACTTTTTTTTAATGTAACATCTTTTAGGAATGCTATCAGCACCCCTCAGCTGGCTTTCTTATGGCTTTACCTTACCCAAGTCCTTCAGTCTTTCTTCATGTAACGTTTTCTATTCCCCTGATCATCCTTGTTACCTTCTCTGGATCTGTTTCAATATTTATGAATATTTAAAGTGTGTGCCCAGAACTGTACAAGTGCTTTAAGTAATGCCTATACAAAGCAGAATAGAGGGGAATGGTTATTTGCTGTGATTCAGAAATTATATTTCTGTTGAAATAACCTAAATTGCATTATACTTTTTTGCAATTATATCCCACAGCTGGCTTATATTTAATTTACAGTTAAACACTTTATCAAGTACTTTCTCGCATGTACCATGCCAGATATTCTCTATTCAGTGCTTGTGCAGAGAATCCTTTTTCTAAGTGATGAAATTTGCTCTTGTTTCTGTTAATGCTCATTATTTTACACTCATCCAATATCTAACTTGCCAAGATTATTTTTTCCCCTGTGTGGTGTCCAAGTGCTGTACATACACTATCCAATTTGCTAAGGAAAGCATTGAGTGCTTTGTTGAGTTCAATTTTGAGTCAGCTTTGTATCCTCCTTAATTATATGTCATCCAGCCCATGCTTTTGGAATGGGGCAGCTGTAATATATCTGATTAATAATAATCATCATGCTTTGGTTTGCTCATCAGCATGTCACATGTTATTTTATCTAATGATTTGCTGAAATCATGATATATTATGTTCACAGAATTCCCATAATCTATTAAGGAAGTTATTTCTATATTTAGATTTAGTATTTGTCTAACTTTTGATAATTGCTACATAGTTTTCAAGAACCTCATAATCTTTTTACAATAATTTCAAAACTTTTTCCAAATGTTGATGCCAGACTAAACAGATATTGAACTCAAATGTGATATTAGATCTAGATCTGTTTTCTATATCTGTTTTTCCCCTTTTGATA
This sequence comes from Hydrophis major, assembly GCA_033807585.1. Classification (NCBI taxonomy): domain Eukaryota; kingdom Metazoa; phylum Chordata; class Lepidosauria; order Squamata; family Elapidae; genus Hydrophis; species Hydrophis major. The sequence goes on from CM066343.1 coordinate 113,384,956, forward strand.
TGGACAGCATTTGCTGCTTTTCAGACATTTGACATTTAGTCAATTATTTAAGATTTCTCAAAAATAATAACTAAGTATTCAACTAAAACATCAGTTAGTATCTTAAGTATGCTAGGAAATTATTGATAGCATCCTTCTCTGACTCAGTTTATTCTTTTGCTTTCTGACTCCAATTCCATATTACAATTCCTGACTATTTGTCTGTATGTTTCCTTTGTAGTCACTTCCTAATTTATGTATCCATTTTTTTATTTTCAAGTATTTAGTAAATATGTTTTTCTGAAGGCTCACAGTAGAGATACAAGCACTTTAACTTCTTTGTGCAATCCACATCATTGTCATATCTGATGTTATTATTTAATCGTATTTACAAAAAGCAGACTTGCTCAACCTACTGATCTTATTTTCAGATCAGTCTGCATCTAAGACCATCACTTTTCTCTTAGATAAATAGAAGGGTAGCTAGAAATGAAAATAGAGTAATATAAGGTGTAGGTATAACTGAACAAGTTATGTAAACTTTAGTGGTAAATTCAAATGAATTCATTCCAACTTAATTTTCAAATTAATATGCATTTGATTCAAATGCTATTACGATGCCAAATGATAAATTAAAACTGCTGTAAAATCTATACAGTGGTACCTTGATTCTCAATTGCTTTGAAACTCAACACATTTTGATGCAAAAATTTAGTCTTTGAACTATATAGTTTGTTTGCTATTCAGTGCACAAACTAGAACCTGTTGGCAGCTGCCTTGTGACTCACTACATTATTCCTTATGGGAAAAAAATTGTTTGGTACTCATTGTTTTTTGTTTTCTTTGTGCCTCCCGAAACCATTTAACGATGAGTACCAAGGTATCATCTGTATAACTAAACTAGATGTTTTTAGTCACATCACAATTACTTTTGCTTTATGAGATTGTTGGATTTTATGGTGTACAATTGTCATAGTCCAGATATTCCATACTCTTCAATTTTCACAGTAGTGATTTCTATACTCAGTTATACCAATGGCATATGAATTTCAGAGCATTTATATGCATACATGTATACATACATACATACCCTCAATTTAAAACCTACAACTAAAAGAGTGGTGTGTCTACAACCATAAAAGGAATAAATAGAATTGGCAGATGTTACTTTCATGATGAAATGTGATAAAGTATATATGGGACAACCTGTTTCCTAATGCTGGGAACAGCATTCTGTAGTAGCACCAACACATTGATTACAATAGTTTTATTGTGGTATACTTATTAATAGAACTTACAGTATACTTATTAATAGAACTTACAATATTATAATACTGATGGAAGTATAAGTAGCTAGTTGGAAGGTAAAAGACATGTAGGAATATAGGTTTGTTAAATTTGATTGTTGTACAATGAGATTTTGGAACAAATACATATATACATACATACATACATATACACACACACACACACACACACACACACACACAAATACATACATATATATATATATATATATATATATATATATATATATATATATATATATACACACACATACATACATACATACTTACCGTGTTTCTCCAACAATACGGCCTCCACCAATAGGAAGCCCCACCATGTTTCTTTGGCATAAAATCAAATTTAGGCCTATTTTAAAACATGCAAAATAAGGGGGAAGGGCGGGGGACTTGCCGTTAGAAGCGCCCCACTGGCAGCAATTCCTCGCCACCAGCCGCTCCAAACGGGTGATCATGGCGAAGCACGGAGCTCCCTACTCCCACTTTACTGCAGACACCTTTGCACCCGTTGCTGTTGCTTTCCCTTCTGCCCATTCCGCCAAGTTTGGAGCTGCCGCTTCCATGTTTGGAGTGCCGCCGCCATTTGGGGCTCCAAACAGCGGCAGTGCTCCAAACGCGGAAGTGGCAGCTCCAAACATGACGGCGGGCGATCCTTTTATTTTGGTCCGCGTGAAGCTCAGAACAAGCAAGAGAGGGAGACTGCGATGCCTCCATCCGAAATGGCAACCTCACTAGTGGATCACAATGTGGCTGGAAGCCCGAATCGGTGGGAAACGATGGCGATCTTTTTGGAGTGAGAGGAAAGGGAGAGAAGAGTTGCGAGGCGTAATTTGCAGGAGGAAGCGGGTGTACCCCATGGCAGGGAGCCCAAGGAAGAAGGGCCGGTAGGCAACAGAGAGCGTCCCGCAGCTCCGGAAGCAGCCTAGAGACGCGCCCAGGAAGAGACGCAGATGCTGCCTTGTAGTTCCCAAGCCAACTGCGTGCAGAAGGGAAAGCGGGTGCCAAAGGTGTCTGCAGCAAAGGTGGGGGTAGGGAGCTCCGTGCTTCGCCATGATCACCCATTAGGAGTGGCTGGTGGCGAGGATGCAAGGGTGGGAATTAAGCCACCCCCAAAAAGACATCCTAGCCATTTTTTCGGGGGTCAAAAAAAAATAAGGCCCGGCCTTATTATGTGAGAAACACGATACATACAAGGGATTTTGAAGAATAATCAGCAATACTGTTTAATAGATTATCAGAAACATGAGCATAATAATACTGGTAGACGTTTGTTTGATGATGTTTATTAATGCTAAAGCTACAATTGAGAATAGTATCATGTATAACTTGAAGACCTATAAATGAACACATCTGTTTTTCTTCCTCTGCTTTTTGTACCAGATTACTTGATTAAAAATCAGTTCATCAAATTGAATTTTTTTATCCATTATTAGTCTTATAATGGTTTGATTTCCCCTTTCAAACTTTTGTCTCCATTTTAGCTCCACAGTATTCTTGTGACTTTCAACATACTCCTTCTTATTCTCACTCTTAATTTCATGTAGTGGTTAAGGCCAGAAACCAGGAGACAGTGAGTTTAGGCATAAAGCCAGTTGAGAAATCCTTGTCAATCACTTTTCTCAGCCCTAGAAAGAAGGCAATGGCAAAACTTTGCCAAGAAAACAGCAGTTTCCGAGAATTGGAAACAATTGAACAGAAAAAAACCCCCAATCCCTACAAAAAACCTAGCTTAGGGAATGGGTTATTAGATTATATGCTTTGATAGATCTAAAAAAAGAAGCCCTTTAATTTAACAAATTAAAGCTGAGGATTTGATTTAAGCTATTTCTTTAGTTAGAATTTATTATACGGTATCTATTAACATGCTCTATTAAAAAAAGGACTAATCAAATTCCAAGGGCAAAAATGTTTATTTCAAGGGCTAAAAATTTATTTATCAAAATAATTTTCAAGGTAAAACACCTTGTATTAGTGTACATAGAATAATTGTAACATTTTAAATAGAATTAACAAGAAATTTCTAAATATGTATTTAATATCTATAAATTACTTGCCTTCCTCAATATTTATATATAAATAAATTACATTGCAGGTAATTTAATTCAGTGTATATTTTGGGTATAGGTCAGTAATATATCTGCATATATTGGCTTTTGTCCCAAAACAGCATGCTACGGAATTGTGCAAGTACCCACTGGACCTTGGTTTTGTAGAAAATGTGAATCTCAGGAAAGAGCAGCCAGAGTGGTAAGTCTGAATTATTTGGTATAACTTACAACATATTTATAATTATTTCTACTGGCAGATATATATGCATATTGAAAATGAATTATATTTATCAGGGAATGATAGTTTCTCTTTCATTAGTCAATAATGGGAGTAAATAAGTTTCAAAGAGTAAACATTCTATTTTTCTATTTTTCCCTGGATTTTTAATTAGTTCTTGTTTTAATTTCAAAGTATAGAAAATTAGACAGGACACCCATTTTTACTTTAAACAATATATATATTCCATGGCTATATTCCTTCCTATCTCTACCCCTACCCCTTCAGAGGGGAAAATGATTTGAGAGTAGAAGTGCAATTTTCATTTCCTTTTTCTTTGAATTTCTGCTATAAATTGAAAAATAATCTAGATGCCAAATCTTCTATTAGAACTAGAAAACATGGAAGCATCTTGTAGCTTCTGGTTTTTGTAGTTTCTGGTTTTTGCATAAAAACTGAGACTATTATAAATACATTATGGAAGTCTGTAATGGCTATAATGGGCATATGGATACTTGGGCATAAGAATCACAGTTCCAAAAGATAACTTCTGCTAATATGTCAATGCATTCTGATAGTTTATTGTTGGAAGTGGTATAAAAAGGAGCTAATTTTGATGGATATATGCATGGAACGTTAAATTCCCATTTTCTTTTAAACTATTTTTTTTGAAACTGGCAAAGATGATCCACTGTTGTGGTAGATCAGGATCTGTAACTTCAAAATTATAGCACTGAAATGTTTGGGAAAAACTAATAAAATTTTAAAGATGCTTGTACATCATGCAAAACCATAACTTAATATAGCACACACAAATAGAAAGAATCTCTATAGGTCTTTTGTTCTGTTTTCCCTTCTTTAGTGTATTAATGGGAGAAATAATTATCTTTTTCTTCATGCAAATTGAGAGTTATGTTAAAGTAGGTTAATTTCAAACTTCTGAAACTGGTTTTGTTAGTTTAATATAAATTCTGAAGTAACTTACATAGCTAACAGCTTACATAGTGGAAGCTGCTTTCTGTTTTCTGATCTGTGGTTTCTCCTTAGAGCCGTTCGGATCATCCAGAGAGAGAGTGGGAGGTGCTTCAGTCTGTGTCGTTGAAGGCTGAGCTTAATTACTGAGGAACGCTCCGCCCTCCATCACGTGGCTCCCTTGCGTTCCCCAGTTTATGCTCAGCCTTCGTGAGAGTAGGCTGTGTATTTCCCACTCCTTGGCCGATTCAAGAACGTCCTTACTTCAGGAAAATTCCTTATTATTTCAGGTTTGATTATTGTTTGCCTCGGTTCTTCCTTAGCCTCTGCGCACTTGGAATAGTTGCTATAGCAGGAGAGCGCGTTTTTCGCCCCCAGGGGGGATAAAGAGCGGGCGGCTTTCGCGCTCTGGCGCCAATCCCTCCCCCCCATTCGGACTTTTCCTGCCGCTTCTCCACGCCGCACTCATAGCGGCTTTATTCGATCACGCTGATAAAGCGCAGCTGGTGTTCCCCCCCACCGTAAACACCGATAGCCCCAGGAAGGGGTGAAAATTTACTTGGCTACCTCTCTCGGCCTCTAGATGTGCCGGAAAGGCTTGTAATTGCTCTGAGCGGCCCGTTGATAAGGGATCGTGGGCAGCCGCCATTTTGGGCACCGCAGCGTGTTGGGCGCCATTTTAAAAGGCCTCGTTGGGCTGCAAAGAGGCTAGATCTAGTCATAGGCCATCCAGCCTGTGAGAGCTACTGTACATTCTTTATAATTGGCAAACTTGTTGGCTTTCCGCAGCACGCTTAGGGTAGGAAACTGCAGCCTATCCCTCCCGGTTGTTGCCTGGGAGCTCCAGCTGCCAGAGGCCTCATTCCAGCCCCAGGCGTTTCATTTGGCGAATTGGAGATAATTATCAGAAACTTCTGGGGCCACTCCCTCCTGGGAGCACCGAACCAGCCCTCGAGCTAAATATTTGTCAAAATAATAATAATAATAATAATAATAATAATAATAGATAAAGACTTAAATAGTATATATATATCTATATCTTATCGATATATGACTATAACACATTATCAATACTAATTGGATTATATATCTTAATTGTATGCATGCGTATATATATATATATTAATAATTATAACAATAATAAGGTTATAGATTGTATACCTCTAAATTCCAAAAGGGGGCGCGGGCCAGCTGAAAGGACACCCGGCCTTGTTGTAGGTCGAACCCTTGGCGAGCAAACTGCCTTTAGAATTGTATTACAGTCCTTTCTTCTATAATGGCAGATGACAATTCTGCTAAAGGCCCTTCTTTGAAGGCCAGATCCAAATCCTACCACCTGCGCAGACAGGCTAAAGAAGCCTCTAAAGAACCTTCCAAGGCTTCTCAGAGAGACGCCCTAAGACGTCATAGGGCATTGGAGAAAGAATTTGACAGGCGATCTAGAGAGGCACAACCGGTACCTCCAGCCCTCCCACCCTCCATTCCTTCTACCTCCAGACACCCCCCCTCCTCCAGATTGCTCTTCCCTCTCCAGGCGCAGCTCATCCCAGGGACACCAGGTCCCCGGACCAATGACCAGACGGACGCCCGAAGCTACATTGACGCCCACGGCCGTGGGTCTGCGCCAGGAGGAGGCCGCCACAATCGAGATCCCTGCTCACATGCAGGCATGGATGGAGTGTGCTATCTGCCAGGGGATAGCAGAGAGCCTTCAACAGATGTCCAGGTCCGGTCCCCCCTCGATGGCGCCTGAACACGACTCGCCATCAATCAGGTCCTCGCCTAGATCGGACCTTCCTCATGGTCAGGTACCTTTACAGGGGGACACTGCTCTCCCAGAAAGGGAACTGGAGGAGGCCATAGAGGACCTGGATCGGTTCAGGGAGGAGGAGGAATTTGAATGGGGGTCTACGCACCAAGGGGAGCCCCTATCGGAGATAGACCCTATAGAAGGGGACATGTCCGAGGATGAGGGCCTCACTCCCGATCAACCCACCCTTGTGGGTCTGTTCAAGCCACACATGCTTAAATCGCTTCTATTTAAGGCCAAGATCATATCTGGCCTGTCTGTACAGTCCCCCTCGGCTCTTCCTTCTCTGGCGGAGGGACAAGAGGACGCCATTTTTCGGCAGCCTGTGGTGGAAGCGGAGGTTATTCCGGCCCCGCCCATATTTCACGACCTAGTCTCAAACCAGTTGGACTCTACAAGGGCCCCTCCTGCCCCATCCAGCCAGGACAAGAGGTTCTTCAACCTCGAGTCGAGCTTCTGCAACCTGCTTAACACTCTTGAGGTAGATGAGCCCATTGTTGGCTTAGCCTCCTCTTTGTCCCCCAGTGATCTCCTGGAGGCTCTGAAACCCGAGGACAAGTGGTCCGAACTGGCTTTAGGTAGGGCTCATCAAGCTGACACCTGGGCCATTCGATCGGCCACAGCCGCTTCCTTCTTCACCAGGTCTTCGATCCGGTGGCTTCGCTAACTGAAACAGCATGTCCCCCCCCCCTAACACAAGGGCACATCAGGACATCGCAAAGTTGACGGCTGTGGCAGAATTCTCGGCCGACGCCATCTACCACGCGGTTAAGTTCTCCACCCGAGCAATAACCTCTCATGTTAAAGCTCGCTGCCTGCTCTGGCTCAAACATTGGCAGGCAGATGTAAAAAACAAGGTTAAGTTGGCCACTCCCCCCATTAAGGGGGACAAACTATTTGGCACCGCCCTGGAGCCATTGCTATCCGAAACCCGGAGCAAAAAAAAAAAAAAATTTCTTCCTTCCCTTTTGCGGAGGCCAGAGTCAAGAGCCCCCCAGCCATTTCGGAGAGGTTCCTCCCGACCTTTCTACCAGTCACTTTTCCCGCCCAGGTATCCGAGACCCCCCCTCCTTCCGGCCATTCCAGTCCCAGGATCGAGCCAATCTGGGCAACAGGAACAGGAAGGGTGGCAGCTACAGGCGTCCCTTCAAGGGTTCAGGAGGGAAGCCCTTCCGGCGCACCAGATAGATCCCGTCCCTCCCTTCCCATCGGCGGATGCTTCAAGCATTTCGCCGACCAATGGGACTCCTCCACCTCTGATGCGTGGGTCCGGGACACCATCAGACTCAGTCTCGCGCTTGAATTCCAGCGCACTCCCTGACTTTTTTATGGCATTCCCCCCCCCGAGGGATCCCACCAAACACAATTTAATGGATTCAGCTATCCATCATCTCCTCAACATAGAGGCCATACAACCCGTCCCACCTTCCCAGCGGGGACAGGAGTTTTACTCCCACCTCTTCGTGGTTCCCAAATCCTCAGGTGGATGGAGGGCTATTCTAGACCTGAAACGCCTTAACCGTTACCTGACCTACCGCAGGTTCAAGATGCACACCCTGCAGTCCATTCTACTGGGCATCAGGCAGAGGACTGGCTATCCTCTATAGACCTTTCAGAGGCGTATCTTCACATCCCAATCCGGCCCTCCCATTCCAAATTCCTCAGGTTCTGCTAGAACCACCGCCACTTCCAATATGTGGCCCTTCTCTTTGGGTTGGCCTCTGCCCCGAGAACCTTCACTAAGGTCCTCGGGGCTCTGGCCAACGGCAGAGGCACTTGGCCTCTCTCATCTCAGAAACCTCCCGGTTTGTCTCCACTGTTAACTGGATGACATCCTCATCCTGTCTCATTCCAGACTCCAAGCAGAAAAGGGTATCAGAGCTACTCTCTCTGCCCTCCAAGAACATGGGTTCCTAGTAAACTGGCAAAAGAGCCAACTGTTACCATCTACACCAGGGGTGGGCAAAGTACGGCCCGAGGGCCACATCCGGCCCGTTGGTCTTTTTAATCTGGCCCGCTGAAGATTGGTACAGAATTAAGGTTTGATGTGAATGATTGAATGATTTCATTTATTTGATTTTGACTTGTAATGACAGGCATTTCAACACCAGGTAGCGGCTCGTCTGTCAAATTTTAAAAGTCAATGAGGCCCCCGAGCCAAAAAGTTTGCCCACCCCTGATCTACACGGATCACCCACTTGGGGTCCTTCATTGACTCAGTTCAGGGAAAGGTTTTCTTTTCCTCGGAAAGATTCCTTAGCATCTGGGAAACTGTCAAACATATCAGACGGTCAAGAAAGGTAACACTTTTAGAATTGTCTAAATTACTAGGTAAACTGGTCTCATGTATCTCCATTGTTCCCTGGGCCCGTTTACACACCAGATCCCTACAGTGGTTCCTGCTCCTGTTCCAAAGGACCAGCAGAAGCAATTCAAAGGCCACGGTCAAGGTGCCTTTAAGGGTCCTCACGTCTCTCCTCTGGTGCACCAGTCCCGCCATCAACAAGGGACATTGCTTCAAGGAGCCCCAATGCCTCATCCTCACCACAGACGCCAGCCTGTCCGGATGGAGCACTCAGATCCACTCACTCTTGACACAGGGCAGATGGTCACAGGTAGAACAGGCATGCAGTATAAACTGGTTGGGACTCCGCCCCATCCACCTGGACCTGTGCAACTTCCTCCTTCAGGTATGCGGGTGGCATGTCCTTATACATGCCAAGGCTCATGTCCTTATACACCGCCAAGGCTCACGTCAACCGACAAGGGGGCACCCAGTCCATACGCTTGATGAGAGAGGCCGAGTGCCTCTGCCGTTGGACGGAGCGCAATCTCCTCTCCCTCAAAGCTGAACACATCTCAGGGGACTCAAACACCCAAGCGGACTGGCTGAGCAGGGCCACGGTGGACCAGTCCGAGTGGTGCATCCACCCGTCACTGTTCAGGGAGGCGACCATGATGTTCGGTCTCCCGTCAGTAGACCTCTTCGCATCCCCCCTCAACGCACAGCTCCCCAGGTTCTTCTCGAGGTACCCCTCCCACGCGGCCGAGAATCACAACGCCCTCCATTGCCCCTGGCCCACAGGGCTTCTATATGCATTCCCTCCATTAGCCCTGGTCCCCAGAGTCATCCAGAGGCTCATCTCCAAGAAAGCAGAGCTGATTCTAGTGGCACCCTACTGGCCCAGACACCCATGGTTTGTGGACCTCTGCAACTTATCGCTGGCTCCTCCCTGGAAAATCCTCCCGAACAGGATATCCCTTTCTCAGGGTCCCTCCAACACCCAGATCCTCAGTGGCTCCAGTTAACCATTTGGAGGTTGAGCGGGAACGTCTAAGAAAGGAGCATCTTTCTGACCAGGTTATTGATACCATTTTAGTCGCCAAGCGGCCCTCAACAACCCGAATATATAATGCCACTTGGAATAGTTTCTGCAAGTAGTGCCATAGTTTCCAGGTCAACCCGCTTTCACTCTGCATCACTCAAGTTTTGAAATTCCTCCAAGAGGGTCTGAGGAAAGGTCTTCTTGAGGTGCCAGGTCGCAGTCCTCTCAATTGTCATTGTTTGTAACAATCTGGGCTCCCTTTCCCTCCACCCTTGCATTAGGGCATTCCTCAGAGGAGCCACTAACTTGTGTCCCTCAACCGTACACCGATACCTTACCTGGGACCTCAATAAGGTCCTTGTGTCCCTTACTAAACATCCCTTTGAGCCCCTCAGGGAATCCTCACTCCAGTTCCTCACATTCAAAGTCGTGTTCCTGGTGGCCATTACTTCGCTCGCTGAATATCGGAGATAGCAGCCTTGTCGGTGAGGAAGGACCTTTGCATCTTCCATGACGACCGGGGGGTTCTCCGGCCGGACCCTACCTTCTTGCCCAAGGTCAACTCGGCCTTCCACAGGGCACAGGAACTCACACTTCCAAACTTCTGTCCCAATCCCTCACGGGAAAGGGAGAAGCTTTGGTACACCCTGGATATGAGACGGGCCCTCCGCATTTACATTAAGCGTATCCAGCGCTTCAGGAGGTCCGAATCCCCATTCCTTTCCTTTCAACCCAAATCATTAGGCCACAAAGTGTCCCCTTCAACCATAGGCCGCTGGATTAGAGCTACTATCTCCAAAGCTTATTTGTCTCAGGCTCTGCCGGTACCCAGCGGAATAACAGCACATTCCACCAGAAGTGCAGCCACCTCGGCAGCTTGGGCCACCCAAGCTCCAATTGCTGATATTTGTCGGGCGGCCACCTGGGCCTCCCCATCTCCCTTCATTAGACATTATAAGATCGACATATTTGCCTCGGCTGAGGCTTCGTTTGGTAGACGAGTCCTCCAGCGAGTCCTCAAGGAACCGTGGAGATAACTGAACCAGATGGAATCCCTCCCGTAGGACAGCCAAGCTTTGGTATGTCCCACTCTCTGGATGATCCGAATGGCTCTAAGGAGAATGGGCGTTGGTCCTTACCTGACACGCCATTTCTCTGGAGCCGGGAGGATCATCCAGCCCCACCCTTAGTATTTCACCATCTGGTGAGGTCTTGTTTCGGCCAAGGAACCTTGTAGCAAAGTAGGATGAGAGCACGATCATCTCTTCACTCTCGACTTCGCATAAACTGGGGAACGCAAGGGAGTCACGTGATGGAGGGTGAAGAGTTCCTCAGTAATTAAGCTCAGCCTTCAAAGACGTAGACTGAAGCACCTCCCACTCTCTCTCTGGATGATCGTCACGGCTCGAGAAATGGCATGTCAGGTAAGGACCAACGCCCAATTTCACCAATCTATGCCACATAGATGCATTGGTACTATAGTTTCTAAATTATATAATTACATTACTGAGAATTGGGTTACTATTATGTTGGGATTATACTTAATTGAAAAAGGTTACTTTAGTGCATGATGTAAGATACAGTTATAAATATTAGGTTATATTGTAGGATTTGCTTTCTATTTTGCTTTAGGTTATATTGCAGGATTTGCTTTCTATTTTCTAGATTTCTATTTTCTAGATTTAAATTTTCTATGTACGAGCTCTTTCTTTATGATTTCTCTTTGTCTACTATATAATAGGTTTCTGTAACATTCTCATTGTCTTATATAAATCTGAAAGAATACTTAGCTATTATTGGCAATATATTCGTATAAATATATGGTATTTATTTACCATATTTATTTAATAAGAAATAAGTGAGGATGCAATGAAGCTTAAGAATTCAGCTCAGTTCTATTGCAGTTGATTGCTATTTTTTATATTTGTTACTGTATTAAATGGGTGATTTAATATTGTGTTTTTTCCAATTATTTGATGTTTTGATGGACTTGATATCTACATCTAGATGCAGTTTAGCACATTGTTTTCTTGTGAGTCAGTTAAGTTCTTTGGTGGCATGCATTTTTAGTGTATATGGTATGGTGTTGCTTTAGATGAATTATAGTAGCTTCTTACTCAAACAGATGAAACAATAGGCTGGGTTCACCCATCATGCTATGCTATGCTTTATTTTCACTGTGGACAAGATTGATTGTGGTGTTAGAGCTCAATTCCTGTTCCTTTGGGGACAGTCTGATTGTGGTTAGCAATATGGACATTGAAAGAGAACTGAAATGTGGATCTGTATGATCTTTTTGTGTAGTGATGCTGAATACTGCATTCTTTATGGTTTTTCTGTTTTGAAAATGGGCGTTGGTGCTTACCTGATATGCCCTTTCTCGTCGAGCTGCATAGAGCATCCAGAGTGGGAGGTGTTCCAGTCTTCACTCTAACAGGCTGAGCTATAATTGAGGAACGCTCCTCCTCCATGTGACTCCTCCACGCGTTCCCCAGTTTTACGAAGACGAGAAGACAACAACTATCCTGTCATGTCAACAATTGTACAATTCTCAACTATAAACTATGTACATCATTGGCCGAAACAGGATTCCCCACCAGACGGACCAATTAGGGTGGGGCTGGATGCTCTACGCAGCTCGACGAGAAAGGGCATATCAGGTAAGCACCAATGCCCATTCTCCATAGAGCTGCTGCGAGCATCCAGAGTGGGACATACCAAAGCATGGCCTGTCCTACGGGAGGGACTCCGTCTGGTCTGTCACCTCTTGATCTCCCGCCACCTGTTGAAGGACTCGCCTGCCAAAGGATGCCTCAGCTGAGGCGTAAACATCGATTTTATAGTGGCGTATAAAGGGAGACGGAGACGCCCAGGTGGCTGCTTGACAGATATCCTGAATCGACGCCTGAGTAGCCCAGGCTGCCAAGGTGGCTGCACTCCTTGTAGAGTGAGCGGTAATCCCACTAGGAACAGGAAGAGCTTGAGCCAGATAGGCCTTGGATATGGTAGCTCTAATCCAGCGGCCAACGGTAGACAGGGATACCTTGCAGCCCAGCGTCTTTGGCTGAAAAGACAGGAACAACGACTCTAACTTCCTGATAGACTGTGTACGATAGATATAAATACGAAGTGCCCTTTGCACATCGAGAGCGTGCCACTGCCTTTTCCTTTCTCGGGAAGGCTTGGGACAAAAATTAGGCAGAACCAATTCCTGAGCTCTGTGAAATGCCGAGTTGATTTTAGGCATAGAGATGGGGTCTGGTCTCAGAACCACCCGATCAGTGTGGAAAACACATAAGTCTTTTCTTACGGATAGAGCTGCTATTTCAGATATCCTTCTCGCCGATGTTATCGCCACAAGGAACACCACTTTGAATGTGAGAAACTGAAGTGGCGCCTCCCTGAGAGGTTCGAAGGGAGACTTGGTTAATGCCATAAGAACCTTATTAAGATTCCAGGTAGGGTATCTGTGAATCACTGGGGGGGTGCAGATTGGAAGCCCCCCTAAGGAAAACCCTTATGTGAGGCTGATGGGAAAGGGAGCCAGAAGAGCTGCCAGCGACCACCGTTGACAGAGCTGCGACCTGTCTTCTCAGGGTATTGGGGAAGAGGCCCCTATCTAGCCCGTCTTGTAGGAAGGCCAGGATTTGTACAATTGAAGGTGAGAGCGGATCAACGGACGACTTATGACACCACCTACAAAAGATGTTCCAGGTTGCGTTATAAATGCGGGTAGTCGAAGGCCGCCTTGCTGCCAGGATGGTATTGATGACTTGGACCTCAGGCCCTCATCTTTTAGCCTTTCCCGCTCAACCTCCACACGGCTAACTGAAGCCACTGTGGGTCTGGATGTTGAAGAGGTACCTGGGACAGTGAGATCCTGTCTAGGGGGATCCTCCACGCAGGGACCACTGACAGATTGAGAAGATCCGCAAACCACGGTCTCCTGGGTCAATAAGGGGCTATCAGGAGGACTTCCTCTCTTTTGAATATTAATTTCTGAATCACCTTGGGAATCAACGGAAGGGGGGTAACGTGTACAGAAGTCCGGAAGGTCAGGGGCAGCGCAGGGCATCGTGGTTCTCTGCCCCGTTGGCGAGGTAACGTGAGAAGAACCTCGGTGTCTGGGCGTTGAATGGAGATGCAAACAGGTCCACCAAGGGCTGGCCGAATATTGCTGCTGCCTCCCTGAACAAAGAGGGGTGTAGGCGCCATTCCAATTGGTCCAGCGTGGTCCTGCTCAGCCAGTCTGCTTGGACATTTGAGATCCCCGAGATTGTTCCGCCCTGATGGATAAGAGATGCACCTCTGCCCACCGACAGAGCTGGTCGGCTTCCCTCATGAGGCGGATGGAATGAGTACCCCCTTGACGGTTGATGTGGGCCTTGGTTGTAGTGTTGTCTGTTAAAACCAGTATGTGGCGCCCTCGCACCTGAGGGAGGAAGGCACGCAAGGCTAGGTATACTGCGTGAAGCTCTAGCCAGTAGATGCTGCAGCGCCGCTCGGTTGCTGACCAAGTTCCCTGGGCTAAAAGTGGGGCCCCCATCCGGAAAGGCTGGTGTCTGTCGTGAGAGTGACCCTTTGGGGCTCCTTGAAGAGGTGACCTCTGTTGGTAGAGGGTCTTGTCCACCAGAGAACGGAGGCGAGAACCCTTGGAGGAACCTTTACCATGAGGCCTGAGTTGCTCCTTCCGGAACATTGGTAAGGCAGGAAGAACCACTGCAGGGATCTAGAATGTAAGTGAGCCCAGGGGATAATTGATATGCATGAAACTAACTTTCCAAGCAACCTGGATAAGTCCAGCAAAGAGGCCTTTTAATAATAGTCCGAATAGCTTTTTGGATACTGCTGAACCTCTCGTGGGAAAGGAAGACCCTCCCTTGAACCGAGTCAATCACAGCCCCTAAGTGAGCAATGCGGGTGGAAGGGTTAAGCTGACTCTTCTTTCAGTTTACAAGGAAGCCGTGAGCCTGAAGCACCGAGAGGGTGGTCTTAGTGTCACTCTCGGCCTGATGTCGGGTAGGGGATAAAATCAGAATGTGGTCAAGGTAGCAGTGAATGCGGATAGGGAAGTGTCTGAGGTGAGCCGCCAGAGCTGCCAACACCTTGGTGAAGATCCTTGGGGCTGAGACGAGACCAAAGGGAAGGGCCACGTATTGGAAATGCTGATTGTTGTAGCAAAATCTCAAATATTTGGAACACAAGGGGCGAATGGGTATATGGAGATATGCCTTGGAGAGGTCAATGGATGTAAGCCAGTCTCCCTGCCTGGTACCCAGTAAGATTGACTGAAGTATATGCATTTTGAACTTGTGACGGACGATATAGCGATTGAGCCTCTTCAAATCTAAAATGGGCCTCCAACCCCCAGAGTGCTTAGGGACCAAGAAGAGGAAGGAATAGAACCCCCATCCCCGCTGAGAAAGTTGCACGGGCTGGATGGCCTTAATATCACAAAGAGACTAATAGCGGCTGCCATGAGAGCCCGTTTAGACGGGTCTCTGGAAATGGGAGAGACCATGAAATGCTCCAGGGGAACAGACTGAAACTGAAGAGAGAGGCCAAACCTTACGGTGTCCCTAACCCAGGCATCCGAAGTGGATGAGTCCCACTGGTCGGCAAAATACTTAAGGCGACCGCCAATGGGATAAGAGGCTGAAGGACTACCTGGGACGGTCGGATGCCTTATTCTCTGCACCCCGGGAGGGCCTCCTGTAGCTGCCTCCCCTTCTGTTTCTGTCTCCCGAGTTGCTCTGGTCCTGAAAGGCCGACCGGAACATCGGGGAACTCTGATACCTAGGGGTGAAGGATGGTTGGAAAGAGGTGCGAAATGAGCCCCTCCAAAAGGGCTGGGACCCTCTGGATTCTTGCCTGCGAAAAAGTGAAGGAAGGAATTTCTTATTCTGGCTCTCCATGCAATGGCTCTAGTGCTGGGCCAAACAATTTCCCCCCCGATAAGGGAGCTGAAGCCAACTTAGTTTTATTCTTAACGTCGGCCTGCCAGTGCCTAAGCCAAAGTAACCTTCAGGCAGTAACGTGGGAGGAGATGGCCCTAGATGAAAATTTCACAGAATGAAAAGTGGCATCGGCTGCAAACTCTGCTGTGGCCGTGAGTTTGGCAAGATCCTGATGGGCCCTGGTGTTTGATGGTGGGACATGCTGTTTCAACTGCCTGAGCCACCTGATGGAAGAGCGAGTGAAAAAAAACGCGGCTGTGGCTGACCGGATGGCCCAGGCATCCGATTGGTGCGCTTGCTGCAGCGCCATCTCTGCCCACTTATCCTCTGGCTTCAGCGCTTCCAGAGCGTCAGTGGGATTGGAAGATGATGCTAGTCTCACTATAGGATTGTCCACCTCCGGAGTGTTTAGCAAGGTAGAAAATTCCGGATCGAGATTAAACAATCTCTTGTCCTGGCTAGAAGGAGCGGGAGGGGGACCTGCAGAGGCCAATTGCCTCGCGACCAAGTTGGAAAAGATTGGGGGGGGTAGGAATAACCTCGGTCTTGACGACCGGCTGTCTGAATATCGAATCTTCCGGGGCCCCTGGGGTCGCTGGAGATGATTCAGAGGGAGACTGAGAAGTCAGGCCCAAGACATTCTTTGCCTTGAATAGCAAGGACTTAAACAAATGAGGCTTAAACAAGCCTACAAATACTGGTTGGTCAGGGGAAATGCCCTCGTCCTCTGACATCTCTCCCTCCATGAGATCTACGTCAAAAAAGTGTTCGGAATAGTGTAGAGACCGCCTATCTGAACCTTCCTCTTCTCTGAAGGCTTCAAAAACCATTTCTTCCTCTTCCTGGGCCTCCACCCCTTCCGGGAAAGGGGCTTCCACTTGGGAAGGTACTTGACAATGTTGTGATGCCGGTCTGGAGAGGGATCTGCCGGATATAGATTTGACCTCGGGCGCCATCATTTGGGAACCCGGTCTGGATAGCTGTTGAATACCCTCTACTATCCCACAAATATGTCACTCAACAAGGTATAGCTCCTGCCAAGCTTTTTGATTGCCTTAACCATCACAGTATTTGCATATTTATGCTTGAGATTATTATTTTTCTCCTTTGCATAAATTCTTCCTTTTAAAAACTTTTTTTCTTCAGAATTTTTAAAATTATCTTCAAAATTCCATATATATGTTCAACAGGTCAGGATATCCTTCTACTGCAAGTTTTCAGTGTCATGACTCTCAGGACTCATTTACTTATCAGCATTGTTGGGCATGTATTAAACAGGCTCATCAAAATCATTGTTTCAGTCCAAAATTATCGTAACTCCTTTGTTCTTCTTTATACCTACCACTATATCTCCAAAATTGCCTGACAGCTTCCTTGTCTGAGAGATCTGCTTGATCTCTGTCTCCTGTAGAAGATACTTATGTTTGTGTTGCACTATTGTTGGCCTCAAAAAATTCCTCTTTAAGATTCTAAACTTTCTAAAAAGCCTACACTGCCTCATTCTCCTATACGCTGCTTTGAGAGTCCAGGATGGGTTAGACTCCTCCCTATTATGTCACAGAGCTGAGTCTGCCGTATAAAAGACCAGCCTCTAGCCAGGTCCCCTAGCTTTGACTCAGCTCCTAGACAAAACGAGCTGTGTCTTGGAAGCATAGTTAAGGATAGTAGCTAGCAATTAGCTGCAAAAGGTTGCAGGTTTGATGTCAAGCCTCTGACATACAGCTGCTCTGAGGCTAAAACTTTCGCTCCTGGGTTTCTTTCTTCGCTTGGGGCTCTTAGAGCCTATAAAGTGATAAAGGCCCTCCAACAATTTCTCCTAGTGCAGGCGGCCATTTTATTACCTCAGCACAAAGCAAAAGGGCCATTTTAATTGGCCAGAGGCATGGGTTTGTCTTATCTTGTGGCAATATTTCTGAGAACTATCCGAGATCAGGGGACACATATTGAGTGTTGGTTCCAGCACCTCTAGTGTACCCTTTGTTTGATCATGGAGGCTTTAAGCAGACAGAAGCCTCTGGATTAGAGGCACACACACCCCGGCCCAGAAGGAAGGGGGAGAGAGGAAGAGGCAGCATGGCCAGTCAGCTCAAAGGAAAGCAGTGGCAAAAATCAGGGCCAAAACCTTTGCTCCAAAGAAAGTTTCCCAAGCTGAACTAAAGGCTGAAAGAAGGAGGCATGCTGCGCTCGAAAGGCAGTTTACTAAAACTCTGGACCAAATGAGGGGACGTTTATAGCAGACTTCCCTTCCAATGGAAGCACAGGCTGGCCAAATTGTGGGGCCCAGGGAAGAGGGAGTCCATTCTTCTTCCTTCTCCTGTACCCAAACCTGGTCTCCTATGGTAACAGAGGAGGAAAGGGGGCCTCAAGATCTTAGCAAATCAGGACCCCATTTTCTTCAGGCCCCTACAATTCCACCTCCCAACCAGCCCACTCAGGATAGCATTAGACATAGGCCTGAAGCTACTTTCACCCCCACTGCTGCTGGCCCACTTTCTGGAGAAGCCCACTCAGGCAGTGGTTCCTCCAGCATTTCCCTAGTAGTCTCTTCAATAAGGATTAGCACAGGGCTTCCAACAACTCTTTCACCCTCTGGGGGGTGAACAAGATTGGTTCCCTAATCCCTCTTTAGGAGCCCCTCCTAGACACAGGCCTTAGACCTCAGGAGGTTGGTAGGCCCTCTACTCAATCTGATTGGTGGAGTTATGGGGAAAGGGATTACTCACTCCCCTCAGACCATAGCCACTTCTCCGGGTCAGAGGAGGAAGAGGGTGAGATCAGAGATCTATATATGTCTGAGGCTGAAACTTTCCTCCAGGACCAGCCCTCCTCAATGGCGGTCTTTAAGCCAGCCTTATTTAAACCCCTATTAGAGAAAACCTTGGTCACTGCCCAATTAACCCCAGAAGAGGTGGTACCTGAACCCCAGAGGGATCCTTCAACCCAAGGGGATACTGGATACTCTTTTCTCTAAACCTACACAGAGGTTCTTCCTTCTCCTCTGTTATTTTTGGACCTTGTTAAAGAACAGTGTGCCATCCCTGCTGCTGGGCCAAGACCTTCATCATACGATAGGCGTTTCTATAATTAGGATCAGCCTTGGCCTCTACTCTAGCAGTCCCTTTGGTGGATGCTCCAGTAGTGGCCTCCTTCTCCTCATCTGGCACCCCCACCGAAACAGAGGACGTGCTCAAGCTTGAGGACAAAAGATCAGAGCAAATGCTCAAACGTAACCATCAGGCCTCAGCTTGGGCTGTCCGAGCATTGACAGCAGCATCATTTTTTACCAGAGCCTGACTCCGCTGGCTGCATCAGTTACAGAAGCACCTTCCTTCATCTGATTTTAGACATCACCAAGATCTAAACAAAATTATTGCAGCGGCTGAATTTATGGCGGATACCACTCTGAATTCAGCAAAATTCGGAGCTATCTTCGATCACAGCTAGACGACTACTTTAGCTCCAGAATTGGCAATCCGAATCATGCTCTAAGTGGAAGCTGGCATCGACTCCTTATGTGGGTGAAAAACTCTTCGGTGAGGGCCTGGATCCATATTTGATCGAGACCAGGGATAAGAGGAAGGTCCTCTCCTTGACGGGTAAGAGGGCGTATTCCCGCCCAACCCCTTACTTCTGTCCATCTTTCTGGGCCCAATCTTCCCCTTGCTTCTCCTGTCATCAGAGGGCCTTTCCTCACAGCCAGGAGCAGTGCCCTGAGGCGAATAACTGATAACAGCACCAATATACAGGTAGACGGCCCTTTCAAGGAGGAGGGGGCCATGTCTTCTGACGCTCCAAATAAACTCCTGTTCCCCCCTCCCATCGGAGATCATCTGGCCTTTATCACCAGATGGGAGGAGTCTACATTGGATGCCTGGATCCTCAATACAATCAGATTGGGTCTGCAACTAGAATTCCTTTCACCTCATCTAGAGTATTTTGTGACCTGCCCCGTATCACAGGATGGGGCCAAAAGGACCCTAATGGAATCAGCCATCCAGCATCTTGTTGATATTAGGGCCATTCAACCAGTTCCTGTGCACTAGCAAGGGCGAGGATTTTATTACAGGCTTTTTTGTGAATCCAAGTGCATCTGGGGAGTGGCGTGCAATCCTAGATCTAAAGTTTTTAAACAGGTTCATCCCATACAGGTGTTTCAAAATGCAGACCTTGCATTCCATCCTAGAGAGCATTCGGGGCGACCTCCTCTCTTCCATAGACCTTACGGAAGCCTATCTCCACAGTTTCTTCATTTTTCTTATCAGTGTTGGCATTTCCAGTACTGGACCCTTTCTTTTGGGCTGTCGTCGGTTCCCTTAGTTTTCACCAAAGTACTGGCAGCATTGGTGGTTATCCTTCGAGCGGTTCCTGTCAGATGTCAGTGTTACCTGGACGACATCTTAATCCAGTCCACATCATACCAATCTGTCCTACAATCTCCCCCTGCCTTTTCTTTCCAGACTGCTGGGAAAGATGGTCTCTTGCATTGGTATCGTCCCATGGGCAAGATTGCACTCACTGACTCTTCAGGGTGTAGATGTTCTACACTCGTTCCGCTGGTGGCAGTCTCCAGCACTTTGCAGGGAGTACCCATTCAAAGAGCCAGACAGTTGATAATCACAACAGATGCCAGCCTCCAGGGCTGGGGAGGCCTTGCTGGACAGCGAGATGGCCCAGGAACATTGGTCTTTGGCAGAGGGTTCTTGTCTGATAAACTGGTTGGAACTCAGGGCTATCTTCCTGGCCCTCAAACACTTCTGTTCAAGGGTGACATGTATTGGTGATGACAGACAATGTGGCTGCAAAGGCACACATCAACAGATGGGGGAAACAAAGTCCAGGGCCTTGATGAGGGAAGCCAAATGGCTAGGGCGTTGGGCGGAGAGGAACTTTCTGTCCATCAGGGTGGATCACATTTCTGGGATCGACAACTCTCAGGCCGATTGGCTGAGTTGGAGTGTGGTTGACCATTTGGAGTGGAGTCTCCACCCCTCTCTGTTCAGGGAACTGTCCATCAGGTTTGGTACTTCCTCTGTAGACCTGTTTGCATCTCCCCTGAATGCTCAGGTAAGCAGATACTTCACCAGATTCTACACTCAGGGAGCGGAGGGGGCCAATGCGCTTCGGAGCAGATGGCCCCCTGGTCTCCTCTATGCCTTCCCCCCTCTTCCAATCATTCCAGCGGTCATTCGGAAGATGTTGCAGGAGAAGGCAGAGCTGATTCTCCTGGCACCTCATTGGCCCAGGAGACCCTGGTTTGCGGATCTGGTGAACCTATCGGTTGCCCACCATTGCAGAATCCCAGACCAAAGGGTCTCGCTTCTCCAGGGATCCCTGGTGCATCCGGAGCCACAGTGGTTCCATCTAATCGTGTGACACTTGAGTGGCAACTCCTGAGAGATTCGAACATTTAGGATTGAGTCATCCTCACTATTCAGGCCTCATGTAAACTTCCCACGACATGCATTTATGATGCCACATGGAAAGTTTTCTGCCAGTGATGCCAGAAGGAGGACTGGGTTCCCACCACAGCGTCTGTAGCTGATGTTCTAATGTTGTTTCAGGACAGGTTGGATAGGGGGTTTTCACCCAATACTCTCCGCCGCCAGGTGGCAATGCTATCGACCGTTATCCACTGGGATCATTTTTCATCCCTGTCACATCACCCTTCTGTGCACAGGTTCCTGATAGGAGCCGCTAATATCTGCCCACCGGCGATCCACTGATATCCCCCATGGGAGTTACCCAAGGTGCTGCAGGCATTAACAGGATCGCTTTTTGAACCCCTCAGATCAGTTTCACTTCAGTTCCTAACTTATAAGGTAGTTTTTCTGGTCGCCATTATTTGGCTAGGAGGAGGGTGTCTGAGCTTGCAGCTCTATCAATCAGGGAGGATCTCTGTTCCTTCCATGACAATGGGATGTTCCTGCGTTTGGACCCACCCATGATCTAGAGCACAAATGGCATAAACTAAATGTTAAAACGGTTTTATGTATTTACATCAAATGTATGTCCACATTCCAGAAAACCGAAGCCTTATTTGTTTCTTTCTCCCATAATTCAGTGGATTGCAAGGCCTGCCCTCCCACCTTAAGCAGGTGAATTAGATCCTGTATTGCCAAAGCCTATATCACTGTTTCCATTCCGGTGCCGGCTAGACTCACAGTGCATTCCACCAGGAGTGCTGCTACTTGGACTTGGGCTACTCAAGCTTCGCTAAAGGAAATATGTAGAGCGGCTTCCTGAGCATCTCCATCTCCCTTCATTAGACATTACTGAATTGATTCCTTCGCTTTGGCAAATGTAGCCTTCAGAAGAAAGGTGCGTCAAAGAGTTGTCCCTCAGATGAAATAAACCCCCGGACATGGGCCCTCCTGTGGACATGTTGGCTTTGGTATGTCCCATCCTGGACTCTCGAAGCAGCGTATAGGAGAATGGGCATTGGTTTAATTACCTGAGAACGCCTTTTCTATCTACGCTGCAAGAGAGTCCAGCCCCATCCTTATTATATTCAGTACTGTTGGGCGCAGGGTTTTTTTTTTAACAATATTGTTCCTTGCTTCCTTAGACACTCAGAGTCTGAGTCTGTATCTTCACCAAAACTGGGGGACCTGGTTAGAGGTTGGGCTTTTATACGGCAGACTCAGCTCTATGAATGTAATAGGGAGGAGTCTAACCCATCCTGGACTCTCTTGCACCGTAGATAGAAAGGGCGCTTTTAGATAATTATACCAATGCCCATTCCAGTCAGAACCAATAATAAATAAATAAATGGAACTACATAAATCAGGACCTTCTTAACCTCTGGGGTCCAAAGTTTTGGGGAACAGCTTGGTTTTTAATGCTTTAAGAAAGGCTAATAAGGTCAAACTATCTGGATCTCCCATGAGAATGCTGTTTCATAAGGCAGGCAGTATGATAGGATTACCTTTATCCATAAAGTTCTTTCCTTCCAAAATCAGTATTAATCTTCCAGCTGAATCAGAACATTATAGTGCCACATTTTGCCATTCATTCAAGTCACTGAGTTTTTTTATGTCTACAATGTTCTCATATTTTACTTGGAGTGCAAGATATTCTTTTGCTGGAAGCAAATTTTATTTCTGGTTTTTCTATGCCATTTAAAGGCCATAGTTTATCCCTTAGCATTCTCCAAATATAAGTGGCAATCATGTTTTGTTATGAGTTAGCAAAACTGCCATGCTTCCTTTTTTCTTGTGCTCACTTTTCAAAACTGATGGTAGCATTAATATCTTTCCCTTATGGCGATTGTATAGTGAACTTATGCTGGGTAGCCACATGGGTCCAGTTTTCCCCCATTCATATCTTTTTGTAGACTGGATCTCTATTTCAATGGAGTCGCAAGTTTGGAAGGGCTATCCCTATTATGGCAAGACTCTCTTCCAGGTAAGAAATTGTTACTAATCCATGTACGTGAATCTCACAGACCACAGTGAAAAACTAGTTGCTTAGGTATCGCTTCAGTTCTTTGATTGGTTGTCTGTGAATTTACACCACCACCCTACTACACCACTAGGTGTCAGATGACTATTGTTCCCTTGGTTCTGCTACATTAGCAACTCAAGGTTAGAATCTTTACCATAAGATATTTGCAGTTTGAGACTTTGTACAGGGACATAAGCCTTGAATGTGAAATTGTAAAAAATATTTAAAGAATGATTGTAATTAGAGGAATATAAGTAATGCAAAGCCACCTGAAGTACTGTCTTATGGAAAAATAAATCTGTATTTAATAATATAGTATGTGAAAAGATAACATGAGAAAGCATTAGGAAAGGAATAGAAAACACAATGGGGTCCTTGCTGTATTTGTATAAATCTCTACTATATGGAAAGATTGCACTAAGCAAACAATTTACATTTTGAGTAAATGTATATACCAGTATATATTTAGTTTAAAATGCAGGTGGTTTTCATTTAACTGGGCCTGGCAACTTGGTTATTAAGTGAAGTGATCACTAAGTGAAATTGCCACTATTCATGGTCTTATTTCAGCTTTCCTTTGCTTTGTACTTCAAGGTTATAAATATGAGGATTATCTGTATTTGTATAACTGCCCATCTTAGAGCATATCTTTGGGTGGTTCATAACTGTGATAAATTACAAAAACTAACCATAGTCATACAAACTGAAAGTAAGAACCTGGAGTCTCAGATATTTGTTAGAATGCCCTGATAACCACCCATAGGTTCCCCTGTACTGTATCCCATGTCAGAAAGAACAAAAGGAGTTTGAAATTCCTTCAGCGGAAGAGCTACACTTAGTGGAATTCAGAGCCTTGTATTTTGGGTTAGAAATCTAGATCAGTGTAATCATACTTCTCTCTTGAAACAAAAAGTAATTAGCATATTTTAACAACACGATATTCAGCTTTATTAAAATGTAGGATTCCAAGTATCATAGAACATTCTTTCATAAAATAGTTTCTTTAATGAGTATGATTAGTTAAGGCTGGATGAAAATTAATTTTTTTAAGATTCAATATAGGTGAGATACATGAAAATGGAAATTTAAAATAAATGCAAATTTAATTTAATTATCTTATTTAGTACTTTTTATCTAGTCTTCCAAAAATCTTTCCTTTTAAAATCTAATCTAAGCATTTTAAAACTTTGGATCATCTCATAAGACCTTCCTTACTGCTCTTCCATATGTCAGTTTCTCAATTTTCTGTTGCTTAATACTATTTTTCTTTTTCCATTTACTTTTTGGGTCACATCGCTTCTTTTTCTTATAATATTGTTATCTACACTAGACCTGTAGAACTTCTAGAGAAGAAAAGCCACATTAATAAATTAAAAATAACCAGAAGCCACAAAGGAATACCTGGTATGCCGGTCAGTTGTTTGGCAGCTAATAGTAAGCACAGTGATAGGGAGAATGCTGGCAATGTTGATGAACCATGGAAGTATTGAGGTGCTCAGTAATATGTCTTGGTGGGTCCTTGTCATGGGAATGTTGGCAGCAGGGGATTTAATGAATTTCAGAAAATTCCAGCAGACCGCACAAAGCTGTTTGGCTGGCAAATCCCACGTTGTGCAGACTTGCTCCAAAGTCTTGTCCTAGATACTGTAGCGTGATTCCTGAGTTCCACATACCTGGCACACCAAAGAGCAAGAATCATGTGCTTATCAAAAAGGCCTCTTTAATGCTGGTCTAAGAAAAAAGAGTAAATTCACAGTCAGACTACTAATAGATTAATTAAGGTGGAGTCTCTTTCAGATGTTTCCTTTGCCTGACCTTTATATCTTGGCTGTGTTACCTTTTTTCATCTAAACTGTACTTATCTTCCTTCACTTCCTTTTGAGTCACACACAACATTCCCTTTTACTGGCCAATGGTAATAAAGTCTGATCTTTCCTTTTTCTCTTTGAAATATGCCTGGCCAAATGGAAAAAATGAAAATGAAATGAATATTAGGTGAGAGCAACTGCAAAGGAAAATGTCTGTGTCTTAAGTGCACCTGCAATAATCATTATGTACAATTTACCCTGTGGAGGGTTCTTCCCCATTGCGGATATAATGAATTATTCTTCTCATTGTTTCCAGTGGGCATTCATATGGTTGGTTAAAAAGATTGGAATTGTAGATTTGAGGGATATAGGTTTGGGGAAGATAGTTATAAAATATGGAAGATGTATTTTATTTAGTTTTTAAAATTATCTTTCAAAATATCTAAGAGATCTCAAAATGCTTTACACCGGTATCTTCACTGGTTTTTCTTATATGGTAATATCTAATCTATCTCATGTTGGAGTTGTGTACACACAGAACTAAAAAACTTCAGACTTTTCTCATCTCCAGTGGATCAGTGTAAATTCATATGGAACTAGTAACAATAATGGGAAAATATGGATCTCTGATTAAGATGAAGGTTTTTAATGCATGAAAAATTTTCTTACTAAAGTCTTTTCCTAACTGGAAAAACTAAATTACAATTTAAAGATATTTCATACATTATGTTTTCCTTTTTTTACTGTTAATAATTGTGTTTATTTTCCTTTAGAAATGTGAGTTGTGCCCTCACAAAGATGGTGCTTTAAAGAGGACTGATGGTGGGGGTAAGTATTTCAAAACTTTTCTTTAAAATGTTTTGGTTATGAAATTACATTTTAAATAACTGCTTACCTGTTTTTCTGTTTCTGGACATATATAAACATGTCTAGAAGTGGAACTTTTTGAACGGAATATGCGATACCTGGCTTGATTATTCTATTGTTCTGTCTGAATGTTATTTTAGTTCCTTTATATTTATGCTTTTAACCACTTATAACTTGGTCAGAGTCGTTTTTGTGAGTTGAACAGCCACATAAATCAAATTAAAAAAGAAATAATACAGTTAACTGGTAAAAGCAATAAATAGTATAAAAAACTTAAGAGATTTTTACTGTCTCAAAAAATCTATAGATTATAACCTAATCTATAGATATTTTTGAGACAGTAAAAATCTCTTAAGTTTTTTATACTATTTATTGTATTTGGTAATGTAAATGTTCATCAGTATAACTGATGAATGCTTAATTTTATATATGGGCATAAATTAGAGAAAATCATTTACTTCCTTAATTCATATTTTCTTATACATGGTAAATAAGAGAATAGTATTATGTTAGAGGACTGAATATAAATTGTACTTTGAATTGATGAAGAAATTCTTTAGTGAACTTTATATTTCCATCTGAAGCTTTAATTTACTGTTCTCAAGTTGCATATATAAAATGAGGTGCAAATATTCAATGATACAGTAATGTAAAACTACTTTAAAATTGTTATTTTCCATTTCTGCTTTGCCAAATTGTGGAAAGAGATGAAAACCTTTCTTTTCCTACAACTGATCCTTACAAATGAAAATAAATTGAGGTTTGCTTTTTAAATATAAATTTCATAACAAAGCATTAAACTCTGCATTCTACTCTAACTTTCTATTTAAAAATCCACAGCATACTTAGTAATTACTACTATTTCCTTATAAAAATAGCAATGCTAATTTAAAGGCAAACATAATAGGAAACTGATAGTTGCAGTGCCATTGCTGAGAAGTCCATGTTTGGCTTACCATATAGCCAAACACTGTATCTAGCACAGAGCAAATACTTAAAGTAGCGAAGAATGAAAGAATTTCTAAGTAGTTCACTTTGCAAAAATCGGACTTCTTGCATTTCCTAATTTCAATTAATCTGATATTTATAATCCTAGTAGAATTATTAAAAAGAATTTTATTAGCTTGTAAGTGCAGAATTACAGTTTTCTTACCTCACATTTCTTTTGTCATGGCTTCCTGAAACACAATGCATTTAATATACCTGATCCAGAATTTCTTTTGATAAAATATACAAAAGTCAGTTAAGATTAAAGTAATAAATTTTATGTGTGATTTTCATATATATGCATGCAAGTGTGTGTCTGAGAGGTATACATACATACGCGCACAACTCCCCCCCCCCCATTGGCTCCTATATGCATATGATATTTTTACAGTATTTATCTCCTAGGTTTGTAATTATATTGCTTTGCTTGCTTAGTGGTTATAATACAGAACTTATAAATTTTTAATTATATTATTTAAGACTTCAAAATGTGCTTTATTAGAAGTCAACCTTTTTCATAATTATCTTTTGTTTGTTTAGTGATTTTATTAGCATATATTTTTTCATGAATTCGAATATGGATTAAAAGGTTGGATGTTTACACAAATTCTATCTTTAAGTAAAAGTTGGATGGTGTTTTTTAATGCTGCTTTTAATAATTTTCACTTAAACTTTGCTGTTTGTATGTGCAATGTTGCCACTCCATGAATGAATCCTTTAGTTAATGCTTGAGCGGATGCTGTAATGAATGCTGTAATTGTAACCAATTATAATGGAAGAACACAAGCACCAAGTTTTCTGATAATGAATAAGACTTTCCCTCTGGATTCTATGGATGCAGTAGATTTTTTTTTTTGGAATGATTTCTGCTGTTCTATTGGAACTCTGATTGATTTCTAGAAAGCAGAGTAACACCAGATGATGGTCCTGGAGAAGACTTACAATAATCTGATGTCTTCCACATGCTTTATTCTATAATTGCCTTGATCCTTGCATACATATTCCACAGTGTAGAGGTGATATGAATTGTAAACTGAAATGAAAAGGATAACTCATCTGAGAAGTTTGCTTTAGAAAATGTACTCTTGTGAATATTCTGGTATGTTAGACACTTTGTAAAAATTAGAATGTGATATGGAAAGATAAAATAAAAGTTGGGGCAAGTCAAGCTGAGCATAGTTTTAAATATGTTAAGGGTTATTCTTTTGAGATAGTTGAATATATTTATTTTTACAATTCTATCCTACCTCCAAAGAGTTTAGAAAGTAAAATGTTATTTAAAAACAAATTATCTTCCATGATGCTTTTCACAAGAGAGATGGTGATAATTATCCTATGATGATAGGGGAATCTAGATTTCTGTCAAGAAGCCTTCTCTTAAGGAAATTTTACCATGGGCAACTGATCCTCTTGGGCAAGGAAAGCAGATCCATCCAAAGAATCTTGTATGATAATGAGTAAAGTTGTATGGTGATTATAATCTTTCTTTCTTCTTCTCTTAACCCCCCTTTTAAAAAAAAAAAAAAAAAAAACACCATTTATCTGCCCAATGCCATCTAGTGGAGCTTCAGTGAGCTGCAGATAATGTGTTGCAACCTATCTAACTTGACGTTTACTTTGAGATTTTTCTAGACATATACTCATGTGTTTTTCATGACTTATATGGAAAGTATTTTATGTTAATATAAGTTTTATGTTAATATAAGATATCCTACGAGATACATATTTGCCAGATATGTCTGCACACACATTTTAAATAATATAAGTGATCTATCAAATATTGCATTATTTATTCATGTTAATAGTTTTATATTATTAGAAGAGATAACATTTAGAAATATTGTCAGAAGTCTCTTCTTAATAATGCATATGGGTAAACATGAAAATCATTCCTAGGTTTTCCTGGGTGTCCAAAAGGTGCTTTTTCAAGAGGCAACTGGATTTTCTGTTTTTTCTTTGAAGACATTGCTCTTTTAATCCAAGAAGCTTCTTCACTCTCGGGGTTTTTTGACAGGAAAAAACTTTTTTGGGGGGGGGCCAGGAAAAGAATTCACAACAAAAATGTTACACATTGTTTGTGTGTTTTGAATGACCAAATTTCAGATTAAAATCTTGAAAAATTGTAAACTATTTTAAAGATAAAATACAGAAATCTAGTTAGCAGAATTGCTAAATATGAATGCAAAGGATATATCTTGATTGTTTGTAATTGTGCTTAGACTGTAGTGATTTTTCCCACCTTTTGTGTGCTTAGTTACTATCCTTCCACTTTCAGTAAATTGTTTCACTTTATCTTGTTGTATTCTATAATTATTTTTCATCTGAGGAACTAGTGAAAGCATGTTAATCTTTTTTATATAACATTTCATTCTAATTTAAAATCCAAAATATTTCCATAGTTGATAGCATATAGCCAGATTTCAACAAAAAATAATCACTATGTACATGTCGGTTTGTTAGTCTTGTTCCAACTGGCATATTTCAAATGCCTTATTTGACTATTGGCAATTTAAAGACAAAATTAGTATATATACCATATAACATGCTTTCCTTTTTATAACATGTTTTCTTTTTATTTAATTTAGAGATTCTTTGTAAGGGAAACTTATAATTTTCTAGTCTCTTCCCCCCACCTCTGTGTGTGTTTGTGTGTGTGTGTGTTGTTTTGTGGTAATCTTGTTTTTAATTTGTATGGAAGCCTATAGTATATACATGGAAGCCTATACTATATACCTGAAGTTCTTTAGTTTTGTTAAACGTAAAGGTTTTGTTGGGATTGAAATCTACTCCAACTGGATGATGATCAGGAATGCTGTGGAACAGCATTCTTTGTTAGTTTTATAGCAGGATTTCTGAAAAGCATT
Source organism: Hydrophis major (assembly GCA_033807585.1). Lineage (NCBI taxonomy): Eukaryota > Metazoa > Chordata > Lepidosauria > Squamata > Elapidae > Hydrophis > Hydrophis major. The sequence goes on from CM066343.1 coordinate 113,414,538, forward strand.
TGCTCAGTTGAAATCAATTTAACAATGCAATGGTTTTGTTGTCATTTTTAAAGATTTGACTGGGGAATCTCCTAGCTTATAAAGAATGTCACACCTTTTGACATTCAAAATGCTTTTGAGTCAGCATTTTTCTAACCATGAGTTCCTTTAAATCTACATTATACTTTTATTTATAAAAATCCCAGTGCAAAATTAGGATGCTAAACTGTTATTCTTAGAAAATATGTATACATACATATACATACAACATATATGTGTGTGTGTTTATTTTTTAATATTTAATAAGTCCCCACATTGAGTTTCAAGAGGCTAGGTTTGCTATGTATTAGGTTTTGATATAAATAAACTAATGTAAACTTATTTTGAAAAAGATTCCCATTTTCAAAAGTAATATTTTAAATGTTGGTAGATCTGTAACTTTGTAACTATTGTTTACATATTCAACATAGGCATTCACCTTGTGTATGAATAAAATTGGATCAAACCTCTCAGGGTTTTTTTGAAGATTTATAAATAAAGTATCCCATTGCAGGACTTATGTAGAAAAAAACATTATAGATTTTGATATGTAGGTTTAAGCCTTATTCTTTGAACCATTTGTAAATACACCATTGCACATTTAAACATACCAATAGCACTCTTTCTTAAAGTCTAAAAGATCTATTCTGAAACCATGAAATAGTGGTATACGTTGTGGAATTGATCAGTATTTTTCAAAATCTGTGTCTTTTGAGTACATGAAATAACATTATTACTTTTGGATATTAGAACAATCTGTTTCAAGTGTGGGATTGTTCAAATGTGGGTATTGGTGGTATTGGTCAGCATCAAGCCTTTTGGTAGTGTGAGGCTGGATCCCAAGGGAAGTTTTACAGTTTGACTACGTGTCGTGTTCAATGATAGATCAGTAAATGCATTACTGTGTCTGTATGGTTTAAATGAGTAGTTACATGACAAAATGATCTGCCCTTAACTCCCTCTATCATAATTGCATCATATAAACTGCATAGGTTCTCCCCAAAAAGTAATTTTGATAAGAACACTCATGACAAATTCTCCAGAAAAAGTATTTTGACGCTTACCTTTTTATAGCAGCTAGCCAGTTGCTTGTTTTTCTTTGCCAGTGGCAATCCTAATAAGGTTGAGATTAGCTCTGTTCTTGCTACTACCCAGATTGTTGGGGTTGGTCTGCAGCATGAATTGTTTAAATGGATTTCATTTGTACCTAGTCTTCTTCAGATATTCCTATTAGACTTTATGACCAGATTGTAATGATGAATCAAAACCAAGCTACAACTTGGAAGACTGTAAGTTCTAGTCCTGCTTTAGTCATGAAGCCATCTGGATGACCGAGTCACTCTCTTTCAGCCCTAGAAGAAGGAAATGGCAAGTTACTTCTGAAATATGAGAAAACTTCAGGGCCTAGTTCTGAAATCCTGAAATATGACAGCATAATGTCAGTGAGAGGAAGCCATTTTTGGCTCTTAGGCATAGCTGTTCATTCCTTATTTAGAAGATGTCTAGGATTCTGCTAAATTGCTTGAATGAACATTGAGTGGGATTAGCTGGACTGCAATCTGCAATTTGTATTTTTTTAAAAATACCTGTAAATATTCAGAGTGATAAAACATGGGATCAGCTAATCAACATTAGCTGGTACATTTCAGAATCAATTATTTCAGGATTGCTTTTAATATTTCCTGCAGTCTGCAAACAATAAGAAAGGATCACATTTAACTAATTTTAGATTCAGTTTCATAGCTATATCCTGCAAGAGCCTACATTTGTTTGTTTGTTTAATTAGTTTTATACCATCCATCGCTAGCTACCAAGCAACTCTGTGTACTTACAATACCATAAAGGGGAAAAATTCCAGAATTAAAACTTTAGACATTAAAATTAAAATCTTAAAACTAATATTAAAATAGATAAAAAGAATAAATAAATAGACAGGGTGAAGGAGGGATTTTCTATTAATCTACTAGCAACCTCCTTCTAGGATCCAAGCCAGTTGGCAAAGCCAGTTTTCAAGTTTTTTGGGAAGGCTAAGAGGTGTGCAGCAGATTTCACCTCAAGAGGAATTATATTCCTTCCAAAGGCTCTTCTATCCAGGATTTCAATCTGCTCTTCAAGCAGGAATCTTAAATCTAGAAGGATAACCTAATTGATACTGGGTTTTGTCTGGGGAAGTGCAGTATATTAAACTCCTGGTTCCTGAGGCTCCATGTACCCAAAGTTACTTGGCTTTACCACAGTTTAGCTGAAGCTTTTGGTTCTCCATTCAGGCCCCACAGCCTCTAGGTACCCTGAGATGGCAGTACCAGTAACACTTGTGTCACCTTAGCCGGAGACACAGAGTTGAGTATCATCAGTATACTGATGATACCTTATCCCATGGTATTGGATGATCCTGCTCAATGGCTTCATGTAAATCTTAAAAAGAGCAGAGAGAACATTGAGCTCTACAGCATGACACAGAGACTAGATCTCTTACTCTTTATTTGTTAATATGGCTGGATGTAGTAGGACTCTGGTGATCAAATACACTGAGATTTAGAATAGAGAAAAATATAAGCATATTTAGGAATTCATTAAATGTTTAAATATTTTTCTTAAACTACATGCATAAGATCAGCATAAATATACTGTTTTGATAAAAATGATGTGCATTTAGTAAATAGATGAAAAGAGAATATTTTAAAAAAGCAGATGCGAAGAGAGGCAATGTGGTTCCTTGGGAGAAAAGCAGCAGGAGCTACTTTCAGAAGTGATTTGCAACCTTCCCTGCCTATTTCCCCACTGAGTTTGCTTGTAGGAAGCTGGCAGGAAAAGTAATAAATGATGATCATATGACTAGGGAGGTGCTGCGCCAGCCAGAATTTTGAAGATCTGTTGTAAGTAGCACTCATTCATTGCTGTTGCAACTTCAGCATAGTTGTTAACTGAGAACTACTTGGAAATTGTGAAAATGTTTAATTGACAAGTAAAAAGAAGTGTACAGTTTTATTCAAGAACATGGCTGATTTACCTTTTGGATCCTCAGCAGAAAAAAAACATTGCTTTCTGTTGTAGAAAAAGGGTGGGATGCATTAATGCAAACGCCTATTGTAAATGGTTATGATTTTTTTAAGGAAAGAAAAATTGTATCAGTGGCTTTTCTGGAACCCCAACACAAGCTATAAGCTTTATCTTTTACATTTTGTACACTTTCTGTGCTGCACGTGACTGTTCAGTTGTTGAGTTTTGGTAAACTTGATTTATAACTTTCTGTTCGAAATTATAGCTTTGTGCTCTGAGTAAATAGAAGGATATTTTAACTACTTTTATCTTTATCATTATTGGTTAACATCAGAGGGTGCCTTAAAATATTTCTCATATAAAGCTAAATTTCTATAAAACGTTTCTTACATCAGACTGAGTATTTTATATTAATGTTTTATATTGCAGTAGATGTTTTTTACATTTCTCTATTAAATGATGCACTAATAAAAAGTTATGATAAAATGATGGGAAAAACTGACACCATTTTGGATATTTTATTATGTTGTCTTCACACTGAAATAATATATTGCAGCTTTGTGGACTGGTGGGTTGGTGGAGGGAGTGGGGATGGTTCTGCATGAGTATTGGGCATGTGTATTTGCTACTCATGCAAATGGAGTGCACATGCATATGCTTGCCCATGCTTTTGCTTGCCCGCCGCTTTAGGCAGCCCGGTTGTGAATAGCTCACAGCCTGATAGTGGCCTTGGGGGTTGGGAATCCCTGATATATTCTATATTTAGATGTGCTTTATGTCAAACAAGTTCTTACAGTTCCACTTATTACACTGAAATTATTAATAAAATATGCACAATTGGGCTTGATAGAAATTTATGATTGTCTGTTGTCAAGTCTGAGGTAAATAGATGGTTACTTTCTTCAAAGTATATTTGAAGTCATTGGTACTTGTATATATTGTGTACATTTAAAGGCAGTTTGGTCAAATGGTTAAGACACCAGGTTAGAAAGCAGAAGACTGTGAGTTGAAATCCTGCCTTAGTCATGAAAGCCAGCTAGGTGACTTTGGGTCAGTTTCAGCCCAGCCCACCTAACAAGATTGAGGGGGAAATAGTAGAAGGAAAATGTGTGTATTGCCTTGAATTATTTGTAAAATTAATAAAGATTGATACAAATAAGCCAGGGTGGTGGTGGAATGGCTCAGCAGTTAAAAACTCCAGGACCACATAATGGAGTCAGCTCTTGTTAGTTGCCCCAGCTCCTGCCAACCTAATAGTTGAAAGCATGCAAATGAGAGTGATAAATAGCTGCCATTTCGGTGATAATGTAACAGCATTCCCTGTGTCTCGGCATATGGTTATGTTAGCCACATCACCACAGAAGTGTCTTTGGACAACTCTGGCTCCCTCAGTTAAGAAATGGTGATGAGCACTGCCCCCTGGGAATAAAACATAACTAGACAAGAAAAAACTTTACCTTTATCTTTACAAATAAATAAAAAAATAATTAACATTTCCAATTATACAATAGCCACTTACACTTATTCTTTGCAGCTTGTAATACCATTTGAATTTATGTCTAATATTTAATTGGATTGTAGCCACTGAAAATAACTTGGAAGCCACATGCGTAAAGTCATATAGGTATTCCTTGCACTTTGTTACCTGCCTTCAAATGATTAGAAGTCCCCTTTCCAGCTCTTTGATAACTTCTTACTAAGAAAAAAATTCCTGATAGTTAGAACAATTAATCAATAGAATGATTTGCCTCCAGAAATTGTGAGTGCTCCACCACTGGAGGTTTTTAAGAAGAGATTGGACAGCCATTTGTCTGAAATGGTATAGGGTTTCCTCCTTGAGCAGACGGTTGGACTAGATCTTCAAGGTTCTTTCCAACCCTGTTATTCTGTTACTTTAAGGAAAAATCAAGGCAAATAAACCTCATGGTGCAGAGGTTTCTTCTCAGATATCTTTATAATAAAGCATCTCAGATCTCAGAATATTTTAATGTCTCTTGCTGTTTCCTGCAAATGCTGCAATGTGCATTTTTCCTTTTGGGTTGATATATATAAACTATATCAGCCCTGTGCTGTCATAAACCAGGAGATGATAGACCAATGTGATGCGACAATTATAGGGCTGCTTAAATGTTATGAACTATTTTAAATTTTCAATATTTCTGTATAAATATTGCAGAAATAAAATATAAACTGCAATCTGTTCTCAAAATCCGTACACTGAATGAAAAAAATACAAATGAATAAAAATCATTTTATTTACTGAGGAATGTATTCCCAAACTACATATTTCTGTGCATTTGTAATCAGGTGTGAATGAGGAAGGTCCTGTCTTATTTAAAGAATAGAATTCTGGGTATACCAGTCTAATGTTATTAGACACATATTTGGAGATTCCGAAGAATCTCTGACAAACAATGATTAATGCTTTTACCAAGCTGGAAAAGTTTACAAATCTATTTCTAAAGTTTTGGATTTTACCAGTCCACTCTTAGAAGATTGTGTACAAATGCAGACAATTCAGCAGTGATTGACCAATCAATATCATACCAAGAGCAAGGTGTGTAATACTCTAGGTCTAGGAGGTATCAGAGAGGTCCAGGCTAATGTCTAAGGAACTAAAGGCCTTTCTTGCATTGGTGAATATCACTGTTCATGGCAAAATCATCAGGAGAAACTGAACAACAACATGGCAAGGTTGCAAGAAGACAGCTGCTGTTCTCCAAAAAGAAAACTGCTGGCCATCTATAGTTTGCAAAAGACCACATGGATAAGCTAGAAGGCCATTGGAAGAATGTTATGTGACGGATGACACTGAAATAGAATTTTTGGCTTGAATTAAAAATGTTATATTTGGCTGAAGGGGAACACACTGCATTCCAGTATCAGAAACTTTATCCTATTTGTGAAATATGCTGGTGGCAGTAAAGATTTGTGCTTGGCTCTGGACCAGGATGGCCTGACAACACTGATGGAACTATGAATTCTGAATTGTATTAGCAATTTCTATAGGAGAATGTCAGAGTATTTGTCTATGAACTGAAGCTCAGAGGAATGCAGCAAAACAATTTTGCAAAACAAATTGTGCAACCAAGGAAGCAGAAGCAATTTAATGTTTTGGCCATGTCAAAATCCTGACCTTAACTGTATAGAAATATTGTGGAGGGGCCTGAAGTGCAAGTCTACTAACATCCCTGAATGGAAGCTGTTGTATAAGGGAGAATGGTTATAATTCTTCCAAGAAGATGAGTAGGATTAATCACAGTTAGTGGATACATTTAGTTGCAGTTATTGCTGTATACCAGTTACTGAAAGCAAAAGTACACATATTTTTATTCACACAAAAATATATAGCTTTGGATCATTTTCCTCAATAAATCACTGAATATGTATGTTTTTGACTCATTTTTAAAAACAATGGTTTCTCTTTATCTAGCTTTAGAACATGTGGAGAAAAGATCGCATTATAGGTCATATTATGCAGAAATATTGAAGATTTGAAAGGATTAGTCACCACTATATAATTTATAGTTGGATGTTATAGATACAGAAATAGCGTAAACATTTTTTCATTTAGTGTGGTACAATTTAAATTAGGCTTTAGAAACTGCAGTTTTTCAATGGATAAAGCAAAGAAATATAAGCAGAGAAATAAGATTTTAAAGACTTTGAATTTAATGAAAACAGGTTGGAACTTCCAACTGAGAAGTTTATAGCTTTAAGTAGCTGAAATTTTGAATTATTAAGTTTCTATAGGTATACCAACTGTAGGGAGTGTTACTGGTTTTTTTCCTGTACACATAGACACACAGAAAAGGGGGAGGTCTCATTTTTTAAAATCTGGGACTGATTGTATATGTGACAGAATATCTGAATAGTAGGTCAAAAGTGGATTTTATATAATATAGTACAGATTCAGTGAAATAGCTCGGTTTTCCTGTTGTATTATAAGGGCTTCGTTAAAGATAATAGCATACAATATCATACAAAGTTACAATCTTTGGAAATGTGCCATATTATAGAAGCAATATTCTAATTTCACATATCAAGCTCTCTTGATATCAAGCTCTCTTCAAAGGAGATATTGGTGGATTTCTTCAGGGAAAGTGGATAAGTCACGGAGACTCAAAGAGAAGTAATATACTTATGGGTGGCTTTTGCTTATTTATTTTACATTGGAATAAAATGCAGCTTTTCATAAAATATTGCTTATCACAAAGGGAATATCATGATGATATAATGTCACAAAACAAACAGCAGTCACTGGATAACCTTGTCTGCATAAGGTCATGCAGTGGCAAAGCATTATCATTACAATTCAGTTCAGATTAGAGTTTTTACAAAAGGTCTTGAAGAAGATAAAAACCAAACATATGACATCCATTTCTTATTTAATTTGGTTGTAAGATTATTATCTTGCATTTTATATAATTCTAAAATACAGTATTCTTATACAGTAAAGTACCTAATGAAATGAGTGCATCCCAGCTTTTTAGTAGAGGTGTTGATTGTATGACTAAGTGGTCTTTGTTTTATATCTTAGGAGTCTCCATAATCGTTAACATTTTAATTCATCTGTTAAAATAATTTTATATAAGATATGGTCATTGGTGTTTAAACATTCTATTTTTTGAAAAATGAAACAGGCATTTTCTAGAATTTCATTATAGAAATAAGATTAAGATTTGGAATAATTAGCATGAATTAGTAAAACTGGAATTCAAGGAAATTTTTACTAAAAGGGATAATTTGAAGGAGAGGAATCTATAAAAACAGAGCTGGAACAGAAATAAGTGCAGTATGACAGCAAACTATGATGGACGAAGGAAGCACATAGAACATGGAATATGTGAAGTTGTTTCCATCATTCCGTCATACTTGTTATGTTCTTCTAATATGTAATGTTTTCTATTCAGGGAAATATTAGAATATATATTTAGTGGAAATGGAACTTTATTTTTTTGTGAAATAATTATGTTGCTTTTTGAAATTTCCACAATTCTGTTGTTATTATTTTTTTATTATAGAAAATTATTACATAAAACTGCCAGGGAAATTCCTCATATGAAGCAATTCAGGACATAATATAGGGAATTTATAAATTAGCAAAGTTGTAGAGTAAGCTACAGATATAAAGAGACAATACTAGATTTTACACTTGTTCTAGCACAAATTTGTGACCTTTTCAGGAACTGCAGGAGGTATGAAATAAGGCAGATCTGTACCTGTATGCCTATAGCAAGTAACCTAGCAATTAAATCTATTTCCCTGTGTAATATGCTGAATACTATTGAAATAGCACTAAAACATGTCTTGATTTATGGCATGAAATATTATTCTAGATAACTACCTAGGAATGTAATAATGTCTTTTATAGAAAAATCTGTATGGAAATAGGTTTTTATTTTAAAAGGCCTTTGTCTTTCCTGATTATGATGCTCCAGTTTCTGCAATATATGAATAAAAAAAGCACATTGATTTTAATTGTAATTAATAAAAGAGTTAATAAAGTATGAGACCATAGTTTTAGTTGTCTAATCATAATTTTCATTGTTTAAAAGTTAGGCTTGTAGCTCTGTGAAGAATCTTATAATCTTATCCTGTCTGTATATGTTATGTGCTAAAGAATGAATGTTAAATAATTAAAATTACATGCAAATCATATGGAAGCTTCTTGATATGAATTTATTCTATTTACATTGTCAAAAATGTTAAGAATAAAATTAAATTAACTCTTTATAGGTTGGGCTCATGTGGTTTGTGCTCTGTACATTCCCGAGGTGCAGTTTGCAAATGTTTCTACAATGGAACCTATCGTGTTGCAGTCTGTTCCTCATGATCGTTATAATAAGGTATAATTAAATTATGACTTTCTTTCTTTATATAACATTGTTATTTGAAAATTTTAAAATATTTTAGAATTTATTAAAATAGTTCTGTGACCTCTTATACTTTTTTTTACTGAAACAAGTAAATTAGAAAAATTCTTCTATAATAATACCATATTATAATTTGTAACATGAAGTGATTTTTTGTTTAGTTAATATTTCAGCATAACCTGAAATATTTTATTTAAATATATTATTAAAATAAATAAATAAGTATTTTGTAATATTTTCAGTGTTATTAGTAATACTTGTACTTAGTACTGTTATAAAGAAATGAAGATTATTAGTAATGCTAGTTGAGAACAGAATGTCAGCTTGTCATTTACATTTAATATAATATTTATATATTTTATTTCTTACAAAAGTCAAGCTTCTTTGTTCACTGGTTTTGTCATTGAGAAGGTCAATGTGGTATCAGCAGTTCTCTCCCTTAGTATTGTAAAATATAGTTTTCTATTTGATATTAGATTGACCAAGCATGTGAATAAATATCTAAATAAATTTGAAGTTTGTTCATTTTTTTGCTATTTATTAAAAAGTAATATATAATCTGGTTTTTTTTTGCTGGATTGTGAAGAGTTTTGAGTTTTAAAATTTTTGAAAACTAAAATAAGGCTATGGCATCCACTTTAGATAAGTTTTAAAGTGTTTAAACTTAAATTTCATCAAATGATACAGGTTTCAATTAATAATTAGGTCTCATTTTTTAAACATCTGGAACAAAATATTTTTAAAGGTGTAGGTAGCTCTTGACTACAACTGATCACATTACAATTGGAGTTACATTGGCCTTGGAAAGGGTGCTGGAGATACAAAGTCATTTGGATTCTCTCTCAGTTGGAACCTGTCAGTGGTGTTAGTTCATATGAGATATCCGAGGAACAATTTTACTCAGATACCTGAGAACAGTTCAATCCTTCTAGATGTGATGAAGTGGACAGGGTCCTCGCTGCTGTCAGTGCAATCACATGTCAACTGATTCCTTGTTCGTTTGCTTGGTGAAAACTTTCAGAATAGTGACTGCCAGGTGGGTTCAGGTAGTTATTAATTCCTCACTGTTGAAGGACAGTTTCTCAGGGCTTTTTAAAAGTGGTCCTGGTTTGCCCATTTCTAAAAAAAATTCATCTCGAACTCACCTACCTTGATAGTTTTCATCCAGTTTCTAATCTTTCTCTCCTAGGGAAGGTGGTAGAGAATGTGGCTGTTTGGCAGTTTCAGAGAGTCATGGATGAAACTGATTATCTGGAACCCTTCCAGTCAAAATATAGGCCGTTATGGGATAGAAATAGCATTGGTCACACTTGCTGATGATGTTTGGTGAGAGCAGGATGTGGGTGGTGGTACAACCATACTTGCTGTCCTTGATGGTTCAGCAGCCTTCACACTATCAAGTACCTTTTTGGGCTGTCTATGCAGTTTGGGGCTAGAGAGCGCAGTCCTTCATTGGTTTGAATTATTTCTCCAAAGCCAGTCCCAATTGGTGTTAAGAGACAGTGAGAAATCCAGGGCCATTCCTTTATGGCATGTTGCAGGGCTCAGTACTCTTTATTTGTCACCACGGATTGAAGTATAATCAATGCACAGATGATAGTGAACTCTATATTTCTACCCATGGTGCCCCAAGTGATACTATTTCTGCCCTCTTGTGTTGCCTGGAGCTTGTGAGTGTCTCAATGGGGCACAAAATACTTTGACTGAACCCTGGCAAGGCCAAATGACTTTGAGTGCTTAGAGTGTTGAGATCCAGAAGGTTGACATATCTAATTCTGGATGGGTTTATACAACCCCAAATAGACCTGATGCGCAACTTGGGGGTTCTCCTGGACTTGAGATTCCTGCTGTAAGAGCAGGCAGAAGTCATAGCTAGGAGACCGTTTGCACAATTAAATGATATGCATCAGTTACAACCTTTCTTGGATTGGAAGTATTTATGCTCAATTACTCAAGCCTTGATCATTTCAGACCTAGATTATTGTAATTTACTAGGTATATTGGCCTTGAAGTGTATTTGGAAACTACAATTGGTTGCAAAAGGTGTAACTGGTGCAAAAGGCACAGGCTATTGTTGGGGTTCCAAGGGTGGCCCATGTTAATATCATTGCTCAGTTGCATTAGTTGCTGGCTTGCTTACAGTGCAATTCAAGGTATTAGTTATCGCCTTTAAAGCCCTTCATGACAATCCAGGCTATCTGAAGAACCATCTTACCACAATGGGATTGGCCCACCCCAGCCTTGCTGGCAGAGGGAGCATGCTACAAACCTTGTCAGTCAAGGAATGTCCATTGATGGGGTCCAGGAGCATATGAACAGATTTAACCATAGTTTCATGGGGAAACTGACCATCCTAAACTAAGCTATGTCCAAAAATACTTTCAATGTCAAATCAATATTAATATCAAATCAATAATATAAACCTGAATAACATCTATATACTGTGCAAAAGAGATAATCAACAAGCCAGAAAGTGAACAAAAAAAAAACCAAAACACCTCCCCTCCAGCAGTCAACACGCAGATTAACATTGGACCGAAGTAAATAATATCCCAATCAAGAAATTTCCAAACAAGCCAACAGAAAACAGACCAAGCAAAGAATGATTAAGACCTCTTCTACCAATTAACAGGCAAGCCACTAGAATATGAATTGAGAGCAAATCCTACTGCCTGTTAACAGATATTATTTAAATTGAGTAATGAAACATCTGAAAAAAACAACTAAGCTCAGAGAGCACCAAGGACTCCTCATTTCAACCCTGAACTATAAATATTCTCCTTTATCAATGGTTCCATATACTGTACTCTAAAATAAGAAAGTTACTGTATATGACTTTTATTTGGCATTTGAAAAATGCTTAATGCTAAACATATCCATTTCTCTCAATCTTTCTTCATAGGATTTAGTTTCTTGTTCTTGAATTGTTCTTATTGAAAATAGAATGTAGTAGAGTAGATATAGGAATAGATTTTTTTGGGGGGGCAAGTGTGATTGGACCCTTTCTTTGGTGCTCTCAGTGTACATACAAGTAATAAAGTAATATAACACTAATAGAAAAATAGTAGAAAAGATGAGAAGAATAATATAGCTCTACTGCATGGGTAAATATCCTTAGGCATAAGACAGTCCTGTGGGAATTAGATATTCAGCAGAGTGATGGCATGAGGGGGAAAAACACTCTATGTATAGTTGTTTTGGCAAGTAGTGTCCTGTAGCAGTGTCCCAAGGGGAGGAGTTGCAACAGTTTATGTCTACAATATGAGTGGTCTAAATGTATTTTCTCAGTCCTCCTTCTGACCCTTTAATATACAGGTTCTCAATAGAAGTCAGGCTGGTTGAAATTGTTTTTTCTGCAGTTCCTAAACTATCTGTTGAAATTTATATGTGTTCTGCTTGGTTGTTGTACAAAACCAGGCCATTATAGAAATACAAATAACAAACTCAATAATTCTTATGTAGAACAGGTCCTGGGGCAGTCTGAACTTTCTGAGACATGTTATTGGGGCCTTTTCAAATTTCTCTGAATTCTTTTTAAAGTAGTATGCTCTGAACTGGACACAGTACCTGAAGTGGAACCTAAATAAGTAGAATGGAATTGAATTATTTCCTGTGATTTGGAAATTATTTTTATGCTAATATAGTCTAAAGTTGCATTATATTTTTTGCAGCCATGTCCCACTGCTGGCTCATATTAAATTTACAGTCAACTGTTTGGAGTGCTATGACCACCACATATGCTATTTGGTAGTTGAATTTGATGTTTGTTTGCTAATTGAAGATATTTTTCATTTTTTAATGTTAAATTTAATACTGTTACTCCCAGCTTATTTGACTAAGTTTTACATTATGTCTTTTAATATTGTTTTTGGTTTGTGTGTTTTAAGGTGTGCAAACAATTTTGTATCATCCATATGCATTATTGGATAAGAATTCCCTTCATTTAAACAAAAGTGTTTCTTACATATCTGTATGTCTTACTGGTGTCCAGTTTTGATTTTAATACATTAATGACTGTTCCTTGAGTAGTGTTTTTTAGATAGCTATATTTCAATTTAATTGTCATGCCATCAAGCTCACACTCAACCACCTACCTAATCTCTGAATTGTGTGATGGGTAGCATATACATTTAATAAGTAAATAAAATAAATAAAACTTAACAAATATTCCTCAAACTGTAGGATGCAACCCATAGGAATTCATGAGCATCTTTTGGAGAATTGCAAAAATTTTAAGGTTGCAAATGCGAGTGCTGGTCCAGACAAAATAACAGTATGGTCTACCCAGGGCTAAGCTGAAACAATGGCAACATAGCAATTTCCTCATTTGCCAGAAGGGAAGGAGCAAAGAGAAGACATCATAAGACAATCAGAACTAGAACATCACCTGGGGTTCTATTTGCTGAAAGAGTTAACCAAAATAGCCTAGAATCTTTTTGTGCAAGTTTATCAGATGGACTGATGGTTATAGCAAAGTAAAAACTTCAGTAGATTTTTTGGGCTGTGGTTCTAAAGAGGCAGAAAGATGCAACTACCTGATCAATTGGTCCTATTAAATGAGTGAAGTGAGGATTGGGAAAGAATCTTGCTGTACACTTGTTACATTTTTGCCTCTAGTATCAAAAGGCTTAGGAATTTGACTACAAATAATTCAGCAGAAGAGGATGCAAAAATAAATGTGGTTTTTTTTTTTTTAATCTCATGTTTTCCTTTGACTACAATATAGTTGAAATAGGTTTGCTTTTTTGTAGCAGACAATCTTAGATTAATTTATAGTACTAGTTTACATTTTCTGGTATGTTTAAGTATAGCCAGATTGGCTGGGGCTACTCCAGCGGCTTCTGAAGGATCACAATTCTAGATTAAAATGTATTATTAAAAGTAAATAACATTGTGACAGAGGGAATATTGAAAACAAAGGAGGAGGTTAAAAATACTTTCAAAATGGAGAAAAGAAAGCAATTGCTAATATGGTATAATGATTAAGATATTGGATTTAGTTGGGGAGACATGGGTTTATTACTTTAAAATAGGAGGAGGAAGATTCATGTGTGCTTGCCATCTTGAATTCCTTTTGTTATAATAAAGTAATAAAGATAGGATTGAAAACAATTCAATATTAATTCAGCAAATCTATAATAAAAACTAACAATTACCGACTTTAAAATCCACTGTAGCACTATTAGTTGCCCAATGGCTTAAAATAATTCTTTTTAGAGCCTTCTAAAGACCATCTTTAGACCATTCTTTTTAGAGCCTTCTAAAGACCATCAAGAAGATTGTTGTCTGAATTCTTGGTAATATGGTATTCTATAGAAATAAACTATGTTGCCTTCCTTCACAACATGAAGATATTTCTTTACCTTCTTAGTCAGAAATAACTCTTTGAATGTGTTGATTCTCATACATGTAAGAGAAGGTAGTCTGCAGATACCTTGGTGCTAAATCATATAGGACTTTACAGTTGATAGCTGGCATTTTGAATTGTTCTGCATCCCAAGTACTGTTGTTAGCTAACCTAATAGGTATGTAGTAGGTTGCTGTGTTCTAAACCAATGTCAGTTTCTGAGTAATTCTAAAAGACTGTGTGCAAATGAGATCACTAAGCCATTCTAAAAACAATAAGGACATGGATGACTGTTGCCACAACTTCTTACTCCAGTTAGAACACAGGTTGGGCAAAAGTCCCCTTCAGCTGATAATCTAGAATGACTCTCATTTTGTGGATTTCCTCCTTCAGGAAGCTTGCTGTCCTGTCCAGGCTAACAACAAAGTCAACAAAAACCTTTTAAAAAATTTCTAAACAAACATGACCTATTTGTTTCTTCCCATCCAATCTCTCATAGTTTTTAGATTTATATGTATCAGGTATTATTAGCATTTTGATAGCACCTTACCCAAAATCTGACCTAGCAAATTCAGTGTGGTTGTTAAAAAATAGGAGTGAAAAAGACAAAGCCTACAAAAGAATCACTGCTAGGATGAACCTGTTTCCCTTCAACTGAAACTGCTCACTTAAATGAGAGCACAATCACTGAAGCATAGTGCCGCTCCCGCCAATTCTCACAAGCATACCAGAGGGTTAGCATGGTTGATTTGCACTTAAAACAGGTAAGAGATCTTAAAGGATCAAGAGGGACACCCCAATCCACATACTAACAAAAGCCATTCATTAGAGCAAAGAAATGCTTTTTCTGCCCCATATCTGTCCCCAATGCAGTTTGGAAAGAATCCAGATGATCCATTTGATTTAGTGACAGAAGTTATAATGCCTATATAATAAAGTTTGGAAGCTAGACTATAGTCAATAGTTCTCCAGATTTTCTGAATTCAAAGAAAGCCTTTTGAGGAGATATGCCACACTTTTCCTATGTGGTAGGACCACTTCTCTCGTCTAGAGAAGTTTCCATTTAGCTATGGAGAATTAGTGCGGGACTTGGATCTGTCATTCTGTCCTGGCACAGTCTATCTCACAGGTTAGAACTCAAAAATAACTTTTCCCAGCATTTTTGATGCTACCATAATTGTTTCCACAGAATGGATTTGATGCAATTTAGATAAATAAGGCCTATCTCTAAAATGAAAAAAAAAAGTTGTTTTTGAATTAGTGTAATGAGTGAACTATAATTGATATTTTAATACCATGTGAGAGTAGTTCAAGAAATATAGTTTAAAATCTAATGTGTATATAGGAATGGTAATTGCTTTAGTATTTTCTGGATATAGATTGGCCCATTGATACTATAGGTATTTCTCAAACAGAAGAAAGTTGCCCCTGAAACATGACACTTATTTTGTATAGTTTCTGTAAATATCTGAATTTGAATATTCTATTGTCTAATCTAGAGATCATCAACCAGTGGGTCCGTGGACCAATGGTGGTCCATGAAAATGTTTTGGTGGTCCACAGAGCACCCGGGTGGAGGAGCTGCTCAGGGATGATCAATGGGCAGTCTTGTGCTAGAGCTCAGGAATATGGAAACGGCCAGGCAGCTGTAGAGGGTGGTACTTTGCAGGTGGTGCAATGTACAAAGAGAAGTGCAGCTCTCACCAGCTGGAATGATGTAATGGTGCTGTTGCAGCAAAGGGGACGGCAGTGCAGGTGGGCCAAAGCAACGGGCATCAGCAACCTGCGGTTCTTTCGTCCCTCTGCTGTTGTTCCCTCTGTTCACTCCATATTCCAGAGCAGGAGCAAAGCATCG
This sequence comes from Hydrophis major, assembly GCA_033807585.1. Taxonomy (NCBI): domain Eukaryota; kingdom Metazoa; phylum Chordata; class Lepidosauria; order Squamata; family Elapidae; genus Hydrophis; species Hydrophis major. The sequence continues at coordinate 113,430,634 of CM066343.1, forward strand.
CTGTGCTTGCTTTCATCTCTTGCTGGGTCTTCTTGCTGGCACTTCTTCTGGCCCTTTTTGGTGCTCCGCGCATCTCAGCCGCTCAGGGAGACACATGACTTTCTCTCTGCCCCAAGGTGCTGGCCTGGCCTGCCTGTTTCTCTCTGACACTGCTGTTGGTGCCTCCATGGCCTACCCACTCCTCTCATAGCTGTTTGTGCAGCACAGTTAAATTTAGCACACTTCACAATGAAGGAGACGTTGTTTCCTCCTCCCCTTGTATCATTGGCTGCAACCGTGTGGGGCAAGTGTCTCAGGGTGGAGAGCAGGTAGTGTGTCTCCCTCAGTGACTGAGTGCGCCCAACAGCAGCAAAAGCTGGAGAAACGCCCACGAGATCCAGAGAGCTCCAGAGAATCAGAAAGAGAGAGAGAGAGAGAGATGAGAGAAAGAGAGAGATACAGAGAAATACAGAAAGAAACAGAGACAGAGACACACACACGTACACAGAGTGATACAGAGAGAGGGGGGATAGACAGAGAGAGAGAGAGGTAGGTAGGTAGGTGGGTGGGTGGATGGATGGATGGATGGATAGATAGATAGATACCAGTTTCCCATAGAAAAGAAAACATTGGGAACAGGTGGTATTCAACTGGTTCGCACCGTTCAGGAGAACAATTAGCGATGATTTGGTGTGGGTTGCTGAACTGGTAGTAACGTCTGGCTGGCCACGCCCCCCCCAATCTGGTCACCCTCTCACTGCTCTCTTGCTTGCCCCGCCCACCTGATATTCTCTTGCCCCACCCAGTCACTCCTCTCTCCTATCCGGCATGCTGGTTCCTCATGACTTTCCTTTCTAACCTGCCTTCTCTATATGGTGCCTGTGCCCAAATTGAGTAGCCCCAATCTGCTTGATCACAGGTAAGCCTGCGAGTCACACTAGGCCCTCCCCTAATGTCCTAGGGCCTTCCCGGGCCTTCCCATCTTGCGCCCATCCTGAGCCGCCTTCTGTCTGGCCGCCGACTTCTTGACATGGGCAGAGGATGTTGGTTGGAGTGAGGGAAATTGCAGTGCTGGGCTCCTGTGGCAGCGAGTGCCAAGGGCATAGCAAGAATTGGAAGAAAAGGTTGTGCATCTCTGGTGGAAAGAAGCAGAGCTTCTTGACATGAGAGAGCCGCTGCCTCACTTGCACATTCTCATGCCGGGTGTTGCCCAGTTCTTTCTGCCACAGCCTTTTATTCCAATTCTACCTATGCCCTCAGCACTCACAGAAGAAACCAGCAGCCAGGCGGGAAGAGGCCAAGGTGGGGCGCTGCTTCCAGGCCAGTCCAGCTGGCGGATGGGCAAGCAGGCAGTCCTCAGGGTGATGCGGCAATGGCAGCGGCCAGAGCATGCCACAGCTGTTCATCTTCTCTGCTGCGCTGGGACTGCGAGGAGTAGTGGAGGTGCCCTGAAAGGAAGGGAGGAAACTTCTGAGGCTACTTCCTGCAGCTGCCCCACCACTACCACCACCGCCATGGTACTTCGAAAGGGAGGGTGTTCTGGGGCTGCTGCTTCATTCTCCCATCACCCGCTCCTCTGGAGCGCAACGGATCAGTTTGTTCCCGACCAGATGTGTGTGTTTCAAGAGAGAGAGTTTGGTGTATGTATGTGAGTTAGAGGGAAGAAAGGAAGGAAGGAGGAAGGAAGGAAAAGAAAGAAAGCATTGAAAGAAAGAGCATGAAAGAAAGAAAGAGCAAGAAAGAAAGGGAGAGGAAGAAAAAGAAATAGGAAGGAAGGGAGAGAGTGGGGTGTCTGTGTGTCTGTGTGTGAGAGAAAGAGACAAGAAAAGAAAGAAAGAGCAAGAAAGGAAGGGAGAGAAAGAATTAGAGAAAAAAAGAAAGAAAAATAGAAAGAAAGAGCAAGAAAGAAAGGAAGGGAGAAAAAGAAAGAGAAAGAAAGAAAAAGGAAGAAAGAAAAAGAAAGAAAGAAAGAAAGAAAGAAAGAAAGAAAGAAAGAAAGAAAGAAATAAATAGGAAGGAAGGGAGAGAGAGAGAGAGAAAAAAAAACTCTGTGCTTTTATTTTTAATTGTTCCATTATTTATCATATATTAATATTTTACACTGTCCCTACACCTAGAGCAGTGTTGGCTAACCTTTTCAGCACAGAGTGCTGAAATGGGAGAGCATGAGTGCATAGGGGGGAGCACCAGAAACAGGAAGAGCAGTTCCCTGGTGCATGTGCAAAGGAGTGCCGAAAACCGGAAGAGCAGGTCATGCCAGGAAGCTGACATTCTGATTTCGGCATGCACAAGACCGCCTAGTCTTCCATTTTCTTGCACGTATGCACGCACAAAGATCAGCTGGCCTGTGCTCTGGATCCCAGAAGAGCAAACGGCTGGCATGTCTGGACAGATGGCTCTGTGTGTCACTTCCAGCACATATGCCATAGGTTCGCCATCACAGACCTAGAGTGATTTTACTGCCTTTCTTTTGCCCAGATATTTTTCAGGGTTTACAATTCATGCATTCAATGTCTACAGTCCAGAACATAAATACACGTGTGTTTAACAGAGTTGAAAGGGGACTATGGACTCTAACCCTCTGCTCAGGCAGAAAAACTGAGGATATCAAACTCTCAGTAGAGATCCTGGGAAAGGTGTCAGAATAACAGAATAACACAGAAGGGATCTTGGGAGGAACCTTGTACCATTTCAGAGAAATGGCTGTCCAGTCTTTTCTTAAAAACTTCCAGTGATTGAGCACCCAGAACTTCTGGAAACAAGCAGGTCCACTGGTTAATTGATCTCACTGTCAGGAAGTTTCTCCTTAGTTTTAGGTTGCTTCTCTCTTTGTTCAGTTTCCATCCATTGCTTCTTGTTTGCCTCCTGATGCTTTGGAAAATATATTGTCCCCCCCTCTTTCTGGCAGCCCCTTAAAAGCCTGTTGCCTATCACACTCTTGGGCAAAGCAGTGAGCCATTTCCTCCTTTCAGTGGTCCATGAAAGTACACTATAGTATGTAAGATAATAGATAATAAAGTCAAAAAAAGGTGAAAATTTTTACAGAACTATAGGTACATTGAGGCTGGGTGTGACAAGGAATGGCTGGGAGGGGAGGGACCAGGTGAAGCACCCCTTGATATGAGTGACATTGAGTTGGTCATGCCCACCCAGTCACATGTCTACCAGGCCATGCCCACAGAACCTTTAATAAAAATTTTTGAATCCCACCACTTATTGGGAGCCACAAAACCTGGGTAGGCGTGGCTGGGGGGGGAGTCATGTAACTGGGTGGGAGTGAGTGACGTCGAGTTGGCCACGCCCACCCAGGTTTTATGGCTCCTGGTGTTTTGTTTTCTCTGGGAAACTGGTCCAAATGGTTCTTTGAGTGTTTAAGGTTGCAGAAACAGACGGCCAAGCTAGGTGCCTGAAGGACCCCATCCCGTCACTGGAGTCCAGGCGCTTCAGAGAGCAGCACTCTGGATTCATATTTGTAGCCCGTGGGATTTAAAATTATGAATTTAGTAGTCCCTGAAGTCTGAAAGGTTGGTGATCCCTGGTCTAATCTATTGGAGGTACAATTTTGTTGCTGGCACCAAAATTTATTTTCCAGAAAAGAAATAAAAACTACTAAGTGCAAATTTATAACATCAACAAGATCAGAACTTAATTAGTTAATTAGAACCTTCCAGACTTTAATTGAGTTTCATGCTGAAGTCTTTTATTGTCAGGCACACAAATTTTGGTTGTAAATGCATACATGGTCAGAAAATCATATGATGATGATTAATTGCATAGTCAGCCAGATGTTGAGATTGGATTTGGCATTGTTATCCACCTATCATGTCTTTCCCAAAAACCTGGAATAGGCAGATGATATTGTTTAACAGTTAAAAATATTGTTGAAGGATGTTAACTGTTCAAAGTAAAGCTGCTTTTTACAATAGATTGATAGTGATTTTGTCAATGCCAGTGGTATTCAAATATTATGGTTCATCACACTATCTGCCAGATGTTCAGACTTTTTGGAAGTTGGCCGGGACTGTTGCAGATGATGAATACATGGACTGTAGGACACTGAAACTATTGTAAGTATGAGCTAGTTGATAAGATTCAGGAGCAGGGTCATGTATTATGGAGATGCTATGATAACCATAAGTAGAAGAACAGTTGTAAGTTGTTTTTTCAGTGCCATTGTAATTTGAAATGGTCACTAAACAAATGGTGTTAAGCAAGGATTACCTAGTTGTTGTGGTTGTTAACTTTTGGGTTGTTAAGTAAATGGATTCTTAAGGAGTGTGGACTGCCTGGGTGGGGGGGAGGCGTGAGAGGCCTGCTGCAGTCTGTTAGTGTGTATCCCTCTCCTCAGGCACTGAAGATTCTCTTTGCCCATGATTTTTAGCCTCTGAGTGAGGGGAAAAAACTCCCTGTAATAGGTCTCTCCAACCTGCCTATGGCATCTCTTGTTTCTTACTTTGCTATACTAACTCTCCACAGTTTTTCTATTTGGGACTGTAGACTCTTCTATGGCTGAAAATCCTGCTTGAATTTCAGAACAGACTTTTTCAGCCAGCCCCAAAGACAAGAGGATTCCCTCTAAGGCAGGGATATCAAACTCAATTGCATTGCTGTCTGTATTAGCATTGTGGTTGTCCTTGGGGGTTGGGGTGGGGGTGGGGAGTGTAGTCGGGGTATTCATGGATGATTGGGTGTGGCCCAAGGGGTGTGGCCAGTTTGATGTAACTCACGTGGGCCAGGTGGTGTTGGAGAGGGAATTAGGGGTCTCCAGTGGGTGGTGTGGTGGGTGGGAGGCTCGTCTCATAGGAGGTGAGCAACAAGGGGTAGGGTGGGGGTGCTGCTGCTGCAAGGCGATGATGCTTCAAGGTGATGCCAGAAACCATCAGGCATAGCTCACTCACCGTCCTTTGTGTATAAGACCCAATATTTTCCAGCCCTCAGCTGGAAAATTCTGCAGTTGTAGAGTCCATTCTACTGGGCTCACTGTCCCAGCAGCATGCATGACAGCGGCACCAGCAGCAGGCGGTGGGGGAGGCATGTAATGCAGACCGCTGGACATGCTTACTTGTCCCACTATCTGTTTTGGCTTGCAGCTGGAGAGCAGGCCACCGCTGGTCATCTTCTCTTCAGCTCCCTCATAGGTCTTGCTCTTGGCCTGTGCATGGAGCATGTTCTCCTCATTCACCGAATGCATCTTGGACCTGTTGCAGACTGCTGCCACCTGGCAGATCCGCTGCCGCCACCATCTCGCAAACCCACTGCCGTCGTTCGGCAGACCCGCCCAGTCTGAAGGTGGTGAAGCGGCCAGGTAGAAAGACCGTGAGAGGGGAAAGCCAAATCCCCATTGGTGCCATGGCCACCCAGGCCCAGCAGAGGAGATGGATGCAGTCCTGCCTGGGTGGCCATGGTACTGATGGGGATCTGGCTTTCCTTGGTTGTGGTAGTTGCCTTTTGCCTGCTGGGCCTGGGCCTGCTCTACCACCTCTACTTGGGCTTTCTAGCTGGCCGCTTTGCCTCCTTTGAGCTGGGCAGGCTTGGTGCTCCAGGTGGCAATGGCAGAGCCTAATAGACCTTTGCAAACCGCTGGCAGCCTTGGTGGTGGCTACAGCCCATAGCGATGCCAAAGTTCATCAGGTGCACGAGGGGAACACATCCATGTAGGGCCAGGGAGTTGACCAGCAGTGCTGGTCAACTCCCTGGCCCGTACATGGATGTGTTCCCCTCATGCACTTGCTCTCCAACTGCAAGCCAAAACAGATAGGATGGAGTAGGCAGCTTGTCTTGGCCCGCGGCAGTGACAGTAGTTGCAGGCAGAGGCACAGGGAAGAGGCATGTGGTCCGGCCTGCTAGATGCACTGGATAGCCACTTTCCCTGTCCCAACCACATGGAATGGATAGGTGCAGCCAGTGGTCCTCATCACGTGCCTCCCCTCCAACTCTGAGTTTGACACCTGTAGGACCTTTTGCTGCAAACACTCTATGCCAAACTCCTTGAATTGTCTTTGAGGACTGATAGAAAAAGATTTGTCCCAAAATCCAAATAGGATTTTGGAACAGAGTCTTCATAGCATGGGTGCTTGCAACCAATTCCTAGAGAGAAAAGGACTCCCTCTATTGCTAAATTTGCAGATGAGGCAACTATTCATAATAGTTTATGGTAATGTCTCAAGTTATTATTAATGTTACCTGGAATTTAAGGCTTCACTATTAGCCTTTTCATAAAAATGATATTAGCATTTTAGCATGACCTCTCATTTTGGTTTGAGAAACTATATTTTATTTTTAGCCAAAGCCGTTCTTTTTTTTTAATGTATATATGTGAATACTAGCCTATTCATAAAACTATTTATAAATCAAATAACAGGGAACTTATTCTGGAGTCCCTGAGTGCTGTAGGTATTAAAGAAACAATCCTAAATGGGGAAAGGGAAAATGTAGCAATTTTAAAGGGTGTCTAAATTTTCTCACATCTAATCAATGTCTTTTATTGTTGCTTTTGATGCATCACATATATTGTATGTATGTATCATTTGTTTCTGTATCTTACAAAAAATTTAACCCCTCCACTTTGTTGAAGTATTTATATTACTGAGATGGAAAGGGGGGGAAAGCCACTTTGCAAAGTGGGTGTCTCTTGAATTCAAGGAACAAGTCCTTATTACCTCCATGCCAACTTGAGTGCTTGAGTTTTAAAGGTAACACTAAGAGGTGGCAATAATACAGGTAGCCATTGACTAACAGCCATTTATTTAGTGATTGTTCGAAGTAACAATAGCATTGAAAAATGTGACTTATGACTTTCACTGAAACAACCATTGCAACATTCCCATGATTACATGATCAAAATCTGGATGCTTAGCAACTGATGCATATTTATGATGGTTGTTGTGTCCCAAATCTTGTGTTCACATTTTGTGATCTGCTGACAGTCAAAGTCAGTAGGGAAGCCAGATTCACTTTATAGTTGTGTTACTGCTTAGCAACTGAAGTGATGCTTAGCAACTGAAGTGATTCACTTAATAACTGTGGCAACAAAGGTTGCAAAATGTGACAAAACATAACTGTCTTGGTTAGCAACAGAATTTTTGGATTCAATTGTGCCTGTAAGTCGATTGTACCTATAATACAATACAATTGTACCTATAATAAGAGATGGCTATTGCCTCATGCCTTAGTTATGGATCACTTCTTAGAAGTCTGGATGGGCTTTTGTGATAAATGATATTCTATATTACATGCTTTCTTAATCTAATTGAAAAATTATTATATTCTTATGAATTGTTGTCCAGTTTTAAACCACTAGCATAATCCTATAGGATCTCTCTGATTATGTTGTCATTTTATTTCAGAAAGCCTTGTATAATCCAATTTTTGCCTACATTGGTATTCATCTGTCTACCGTATTATAGTGCATTGTGCGTACAGTGGAAACTTTAATGCATCGTAGCTACATTTGCATTACATTGAGTTTACAATATGTTGATCTATGTAATTTAGGGAATATTTGTATATGCTCAAGGAACATAATTACATCTTGATCAGAAGTAGTATTCAGCAGGTTCTGACCAGTTCTGGAGAACGGTAGTGGAAATTTTGAGTAATTCAGAGAACCGGCAAATCCCACTCTGACTGGAGATTTTACAGTATCCTTCCCCTGCTACGCCCACCAAGCCACGTCCACAGAACCGGTAGTAAAAAAATTTGAATTCCACCACTGATCTTGATCTTTTGCTATAGTACTTCTTAATAATTACTTTCAAGTTCATAAGGTAGGCCTGCAACAAATTCATCTTATAATATTTGAAAAACTTCCTTATAAATTAGATTTTTTAATATCAGAAAAGTAGGCACAAGTGTTTATTTACATTTCATAATATAAAAATAGTTATAGATTAGTCAGTTACTATCAAGAAGACATAATGCATTTGACGAATATCTAAATATAAGTTACAATAGAAATATAGCATATTTTTAAGAAAAAAGTTATCCTGCCTGCTGCAATCAGCATTTATTGTTCATGTAATGAAGCAATTAAATGAGATGTATATTATTGAGAGTTCCAATATTTGAGCACTTTCAAATAGCGTGTTACTATTAAAAAAATTCTTTTTTTAGAAATTTCTTTGAAATTTTCATTCTTAAATTATTTACATAAGTTACAAATTTATATATTTCTTTAATTTATTTGCCACACTTCTTCCTGTGGAGCTACTCTACGTGACTTGCAATAAGAAAAAGGAAGAAAATGAAAGTGTAAACAGAACAGAAATTAAATAATAGAACAATAAAATAAATGAAAAAGAACACAACAACCATACATCAATATGATAACCAAGAAGATGGATGAATGGAGACCAGATTGCAAAGTGGAGGGAGTGTAATTTGCCATCAATCCAGCAGCCACCTCCAGCATGGAACTTCACCATTTGGTCCCCAGGCTACCCAGTAAAGCTAAGATTTTAGCTATTGCAGAAGGAGGTGGGCAGAACTTAACTTAGATCTGTTCCAAAAGGCAGACACTGCAGCTGAGAAGACTTTTCTGGTTCCTGATAGTTAGAGTCCTTTGACCGAAGAGAAGTAGGCCCTTTATCAGGACCTCTGCCATTAAGGGCTTTAAAGGTCAGAACAACACCCTGAACTGCACTAAGAAGTAGACCAAATAAATAAAGAAAGCACATACCTTTATACCTAATAAAACTTTTTTTCTTCCAAAGAGAAAATTCATCCAACTTATCTGACAAGCTACAAATATTCTCCCTTATTGTTATTTGATGAGCTTTAGACCAGTGGTGGTATTCAGCCAGTTCACACCGGATCGGGAGAACTGGCAGCGATAATTTGGTGTGCGTCGCTGAACCAGTAGCAACTTCTGGCTGGCCATGCCCACGAACTGATTACCCAGTCACCGGTCGCTCACTTGCCCCACCCACTCTATTCTTGCTTGCTCTGCCCAGTCACTCCTCACTCCACACTTGGTCCTCATGGCTTAACCTGCTTTCCCACACGGTACCTGGCCGGGTCCTCATGGCTTATAACCTGCCTTCCCACACGGTGCCTGGCCCAGTGCCCCAATTGAGCAGCTTTGATCTTCCTACTCACAGGTAAGCCTGTGAGTCACACTAGTCCCCCCAGTGTCCCAGGAGCTTTCCTCCCCCTCCTCCACTGTCCCCCAAGCTTGCCAAGCCCCCCCCCACCATTCCCGGGTTCACTTGGCTAGCTTCATTGCTGGCACAGCCCCATCCCAGGTGGGAGCGCTGGTTGTGGCCTAGCTAGCTGTTGCCCCCCAATCCCTGGGCTCACCTGGTGGGACTGGGAAGGTGGATGTCCCTGCACATGTGAGCAATTTGCTCCTTTCTTTTCCCCGGGAGAAGGACGATGGAGGCCGGAGTAGCAACGCCGCTTGTTTTCTTCCTTCTCCCAGGGGATGTGCCATTTCCAGTCTGGCCTGGTCTGGCCAGTGCGTGGGCAGCCGGCCCTTGGGGGGCATCTCTACTGCACTGAGAGGGGTGGCAGAAGTGCGCATGTGCAGCAGCCCGGTATTTCCGCCCATCCTGCTCTCCCGGAATATCACCGCTGCGGACATTCGCTCGGACCCGATGGAAAGCGCATAGCCTCAGTCCCCTGAGTCCAGACTGCTGTCTGGAGGCATTTGTTCGGCCTTTGTGGCATCTTCTGCTATGGGCATACATGAGGTTATAGCTCCTTGGAGGTTACCAGCTTTCCTGGCTTCCTGTGCCGGATCCACTTGTGAGAATACTGCTTCATGTGCAAGTGGAGGGTGCTTGTGCTTGTGTGCAAAGCTCTACTTGTGTGAGCAACAGAAATTTACACTCACACGCAAAGCTCCACTCGTATGAATAGAGTGTACTTGTGCATGAAGCTCCATTTACACGAATGAAGCTTCATACATGAGCACAAGTGCCCTCCACTCACACGAATCTTACCCACAAATGCAAGATTCTTCTGCCTGCTGCTTGCATAAGTGGACTTTCACACATGTGCACTTGCCCATTTCTCCCATGGCTTCAATAGGCCATGGTTCAATAGTGAGCCATGACTTGTGGGCTGAGGACCCATTCTAATGTTCTGCTCTGCTCTGCTCTGCTCTGCGCTGCTCTGCTCTGCTCTCAGTGTAGATGGAAAAACAACAGAGTAATAATATGACAAAAAAAGAAAGTAATAGAAAAGATGAGAAGGTATACAGCTATATTACATGGGTAAATATACTCATATATAAGACAATACACTGGGAATGAGTTCAGCAGAGTGATGGCATGAAGAAAGAAATGTTTCTGTAGTTGTTTTGGCATGCAGTTCCTGTAGCGAGGAGAGGAATTGAAACAGTTTATATCCAGGATATAAGAGGTCTGTAGATACATTTTCATCCCTCCTGACGCACGTAATATACAGGCCCTCAATGAAAGGCCAGCTGGTTGCAATTACTTTTTCTGCATCCTAACTATTTGTTTAAGTCTGTTCCTCTCCTTACAGTTATAGACATACAAATGACAAACTCAATAAATCCTCTGCAGAAATGTACCAGCAGGTCCTGGGGCAGTCTGAATTTTCTGATTTGATGCAAGAAGAACATTCATCAAATTTGCAGATGACACCAGGCTAGCAGGAATAGCCAACACCCCAGAAGATAGGCTTAAGATACAGAAGAATCATGAGAGACTTGAATATTGGGCATTATCTAACAAAATGAAATTCAATAGTGAAAAAAGTGAAGGTTCTACATTTAGGCAAGAAAAACAAAATGCACAGGTGTACATGTGGCACCTTGCTTAATAGTAGTAACTGTGAGAGGGATCTTGGAGTCCTAGTGGACAATTACTTAAATATGAGCCAGCAGTGTGCTGCAACTGCCAAAAAAGCTAATAAGTTCTAGGCTGCATAAATAGAGGGATAGAATCAAGATTACTTAAGGGTTAATACCACTTTATAATTCCTTGGTAAGGCCACACAAGGACAGTTTTGGTCGCCACAATGTAAAAAAGATATTGATACTCTAGAAAGAGTGCAGAGAAGAGCAACAAAGGGGATTAGGGGACAGGAAACTAAAAGACATAAAGAATAATTGCTGGAACTGGATATGTCTTGTCTTATGAAAAGAAGAATTATGTCATGCCCCTGTTGGAGACTGACTCCAGGGAGAGAAGGAGCAGCCAACAGGGAGTGGGAGTGTGGCTTTCGAGGAGGCTGGGGAAGGACAGAGGCCAGCTGGGCAGTCAGAGGAAGACCTAGGCCCATTCCCTCTCCATCCTAGGGCACGCAGGGAGAAGAGGATAAGAGAGAGACATGAATGGCATGATTTACGGAGGAGGAAAGGGCCTTGATCCTCTTCATGGGCTGCAATTATGAATACTGGTTAAAAAGACAGACATTTGCATGGGCCAGTGCTGGAAACTGTGTGGAAATATTTCTAGTCTGTCGTTCCTCTCTAAGTTTGGTGTCCCAGTGTGTGTTCCGATATCTGTGGATGTCTTCAAACCCTTATCTTGCCTGGTTCCCTTAATTGCTTCAGTTTGGTTTGTGTTGTTTGTACTCTTTATAATTTATAGGTATTTTTAGTTTAAACAGCATTTTCTCCTTTTCATAACTGCTTGTGAGGGAGGTTTTGTTTCCAGTCAAGGATATTTGGAGCTTTGAAGCAAAGTGAAGGAATAAAAGGGGCTTCACCTGTTTTTGTGACTGTGTTTATTTTGTATCCCACCCTGGATCATCACAGTCTAGGGGTGACATGATAGCAGTGTTATGATATCTCGAGGTCTGCCATAGAGAAGAGGGAGTCAAGCTATTCTTCAAAGCACCTGAGAGTAGGATAAGAAGTAATGAGTGGAAACTAATCAAGGAGAGAAGCAACTTTGAACTAAGGCAACATTTCTTGACAGTTAGAACAGGTAATCAGTGGAACTGCTTGCCTCCAGAAGTTGTAAATGGCCCAACACTGGAAGTTTTTAAGAAGAGATTGGATAACCATTTGTCTGAAGTGGTGTAGGATTTCCTGCCTAAGCAGGGAGTTGAACTCGAAGACCTCCAAGGTCCCTTCCAACTCTTGTTATTCTCTTCTATTCTTTGTTGTGCCTTTTTAATGATGGTTTTAATATTAGGTGTCCATTTTAAATCCTAGGAAATTATAGAATCCCAAAACCTGAAGCACTCTACTGTTGATGTTGTATTGTCTAATATAATAAGAGATGATAAAATAGGAGGGCTCCTAAAAGTCACCCTCATTTCTACAGTTTTAAGCATGTTCAGCTCCAGATTGTTCAGGCTGCACCACAGGCCAGTTGTTCAACCTCCTGTCTATATTCAGACCCATCACTGTCTTAAATGAGACCAATGATTGTTGTATCATCTGTAAACTTCGGTACTTTAACAGAGGGATCCTTAGAGATGTAGTCATCAGTATATAGAGAAAAGAGGGGCGCCTGTGCTTATTGTTCAGATATTCAGTGTGATTTTCCTTAGCTTCACCTTCTGCTTTATATGTGTCAGAAAGCTTGTAATCCACCTACAAGTAAGGACAAGCACAGCTAGCTGCATCAGTTTGGATGAAGAATTTCTGGAATGATGGTATTGAAAGGTGAGATGAGGCCTACAAAAGGGACTCTTGGATAGGCCTCTGAGGATTCAAAATGTTGCAAGGTATAGTGCAGTGCCATATTGACAGCATTATCTGCCAATCTATTTGCACAGTAGGAAAACTGCAAGGGGTCTAATAGTGGATCCATCTGATTTTCAAGTGGGCCAGCATTAATCTTTCAAAGATTTTCATAACTACAGATGTCTGGGATTCTTGGACTATATATTTAAGTGTGGAAATCTAACATACGATCAAGTGAATGGATGTATTGCCAGTGCTAGGTGGGGTCAGTAGTAGAAACAGTTTATTGTGTGGAGATTCCTATGTGATACACAACTGGGACACTTACAGAATAATGAGATGGAGGTTGCATTCAATGTAAAGTAACATGTTTGAAATCAGAAGAACTGTTCAATGTTTATTCTTTAGTTTTGTTGTCAGGTTTTAGCCTGCTTAAAGCAAATTGCATACTAATTACAGTATTATTTTTTCCCAATAGACATGTTATATATGTGAAGAGCAAGGCAGAGAGAGCAAAGCAGCTTCAGGTGCTTGCATGACCTGTAATAAACATGGATGTCGTCAAGCTTTCCATGTAACATGGTAAGTAAACAGAAAGGACAGTCCTTTTTTTTCCTGTGCTATCTTTGTTACCTAGATAAATTTATATGTTTATTTTTTTTCCCCATGTTTTATTTACTTTATTTGTATAACATAAAAATTCCATTTCAGTCAAACTGTATTGTCTGGGTACAATTGTTTTTAGGCAATCGTAATCAAAATGTTTACAATAGCATTTGTCACAAAACATTAATACTATAATAATAATAATATTTAACTTGTCTACTTTAACAACAAATTTCTGTTTTAACATTTATCCTTTTTATGCCCCCACATTTCTAACTTCTGTTTTTATTGTCTAGCCATTGATAAAATAAGTCCCATGTCAAAAAGTATTCAGTTTCTTTTTTGTCTTTAATAGTAAGTGTCAGTCTATCCATTTCTGCACATTCCAATATTTTCTTAATTACACTCTCTCATCTGTTGGGATCTCATCATACTTCCATTGTTGAGCATATACAATTCTAGCTGCAGTTAACACATGTAAAATCAAGTATAATCCCTTTGTCATATTTTCCCAGCAGAATGCCCAATAAAAATATTTCTCGTTTCATATCTATATGCTGTTTTATCATTTACCAAATATTTATTTTTGTCCATTTTTTGGCTTTTGGACATGTCCATCACATACGTAATATGAACCAAGTATTTGATTGTACTTCAAACATTTAGCAGATCTATCCTTACATTTTTGCTAGTCTTGCTGGTGCAAAATGCCATCTATAGAACATTTATAAAAATATTCTTTATTTGCAGTTGATATAGTCAATTTAACATTTCTGTTCCACAATTTCTGCCATTTGTCTAATTCTGTTGAATATCCAAAATTTTTAGCCCAAACAATTATTGCCTGCTTTACCTGCTCATTTTCAAGTTTAATACCTAATAAGTAACAATATCTGGTCCAATTCTGTTAATTCTTTGTTAAAACCATACATTTTAGCATCTTTCTCATATTGAGATTGTATCTGTATTTGTGGCCACCGTGCAATGTCCATCCCTTGACTACTAAGTTCCTGCTTAATTCTTAATTCCCCTTTTACATTCAGAATATCTTTATATCTTACAATTTTTTCCATATAAATAACATTAGGATGTATCAATGCTTCCGTTGTGGAAAACCAGACTGTTTATGTTGCCACAAGTCACCCAGCGTTATTTAGACAAGTTACATTTAATAGATGTATTTTACTGTTGCAATATCTCAAGGAACTTTCCTCCCCCCCCCAATTTATCTTCAAATGCTGCTTCCTTTTACATATCATATACCGTATTTGCCAGCGTATAAGACGACCCGGCGTATAAGACGACCCCCCCCCCCCCGGTCATCCAATATTTACACAGTGTATATGTTATTCTGTGTTGGTCAGCCAAACAATCCCAGCGGGGTCACCGGAAACGCCCTCCAGAAATCCCCGGGGCTGCAGCGGCAGGGCGGAGTGCCAGGGGTCGTGGGAGGAGCAGGAAGGCGGGCAGCCTTCACATGGCCCTGCCTGGGGCGACAGGAGCGACCCACGCTCTCGCTTGCCCCAGTAGCTGCAGCCTCGGGCAGAGCGAGGCGAGCGGGATTTGAACCTGATTCAGAGACGCGGGGAAGCTCTTGGCAGAAGCGACACGGGGGATCCGGGAAGCCAGAGGCGCCTTCGCTGCGTCCCACAAGCATCCGATAGCCAGCAGTGGATATACCAGCGTATAAGACGACCCCCCCACTTGGAGGCATGTTTTTCAGGGCAAAAAAGTCATCTTATACGCCGGCAAATACGGTAGATACTTTATTGATTAGTTTTACAGCTTAATTGCTCCAAATTAAAAGGTCAGTTAACAACCAAATTGCAGAATTTTGTTAAGGAGCCATGCTTGCAATCTTCAGCAGCTGACCCTTCCTGTTTTTCTTTGTTTTCATTTTGTTTTTTTCAGTGCACAGTTTGCAGGACTTCTTTGTGAAGAAGAAGGTAACGGTGCAGACAATGTCCAATACTGTGGTTATTGTAAATACCATTTCAGTAAACTGGTAAGAACTTGTTGAATTCAACACTGCAATTCCTCCATTTCATAAATACATCATTTTACTTTTGGGCTGGTTGCATTTATGCAAGTAGTGATTAAAATTTAATCTTTTGAACTGTTTAATGTGTTTCTTTTAACAGTCATGTAAAATTCAGTGCATCATAATGTTTAAAGATTGGAGTTTCATTCTCCAATTTTATACAATAAAGAGGTGGGTTTTCATTTTGGGAATATCCTGAAGAATATCCATAATTTTGGCCAAAATATATTTGGACAAATGTCGCCCAGATATTTTTTTGCTATTGTGTAAATGTAGCATAATATTTGTTTTATATAAAAAAGTTAATCTAGTCTATGATCCTTGATGTTTTTGAATTTCAAATTGTAGCATTTTTGGGTGTAAATATTTATGATAGATTCCATTAGTTAATGAATATTGATTTTATGAGAGTTCAAAACAATTTTCACATAACATTCTCTATTGTTACAGATTTTATAAATTGGTATCAGTCATAGGTCTAATTCATTTTTTTTTCAATTGTGTCCTTTATTTTAATATGAAGGATATAGCTACATTTGCTTTTACAGTGATACCTTGGTATTCAACTGCTTTGAAACTCATCAAACTTGACACTCAACACTATTGATGTGAAAATTTTGTCCTGGTACTCATCATTTGTTTGGTACTCAATACACAAATTTATTGGTGTTGGCTACCTTGTTCACTCATTACATTATTCCTTGTGGGAAAAGTTTATTTGGTATGCTACATTTTTGGTACTCATCATGCCTCCCAGAACTAATTAACGATGAGTACCGAAGTACCACTGTACTTTCAAACTCTTAATTTGTACTTTTTTCAAATAATATTTAAATTGTCATGATGGATTCCTACAAGTTTAATATTTATTGTTTTATTCTACCTTTGCTGTGAAAATTCAAAAATCCACTAAAAAAGATGAGAAATTGTAAAGTGCATGATCCTTAGAATGCAATGTAAAAGTATTCCAAAGATCTGTAACTAATAGTCTTCTATTTTAATATGGAATTTGAATAGACTTGGGATCTTAGAATGAAACTTTATAAGCATTATACATAGAACTCATGTATTTCTGATGTATACACAGGTTCTGTTTACCACAATAGTAAATTGAAAGTTTAAATAATTTGGTATTTCTTATTCCTGGTTTTGAACCTTCCAACATTTCTAATATTTATACATATTTTTTCTCATACAGCATCCTTTATTTCTAGGTCCAATTAAATTTTTTCTTTCTGAAATTTCACTTTATGCCACTGTCATCCCGCTTGATAATCTTTAGCTTGGATTTTGTTCTCATGTGCATTGCTGACAAAAGGTATTTGTTTCAGTTTATATTTGGATCAAACATTTAATACATTTCATTTAGTTACTCTCCTTATCCAATTTGATTGTCATTAACTCTTTAAACTGTGTGCATAAATATTGATTATATTCCATCAAGTTGATATCTATTAGTAGCAACATAGACTTTCTGCTAGAATCAGATGATGCAACTAGATGATCTTCTCCCAACATGGGCCTTCAGATCTTCCAGTGGTGAATCAGTTGCCATTGTAAATAGTCCATCTACCTTAGTAGCAGTCGCCTCTTCTGCTCTTTCCTTCTATTTTTCTCATTATAAATTTATCAAGGGACTAGTTTTCATATATTGTGTCCAAAATTTAATAATTTGGTCATTTATGCCTTGAGTGGGAAGATTGATTAGTTTTCCCTTTTTTGATTTTTTTTATCTCCATAGTATTCCCAGGCTCTAACATCAATATTCAAAAGCTTCAGTGCTCTTTCTATTCTGCTTCATTGGAATCCAACATATACTTCCATAGAGTGTCCAGGGAAAACCATTGCTAGCAAACAATTGCTAGATGTAGACATGTAATGGAATCTGTATATCTTTTCCATGACCTTCATTGTTACCCTACCAAGTATTAGTCTGGCTCTAGCAGTTATTTTGAGACTGTAAGTAATAATACTTTCAGCATCTGGATGACAGTCCCATTTGCAAAGGAACTTAGCTTATTATATACACAATCCAACACACATGTCACAAGTATATGACTACACATGATAAAACCTGAATCTTACAAATTGCAATTGATCTGTATTTTCCTACATTAATATAATAGTCTGTAATTCAAAAATTAAGATGACCCAATTCCTTTACATGATGCATGTTTCTTTAAACACATATGTAGTACCATACATTATAAACCTGTATTATCACCGCCTTGCATGAGGTAATAACAACAGGGTCTTATATACTCTCCCTTGTTTATTCAACCAGATGTTGAGTATAGTTTCAATATATATTAAGGACATTGAATTTCAAAATTAGAGTTGTGATTTTCAAATTAGAAATATCAATAATTTGTGCTGTTGCTATGGCACTGATAACTAAAAATGCAACTAATTGGAACCGTATACAATAAACATCAAGGAGAACAGAGAAAAAAAATGGAGTAAGATTAAGATTTATTTCAGTGAATTATTTTCAGTTCATTGTCTCTAAAAACCTCTATCAAAATGTTTTCTTCATATTGTTTGCGCACAATGTATATAGCATCTGTTTCGGCATAGAGTTCCATTTGGAAAACCCTTGAGCAGAAATAAGTTTTGGTGGGAGACATGCTTCCATTCTCATATTAAAAAAGTAATTCATTCTTTTTTTAAAAAAAGGACATTCACAAAAGCAAAAAGCATAATTTTCTTCTTCTTGATCATGGCAGAAACTTTCATCTCAACCAATCTATTTATCAAATATTGCTTTGATTTAATTAGATTTGATTTCCTGTCCTTCATATCTGTCATTTTTTTCTATTTATTATACTTTGACTATTTCTTTGGATGACTTGGTGTATAGATCCAGGCCATCAAG
The DNA here is from genome assembly GCA_033807585.1 of Hydrophis major. Taxonomy (NCBI): domain Eukaryota; kingdom Metazoa; phylum Chordata; class Lepidosauria; order Squamata; family Elapidae; genus Hydrophis; species Hydrophis major. The sequence goes on from CM066343.1 coordinate 113,448,742, forward strand.
CCAATCCCGGAAGATCAATGGGGGCATGGATTCTACTCAATTGTCTTGTTCAAAAGACCTCGGGGGATGGAGACCAATTCTGGACCTCAAAAAGTTAAATGTCCATTCGATGTACAAGAGGTTCAAAATGCACTCTCTGCAGTAAATCTTGGACAGCATCAGAGAGGGCAACCTCCTGTCATTGTGGCTTTATCTCCACATCCCCATCCATCCCTGGCACTGACGATATCTCAGGTTCTGTTACTCGGATCTTCACTTCCAGTACAGAGCTCTACGGTTTAGCCTTAGCTCCCAGGTCATTCACAAAGATCCTGGTGGCATTGGCGGCGCACCTCAGATCCATCCTGGTGCTGTCTCCAGTGCTACCTGGATGATATTCTAATCCAATCGTTCTCATCCCAGTTTGCCCAGCAGGATCTAGAGACTACAATCCATATTCTTCAGGAACATGGATTCTCGATATACTTTCAGAAAAGTCACCTGGTTCTGACCACTCGACTGCTCCATTTAGAAACAGTGATAGACACCAGGCTGTGTGAGGTCTACCTTTCCTAGGAGTGACAGGACTGTATCAAGTCCTTGGTCACTCAAATCAGGATGGAATGCTTGGTTCCATTGTTAGTTCTCTCTCAACTCCTGGGAAAGATGGTATCTTGCATAGCCATTGTTCTATGGGCCAGAATGCACCTAAGGACTCTGCAATGGTTCCTCCTGCAATTCCAGAGTCAAAGTCAGGGTTCCATTAGAGACTCTCAGGTCCCTCAGAGTCCCTCATCGCGGGTAGTGGTGAGTATCCTCAGCGATAGCCAGGGAAACACTATTCAAGGAGCCCAGCCACCTGACCTTGACCGCAGGTGCCAGCCTTTTCAGATCAGGGGCCCATCTCCAACAACAATTGGCTCAAGGACAATGGTCTCAGGCAGACCTGAAGAACAACATCAACTGGCTGGAGCTCTGAGCTATCCACCTTGCCCTTCGTCACTTTGAAGCCACGGTAGAGGGACAACACCTATTGATTTTGACAGACAATGTAGCCGCAAAAGCGCATATCAACTGCCAGGGGGGCACCCATTCGAGGTCTCTCATGCACGAGGCGGACCAACTATTTCTCTGGACAGAGACTCACCTGAGTTCCATCAAGGTGGAACACATCTCGGGGTTGGCACATGTGCAGGCAGACTTTCTCAGCTGGAGCACGGTGGATCACTCAGAGTGGCGACTGTCCCATTGGCCCAGATGGCAATGGTTTGCAGACCTCATCAGACTTTGTGTCCCAGCCTTGGAGAATCCCTCAAGACAGGATCTCTCTCAGCCAGGGGGTCTTGGTCTATCTGGAGCCTCAGTGGCTCCAACTGGCCTCCTGGCACTTGAGAGGCAGCTCCTGATGAGGGACAACTTCTCAAGAAGGGTGATTCAAACAATACAGGCTTCCAGGAGGCCTTCCACCAACATAATTTACAATTTTACTTGGAAGGCATTCTGTAGTTGGTGTTAAGTCAGGTCTGGATCCCACAGCAGTCTTCACCCTCAGATCCTGCACTTCTTGAAAGAGAGTCTGGATAAAGAGTTAGCCCCTAATACTATCCAAAAACAAGTAGCAGCCTTGTCTTCAGTATTGACTTATGGGGACTTAGACTCCATAGCGTGTGCTCCTTTTTGAGGGGGGCAGCTAATTTAAAGCCACCTGTTGTTCACAGGTATCCAACCTGGTACTTAGCTAAGGTTTTACATGCCCTTACCTTACCACCTTTCAGACCTCTCAGGTCTACGAGTCTGCAGTTTTTGTCCTTTAAAGTCACCTTTTTAGTCGCCATCACATCAGCCAGGCGAATTTCAGAACTAGCTGCTCTCTCTGTAAAAGAGGAACTCTGCACCTTCCACGCAGACAGGGTGGTTCTATCTCTGGATCCCTCCTTCATCCCCAAGATCAACTCCTGGTTCCACCAGGCCCAGGAGATAGTGTTGCCCAATTTCTGTCCAGCTCTGTCCCATCCGCTGGAACAGAGATGGCACACTCTGGATGTAAAGAGGGCCTTACGCAGGTACATAAAACAGACTTTGCCTCACCAAAAATCTGAATCACTGTTTGTCTCATTTCAACCTTCCTTTCTGGGTTCCGAGGTCACTCAATTGACCATAGGCCATTGGATAAGGGTGTGTATTGCAAAGGCCTACGAGACAGAGTCGATTCTGGCTCCCAGATGATTGACTGCTCACTCGACTCAAAGCGCTGCACGGGCATCACAGGCTTCGATCGAGGAAATCTTTAGGGTAGCAACATGGTCCTCACCATCTCCCTTTGTGCACCACTGTAAGTTGGACTCCTTTGCCTCTTCTGAGGCTGCCTTTGGAAGGAGGGGAATTCAGCGAGTGCATTTAGCTAGGGGAACTCAGGACCACAATTCCTGCCCATAGGGAAACCAGGCTTTGGTATGTCCCAGCTCTGGATTCTCCAATCGTCGTGCTGGAGAAAGAGCGTTGTCTTACCTGAACTCTTCTTTTCATCACGACAATGGAGAATCCATTCCCTCCCTAAGAGGCAGCTAGGTCTTCATCCAGCACAGTAGCACCGGAGGAGCCAGTGCTACCAACAAGTCCTTCAGATGCCGCGCCTTTGTTATGAATGAGGAAAGTGACAGTTGACAAGGGGTATTGCTAAAATTATGGACTCAGTCTCCAGGCAGAATGGCATGTGTCAACCCAGTTATGGATTCTCCAATCGTCGTGATGAGAAGAAGCACTCAGCTAAGACAATGCTCTTTTTCTTTGATATGGAACAATATTAAATAATCAAATCTTATTCTAAACCCAGCTCCAGCATTTCTATTCTGGATTTTTTATAAGATTATTCCCATTGATATTATGATAGGAATACCAACAGTCCTCTGGGTCTCCAAACTCTAATGATATCTTAGGTTAATGCTTTCTTTTCATCATATTTATGGAAGTGAAAGTAGGCAGTCATTTTGCTAGATAGCAACAATAGAAAGAAATGTGAAAAGGTAACAGTCATTTCCATAATTAGCTATCAACATTGCTACTTGGAATTGCTTTAACCATGGCGCATCAAGAAAAAACTTCTCTAATGACTGGCTGTGTAGTATGAATTTAAATGCAGTGTAACTTCCTTTAGTTGAAATAATAAAATATACACGATTTTAAGACATACTTCTAGTGATGTATAGATTATTTGGCTTATTTTGAAAAGAAAATTGTGAAATTTCACATGTGCTTTATTTCTGACATAATGGCATTTTCTATGAAAAAAAGTGCTTTAAAACAGTGGTCGCCAACTGGTGGGCCATGGCCCACAGGTGGGCCTTGAGAAAATTTTGGTGGGCCGCAGAGAAATCTCCCAAAGCAATTAATCCAGGCTGCACAGAAACACAAGGCTATGCCGCCCACATGGCCCACAGGAATGCTCCCGCCCACTCACTCCTTACCCCGACAAACTTGCCTGCTAAAATTGCGATTTTTTCCTTTTTCCAACCATCATCTGTTCTGCTGTGCCGGGAGATTTAGATTAGCTAGGAAGCAGAAAATGGTTGGATTTTTTGCTTTCTAGCTAGTCTTTAGATCTTCAGCTCTGCTTCCCTTAGGACTGAAGGTTTGCTTTCAAGCAAATTCAGTGCAGACTCACAGCAAGCAAATTTGAGAGACTGAGCTAGCCGATGGCAGATAGATAGATCACTGAATGATTTTGTGAGCAACTCAGTCTGCTTTGCCTGATTTTGGGTAAAAATTGCTTTTTTTTTTTTTATAAAAAAATCAATACTTACATACATGGTGTGTTGTGAGTTAATTTTTTTTTTAAAAAAAAACAAATTTTATTAATTTTACAGAGAACACAATAAAACATAAACAAAACTAAAAGATCTTTTCTGAAGGTTGTCTGATCCCGGGTTGAAACTCTTCACACAGACACAAATTCAAACATCATATTCACTTTATATATCCTTCCATATCTTATTATCATTTTCTTTTTTATATATATATATAAACCATTTTTATCAATTTTATATAAACAATGCACAAGGCATAACAGCTTATAAGTTCTTTTCTAAGAAAAAATAATAAAAGAAGAAAACCAATAGAACATAACAATTCCAAATTATAGTATCAATACTTTGTCTATTTAATTTCATATCTTATCCCAACTTCTCCTTTTCATCCAAATTATTTCTTATTAATTAAATTTTTTTTTGCCTTTTTTCAATATACAACATCCAAACAAAAACAAAAACAAAAACAAAACCTTTATATATCCTTTCATATCTTATTACCATTTTCAATAATATTCTTTGTTTGTTCTATTTCCAACTATCCATTCATCTTTTTTCTTTTATTATACTTCTCCCATAAACCAATTGGAGTAACGTCTATAACTCATTACCCTAACTTAAAAGTACTTCATATAACAATTTTTCTTGGGATTCTGTTTAATAGGTTCTAAAATTACACAATGAATTTTATACTCTAAATACACATATAAAAACCACAATCTTATGTACCCTCCAGAATCCCTCTTTTATCCTAAATTAAGTTCACCCATTGTCTCTAAATAAACTTTTTTTCTTTAGATCTTGCTTCCCCCCATTGAGGCTTCTCCTCCCCCCCTTTCTCTCTTGCTTATTCTTCTCCTTGCCCTTTTTACCCCTTTGTCTTTCCTCCTCCCTTTTCTTACTCCCTTTCCTTTGCTTTCTAACCTTGCCTCCACCTTTCCGCTCATTTTTCTCTTTGGTTGTTTTTATAATTCTTAAAATCCCCTTTTTCTTATCCTTTTTCTCCTCCTCCCCGGAAAGAACCCATTGTTCATCAAAGATGGCTTCTTCTTCCTTTTCTTCTTTGTCCCAGTCCTTCTGCTGCGTAGTCAACTTTTCATAAGTACATAACGCCATTTCTAAGAATTGAAACAAAGTGCCCAAAGTATCTTCTTTTTTATATTTTTGATATTCAATCTTTAGTTCATCCACAAGCGATGCCATTATGAAAAAAGAAACTTTTCCCAAAACAACCACAAATATTTTTAATCAAAAATAATTCAAAAAAAAATAAATTCCAAAAATTAATACTTTTCTTCCTTCTTCTCTTTCTCTTTCTGGGGTTAATGTTTAATCAAAGAGGTCCAATTACCATATACCTTTCTTTGGGATTCTAGGCAATCTCCTCCTTTTTCAGCTTCTGCTCCAATTTTTTTTCCTCTCCCTTCCCACTTGCAATATCAATTTTAAATAATCAGAAATCCATACCTCCAACAAGGGTTTTCCAATTTCTTAAGTTTTTCAATGTCCAAAAACCCTTTTGTCCCTTAGCTTCAACTCTCAAAACAATTCACTTTCAATGTCCAATATGTCCAAACATATCTGCTGTTTCCATGGGGTGGGAGAGTGAAGAAAAAAAAAAGTTCCCTTTAACAGCTTCTCCGCCGCTTTCGATCTTCTTATCTTTGAATTGTATCCTCCAGCAATTCAAACAGCTCAGTTCCAACCAATTTGAAAGATGTTACTTGACCCGGCTCAGACAGCACTTTCACTCTTCTTACTTCCTCCAGCGCAATCTTACCCGGTTGCTGGCTTCTTCGTGGTGGCCATTGCTGACCGCTGCTCCACCGCCTTGGGAAAAAGGGGTTTTTCCGGAGGAGGAGGGGATCTGTGACACCCCCAACCCCCTGTCCAACTCCCCCCTCTCTTCAGCTGTCCCTACAGGGCAGCCATATCCCCCTGACCCATCTGGGTCGGGGGTACCTCGGCGGCTAGCACAGCAGGAATCGCGAGCTGTCGCGAATTCCTGCTGCCCCGAAGCCACGTGAAACCGGAAACCATGTTGTGAGTTAATTTTGTTAGTTTGCTTGCTGGCAAATTTTATGAGATTGCTTACAAGCAAAATTTATTTGACAGACTGAGCTAGCCAATGGCAGATAGATAGATTTCTGAATGAATTTGTGATTCTGTGAGCAACTCAATTTGCCTGCCTGCTTTGCCTGATTTTGGGTAAAAGTTGCTCTTTTTTATCAAAAATTCAATATTTATATAAATATTTATAATATTTACATACAAGCCATGCCCAGGCAGTCACATGACCACCAAGCCTCACCCACAAATTAGGCCACACTTATAGAACTTGTTAGTGGTCCCTGGGATCTAAAATTAAGTTTGATGGTTGCTGAGGTCCAAAAGGTTGGCGACCCTTGTTTTAAAAGATCATTTTTCAGGTTGCTTTTTTTAACTGATGTGATAGGAGGACTTTATACAAAGCTATTTAACTGGACAGAAATGGAATTTCATTTTGCTTTAAAAAAAATAATAAAACATTGATTAGAATGTCTAGAAACTCAGTATAGGAGAGCCAGAATGTTATCATCCACAATGAGCATCTCATTATTATTCATCAATAATTCCTCAGTTTTAGTTTATAAGAATCACATTGATAACAGACCATAATTAGAGTCCATGTAAGTTGCAGAACTGTCCAATGTGTAGGCATTATTGGATATGATTCTGTCTGTTATACCTGCAATTCTGGTTGCAGCAGTAGTTCACATCACACTTTTCTAGATGAACCTTCTAGTGAAGAAAATGCTACTCTTTTTATTAGTGCCAGTGGTTTGATTTAATTATTAATTAAATTAATGAATGTTTACAATACTGACTTGTCCCTTACTTTTCTTGCAGACTTGTTCCAGTACTAATATTTTGATATCATCTAGTATACTTTTTTTTCTAGTGTCACTTTGATAGATACAGTCATGTGAAAAAGACACTACATTCTTTTTGAATTCTGTGGTTTTATGTATCAGGATATAATAAAAAGCACCTGGTCCTTATCAGTTCTTAAAAGTAGATAAATATAATCTCAAATGAACAACAACACATGATATATTATACTATGGCATCATTTATTTTACAAAAAGAAAGTCAAAGTGGAGAAGTCATGTGTGAAATTAAATAGATCTTACGATTCAATCAATCATCTTTTAGCAGCAATAATTTGAAGTAATCATTTTCCGTATGACTTTATCAGTCTCTCACATCATTGTGGAGGAATTTTGGGCCACTGTTCTTTACAACATTGCTTCATTGAGATTTGTGGGCATTTGTTCATGCAGAACTGTCTCGAGTTCCCATCACAGCATTTCAATCAGGTTGAAATCTGGACTTTGATTGGCCCATTGAAAACATCTTGATTCTTTTCTTTTTCAGTTATTCTGTTGTAGATTTGCAGGTGTGCTAGGGATTATTGGCCACAGCCACACCCAGTTTAGCGAAGGGAAAAAAGGTCCTGATATGTCTCGTGATGCCACTGTGACATGAGTTGAACACCTCTGTCCTGTAGTATTTCAAACAAGTGACTATCCAATCTCTTCTTAAAAACCACCAGTGATGAAGCACCCACTACTTCTGAAGACGAGCTGTTCCATTAGTTAATTGTCCTCACTGTTAGGAAATTTCTCCTTAATTCCAGGTTGCTTCACCCTTTATTAGTTTCCATCCATTGTTTCTTGTTCTGCCCTCTAGTGCTTTGTAAAACAAATTGACTCCTCCTTTTTGTGGCAGCCTCTCAAATACTGGAATACTGTTATCATGTCACTCTTGGTTCTTCTTTTCTCTAAGCTAGCCAAATGGAAATCCTGCAACTGTTCTTCATATGTTTTAGTCTCCAGGCCTTTAATCATCTTAGTTGCTCTTCTTTGCACTTTTTCCAAAGTCTCATCTTTTTTGTAATGTGGTAACCAAAACTGGATGCGGTATTCCAGGTGTGGCCTTACTAAGGTTTTATAAAGTGGTACTATTATTTCATGTGATTTTGATTCTGTGCCTGTGTTTATACAACCAAGGATTACATTAGCTTTTTTGGCTACTAGAACTCCAAGGTCTTCAATGATGGAGATCAGCAAATTCCTAAAATTTAAGCTTTTATAGAGGTAGTCGTACTTGTGATGGGGCTGTCACAAAGAAGAGAGTGTCAACCTATTCTCCAAAGGACATGAATCAAGACAAGAAGCAATGGATGGAAACAAATCAAGAAGAGAAGCAAACTGAAACTAAGGAGAAATTTCCTGACAGAGCAACTAATTAATGGAATGACTTGCCTGCAGAAGCTGTTAGTGCTCCAACATTGGAGTTTTTAAGAAGAGATTGAATAATCATTTGTCTGAAGTGGTGGTACAGGGCCTGAGCAGCAGGCTGGACTAGAAGACTTCTAAGGTCTCTTGCAACTTTGTTATTTTGTTACGATCAATTGGTCAAGGGAAAGTATTAGCAGCACCTTGGTTGCTACTTAGTCTCTTCATACCTATGGAAGCAGTAAGGGTGTACTTAGTTTTTTCACACATTTATTTTTTGTAAAATAAATGATAACATAATGTAATATGTTATGTGTTATTATTCATCTTTGGTTGTACTTACGTACTTTTAGGAATTGCTAAGGACCAGATGATTTTTACTATGCCCTGGTACATAAAACCATACAACTCAAGGAGGGTGTACTTTCTTTTTCACATGACTCTACATTCTGAGTTTCTTCTTGGCTTCTGATATCAACCTGTCACCCTTGAATTCATGAAAGGTTTTACTCATTGTTCTCTTTTTCATGTCAAATTAAATAACAGTCGGTTGCACTTCTACAACTGCAGTTTGGGGTTCTGATATTAAGAATGATTTGAGAGTTGGTACTGATTTACACCAGTTCAATCCAGCTCAATTCTGCATATTCAACTGTAGTTTCTTCATTTTACTAAATAAATTTAACAAATAAGTAAAAAATAAAGATTTTTTCTCAGCCAAAGTGATTTAAACTTTTTATTCCATGAAGACTGTTATAAGTAGATTTGATTATGTATGTGGCATACCTTTTGCCAATTGATTAAGAACCATTCCCTTTTATCAGAGATGAAGTACTCCAGTTGGGCACTTCTCTGTTTACCACAAACCTCTCATTGATTTACGATGAGATGGAATCTTCACAAATATGGCCCTTTTATCTTTCAGATGTTACTAAAATCTGTACTAGGTGCAGGAGATAAATGTGGGTTTTTCATCTATTTACCCAAATACTTACCTACCTATCTAATTTTATTTAGAAGTTGTAAGCTGCCCAGAGTTGCCTTGCAGGGAGATGGGCAGCAAACAAATATTTTTACTTCAAGTGCTAGAATAGAGAGTTACATTGGGTAGCAAGCACTGACAGTCAAGTGTGCAATATTCTTTACTATCCACTTCCCAAGGATCTAATTAATAACTGTTACAATTACTATTTGGTTCTTGCTTTATCACCACTGTTATTTTCAAGTGTTCTTTTGCTGGTATACGGGAAAGAAAATTCACCATTTCTACAAAGGATATGATCTCCATTAATGTTTCACGACTTCATACATCCTTGCTTATTCATATAAAGGACAGATTATCATGTTAACTCTATTCATATTTTTATGCCATTCAAAAAATCAATACAGGGCCAAAGGTATGAAAAACTTTCCTTATTAAGGTTCCGCCAATGTGAAAAAGAACACAGATTCATATTTGTTTCCAGCAGAATGTGATGGAGGACAGGTTTTGGGAACATGAAAGGGAGAGCCTAGCTGGAATGTAAGATTCCTGAATCCTGAGTGCAGGGGAATGAAAACATAAGAAGGGAAATCAATGCAGTTCTTTCTGCCTTAATTATGTTAGATATGTTGAAGTGTAAAATTTGCAACAGCACTCAGATTTATATACTACTTCATAGTGCTTTACAGCCCTTTCTAAGCAATTTAGGGATATTGCCCGCAACATTCGGGTCCTCATTTTATCGACCTCTGAAAGATGGAAGAGTGAAATAATTTCAAGTCGGTCAGGATTGAACTGTAGGCATTTGTCAGAGTTAGCCTGCAATATATTGCATTCTAACCACAGTGCCACCACATCTATTTAAAAATTCTGTTCTATTAGATACATAGTTAATATTCTTCTCATTAACTTGTAGAAGGCTACTCAGAAATTGGTTATCTTTTGCATTAGGATATGCATCTGGGAGCCTGAGTAATTGTTCTGTCTTGCTGTACTTACTCTGCATGACGGGGGTGATACTAATTTTATTAGTATTTGTTTGATAGTTTAAGTTTTAAATTTTGACCTATAATGGCTAAATTAGCAAGTCAATGGAATTTATGGATTTGATCATTTAATGTCCAGGTCTGTTAAAACCCCAGTAATATATACTTCCAGGGAGTCTGAATGTTCATTCCATGTTCTTATTTTTGCCTGCTATGCTAGTGAACTGTAGTTTTTACATTAACCTAGCATATTTTACATAGAGTTATAATGGTTCTTGCTGCAGATATTACCATGTTCTGATCATTGCTTTTCACTCTAACCACCTTACTTCTAATATTTCCACTCATCCATACTTAGGATATTTCTTTCTGTTGCCTGAATGTTTATAGTGCCATTATTTTCTATATAAATAGGATTACTTCTTTTGAAAAATTAGAAAAATTCATTATCTGGTCTCAAAATCCAAAGTGGAGTTCCTTGTCTTTTTCTGACAGTTGGCAAATGGAAATTTATCCAATCACATTATGCCATATTACCAAATTATCTATGTCAGGGTCATAAAGATCATTCTATTAATGGTGGCAAACCTATGGCACATGTGCCAGAGGTGGCACGCAAGAGCCCTCTCTGTGGGTATGTGAACCATTGCCCCAGATCAGCTCTGATGCACGTGCGCCTTCCGCCAGCTAGTGTGTCTTCCGTGCATGCAGGAACACATGCCTGGGGGCACGGCATATGCACAGAGTGGGGGTGTGCATGCACGGGTGATGCAGGTGCATGCATGGGGATGCACACGCATTGCATTTTGGGGATGTGCACATGTGCTTTGGGCCCTCAATGCTGAAAAGATTAGCTATCACCTCATTAAGATTATCGCTTTCCTAGAAGAAGAGCTACTTACGAGAGTTTTGGAATAATTAGCTGATTGTAGTTGCACATTTGTGCCTGACCCTATTGATTTGATTTGATGAGAAGATTGGATGCCACTATTTTGAACAGTCCTAGGATTTTCCTAATGCATAGTAACTAGATTTTCACAAAGATTGTGAAGAACTAATTATTTAAGTTAATCTGTAATTCTTTAGATGATCATCCATGTAATGTCATACAGTGGTATCTCAGCAGACGTCATTAATTGGTTCTAAGAAGTATAATGAATACTAGAAAAAAAAAGAATCCCATGTAAACCATGTGTTCTCCGTAGAACTGCTGCGAGCATCCAGAGAGTGGGAGGTGCTTCAGTCTTCACTTCTCACAGGCTGAGCTGAAATTGAGGAACGCCCTCCTCCTCCACGTGACTCCTCCATGCGTTCCTCCCAGTTTTAGCTCAGCCTTCGAGAAGCAGGCAGCTTTTTCTAATTCCTTGGCCGTTTCAGGTGATCGATGAAAGTTGGATCAGGTTTGATTCAGTTTTCTTTCCTCTCCCTGCAAGGCTAGTGCGATCCCAAATTTAGTTGGTGGAGCGATTTCGCTCCCAGGAGGGAAGTAAGGGGTTGGAGCCTTTGTCCCCCCCCCTTCTAATCTATCCTCTGCCGTTCCAAGCGTGCTGGGCTCAGCCGCTTGGCCCTGTGCTGTATTTTAAAAGCGCAAATTGCGTCTTCCCCCCTAGAACGCCTCAGAGGAAGCAGCGCTTCCTCTCCCAGCTCTTTCCTTCTTTTTTTTGAAGTTGCGGTGGGCTGGTGTGCTTCTGAGCTGTGCATTCTGAGCCGGGCGGCCATTTTGGGCACGCCTCGTGGCCGGCGCCATTTGTTTTCCTAACAAGTAAGGCCTTTTTTCCCTTTACTTTGAGAGTGAGCTGCGAGGTGTTTTGTAGGCCCTTAGCGGGACTGTCAGGCCGCGTGGAGCCTTTATTTTTACTGAGAGAGCACTGTGGTCCTGTGCCCTGCTGTCTCTCTTAGTGTTAATATTGTTGGCTTTATTCCTTGACTCGCAGCTAGTTCAGAAGCGCAGGCACGTACTCTCCATGTTGTTGGGGGGCTGCCTATAGAGGCCTATCTCTTTTTTCTTATCTTGCCTTTTCACACTTGCTTGGCCTCAGCGTTCATTTGGTCTATTTGGAATTATTATTACTATTATTATTTGCTGTACCTTTTGGGGCTATTTGGTTTTCCTTACTTGAACCTGACCCCTTTTTTGTATTTAATAGCTAGTGTATATATTCAGAATTTTAATTTAATTGCTAGAATTGTTTTCTGTTTTTTTTATTGCATAAGGTTTTTTTTAAAAAAAAGAAAAAAAAAAGAATTATTTCAAAAAAGGGGACGTGACCCAATTTTAGGAAAACCGGTTTACGTTTGTAGGCTGAACTCCTAGGCGTGCCAACCGCCATTTTTCTTTCAATACCATGGCAGAGGCTAATCCTACTGGCTCTTCTCTGAAGGCCAAGTCTAAGACGCACTACCTTCGCAGAAGGGACAAGGATTCTTCCAGTGCTTCTCAAAGAGATGCCTTACGACGTCATAAGGCCCTAGAAAGGGAGTTTAGCAAGCGGGCTAAAGAGTCTCACTCCTGAACAACCGGCTGTTGTGGGTCTTTTTAAACCCCATTTATTTAAGTCCTTGCTTTTTAAGGCAAAGAACATTTCAGGTCTGGCCTCTCAGCCTCCTTCTGAACCCCCTCCATCGAGTCCAGAAGGTCCTGATGACCTTATGTTTAGACAGCCGACAGTGGCAGCAGACATTATTCCGGCCCCCCCAATCTTCTCAGATCTGGTAGCAAAGCAGTTGGCCTCGGTGGGTCCTTCTCCGGCCCCTTCTAGTCAGGACAAGAGGTTGTTTACCCTGGATTCGGATTTCTCAGCTATGTTAGATACCCCGGAAGTAGATGATCCAATTATAAGGCTTGCTTCTTCTTCCAATCCTACCGATGCAATAGAGGCACTGAAGCCGGAGGATAAGCGAGCGGAGATGGCGCTCCGGCGGGCTCACACCGCTGATGCCTGGGCTATCTGGTCGGCCACGGCCGCTTCCTTTTTCACCCGATCCTCCATCAGGTGGCTCAGACAGCTGAAGCAACACATTTCCCCAGCTGATACCAGAGCCCATCAAGATATTGCAAAGATCACGGCAGCGGCGGAATTTGCAGCCGACGCTACCTTTCATTCGGTTAAATTCTCATCCCGAGCTATTTCTTCCCATGTTTCTGCCAGACGATTGCTTTGGCTTTGACACTGGCAGGCTGATATTAAAAATAAGTCTAAGTTGGCTTCAGCCCCCATAGTAAAAGGGAAATTATTCGGGCCCGCTCTGGAGCCATTACTCCTGGAGACCCGAAATAAGAAAAAGTTTCTGCCTTCACTTTTTCGTAGGCAGGAAGCCAGGAGTTCCCAGTCTTTTTGGAGGGGCTCCTTTCGTCCCTCCTTCCAGTCATCATTCTCTCCTAGATTGAGGGCTCTCCCTCATTTTCGCCGTCCTACCAGGACTGGGGCGCCTCGGGAGACAGAGGCAAGAGAGGGGGCAGCTACAGAAGGTCCTTCAGGGGTTCCGGGAGTAGAGCGGCCTGCCGGCCCAGGTAGTGTTGCAGGTTTTCTTTCTATAGGCGGCCGCCTCAGGCATTTTGCAGACAAGTGGGAGGAATCCACCTCTGATACTTGGGTTATAGATTCAGTGCGCTTTGGCTTGACCCTGCAGTTTCTCTCTCCTCCCCCCGAACATTTCAGGGTTTCACCCATTTCTAGGAATCCTACTAAACGGGCTCTTATGACCTCTGCCATCAAACATCTCTCTGATATTAGGGCTATTCAACCTGTACCCCTCTCCCAAGAGGGAAGGGGTTTCTATTCACTTTTATTCTTGGTGCCTAAACATTCCGGGGGATGGAGACCCATTTTAGATCTTAAGAGGTTAAATCGTTTCATTGTACGCCATAAATTCAAAATGCAGACTCTGCAGTCGATTTTACAGGGCATTAGAGAAGGAGACTGGCTTACGTCAGTTGACCTTTCCGAGGCTTATCTCCATATTCCCATTCATCCCTCGTATTCTAAATATCTCAGATTTTGTTATAATAATCAGCATTTCCAGTATGTAGCCCTCCCCTTTGGTCTAGCCTCAGCCCCGAGATCTTTCACTAAGGTGTTGGCGGCTATTGCAGCTCACCTCAGACAAATTCCCATCTGGATCCACTGTTACCTTGATGATATCCTGGTTGTATCCCCTTCCCAACATCAAGCCGAGAGCGATACTAGCGCTACCCTCTCGGTACTTCAGTCCCATGGGTTCTTAGTGAACTGGGAAAAGAGTCAGCTTACTCCTTCCACTAGTATATCTCATCTAGGGGCTGTGATTGACTCTGTTGAAGGAAGGGTCTTTCTCTCTCAGGAGAGACTTATTAGTATCCGCATCACTATCAGAGATATCCGGTGGACCGGGAAAGCATCGTTGCTCAATTTATCTAGGGAAGCTAGTTTCCTGTATTTCCATTATTCCATGGGCTCGCTTGCATTCCAGATCTTTGCAATGGTTCCTCCTGCCATATCAGCGTTCAGGAAGGAGCACGTCAAGGTTTATAGTGAAGGTCCCGCCGAAAGTTCTCGCCTCCCTCCTGTGGTGGACGCGACCATCTGTTAACAGAGGTCAGCTATTCCAGGAACCTCAAAGGGTTGTTCTCACGACAGACGCAAGTCTTTCTGGATGGGGGGCCCATCTCCAGTCTCTCTCAGCACAGGGAGTTTGGAACCGTTCGGAGCGAAGTCGGAGTATCAACTGGTTGGAGCTTCGTGCAGTGTACCTGGCTCTGCGAACATTTCTTCATCGGGTAAGGGGGCGCCATGTCCTGGTCCTAACGGACAATACTACAACCAAGGCCCACATCAATCGGCAAGGGGGCACCCATTCCTCCCTTCTCATGAGAGAGGCTGAACGACTGTGTCGATGGGCAGAAGCGCACCTCTTATCCATCAGAGCGGAGCACATTTCCGGGGCCTCCAACGTCCAAGCAGACTGGCTCAGCAGGGCAACACTGGATCAGGCAGAGTGGTGCCTACACCCACATCTGTTCAGAGAAGCAGCAGTCAGGTTCGGTCAGCCCCTAGTAGACCTTTTTGCGTCTCCGCTCAACGCGCAAACACCGAGGTTCTTCTCCCGTTATCCCTCCAGCGGAGCAGAGAATCACGATGCCTTGCGTTGCCCATGGCCTCCCGGGCTACTGTACGCCTTCCCTCCGCTTCCATTAATCCCCAGGGTGATTCAAAAATTGATAGCCGAGAAAGCAGAGATCCTCATGGTGGCACCTTATTGGCCCAGGAGGCCGTGGTTTGCGGACCTCCGCAATCTGTCAGTATCTCCACCATGGAGGATTCCGTTGGATCAGATTTCGCTGTCGCAAGGTCCGCTGCTCCATCCAGAGCCACAGTGGCTACAGTTGGCCGTTTGGAGGTTGAGCGGGAAAGGATGATTGAGGAAGGCTTATCAGCACAGGTCATTAACACCATTTTGGCGGCTAGAAGACCTTCTACCACTCGCATTTATGATGCAACCTGGAAAAGTTTCTGTAACTGGTGCCACAAATCATTCATCGACCCACGCTCTCCTTCAGTTGCACAGATCCTGGCCTTTTTACAAGATGGCTTAGATGGAGGTTTATCGCCTAACACCTTAAGGAGGCAGGTAGCGGCGCTCTCAACGGTGGTTGCTGGCGGTCCTTTCGGTCCCCTTTCCCACCATCCTCGAATCAAGGCTTTTCTTAAAGGGGCTTCTAATTTGCGCCCGTCAGTAGTGCATAGGTACCCGACATGGGACCTTAATAAAGTTCTCCTGGCCTTGACTAGATCTCCTTTTGAGCCTCTCAGGGAGGCGTCACTTCAATTTCTTACATTTAAAGCAGTTTTTCTGGTGGCTATTACTTCGGCTAGAAGGATATCTGAAATTGCAGCTCTATCCGTAAGAAAAGATCTGTGCATTTTTCATTCAGATCGGGTGGTTCTGAGACCAGACCCAGCATTTATGCCGAAGATTAATTCACCGTTCCACAGGGCGCAGGAATTGGTCCTGCCTAATTTTTGCCCGAAGCCTCTGCGCGAGCAGGAGAGGCAGTGGCACACCCTTGATGTTCGAAGGGCTTTGCGTATTTACATTTCTCGCACGCAGTCCATCAGGAAGACAGAGTCTCTCTTTTGTCCTTTCAGCCAAAGACACAAGGCTGTAAGGTTTCTCCGTCCACGGTAGGCAGATGGATTAGGGCTACCATATCCAAAACCTATTTAGTTCAAGATATTCCAGTTCCTAGTGGGGTTACCGCTCACTCCACCAGAAGTGCAGCTACCTCAGCAGCCTGGGCTACTCAGGCGTCTATTCTTAATATTTGCCGGGCGGCCACCTGGACTTCCCCATCTCCCTTTATAAGACATTATAAGATTGATGTTTACGCCTCAGCTGAAGCATCTTTTGGCAGGCGAGTTTTGCAGCAAGTGGTTAGAGATCCTGGGGAAGTTCCAATCCAGATGGACTCCCACCCGTAGGACACACTGGCTTTGGTATGTCCCACTCTCTGGATGCTCGCAGCAGTTCTACGGAGAATGGGCGTTGGTTCTTACCTGATACGCCTCTTCTCGTGGAACTGCGTAGAGCATCCAGCCCCACCCTGTTGGTACGTCTGTAAAGGGGGAAAAACCTGTTTCGGCCAATGATTTCTAATGTTGTAGTTCATGTTGTTTAATACTTAAGAGTAGAGGGGGGTTTTTGTCCTCTCGTCTTCGATAAAACTGGGAGGAACGCATGGAGGAGTCACGTGGAGGAGGAGGGCGTTCCTCAATTTCAGCTCAGCCTGTGAGAAGTGAAGACTGAAGCACCTCCCACTCTCTGGATGCTCTACGCAGTTCCACGAGAAGAGGCGTATCAGGTAAGAACCAACGCCCAATTAATCATGAGAACCTTTATTTTGACCAGTAATAACTTTCTGTCCCTTTTCCTATGTTACTGATCTTCCCAGCGTGCCCAACTTCCTTTCCAGCTTCTGTGGCCATCCCCCTCATTTTGGAGTTACTTTCTCAGCATTACTGATTTCCTATCCATTCTCCATAGCAATTCTCTTCTTCCTATTGTAGCTCATTGAATACTAAACAAGTACTCGACGAGTACTGGGACAACATTGTTGCATCAAAATGTGTCCAGTATCAAATTTGATGGATTTTGAATCAGTCAGCTACTGAGGTACCACTGTAGTTGTTTTCCAGGAATTGTGTATTATGTGCACATTCAGAAACTAAGCAGGAAAAGAAGGAAATATCACCTAAAAGCATGTACTCTGAATGTGAGAGCAAGTGTCTTGCCAGATGCACTTCAGCTTCAAAACAAAGGTCTCTGCAAATGCAAAAGCTGTATTTCTAGAGAAATATTTGATGAGCTAAAATTATATGTAAATAACTTTCTCATCTCTAGTTCTCTGGATATCTTGATATGGAGATTATTAAGTTGTAAAGCTTTATAAAGTAAAGCTTTATAAAGTTAATTTCAGTTTTAAAAGCCCTCATTATAATACATAAAACTTTGGCAAAATAGTTTAACAAAGAAGTGGAAATACTCATTATGATTTCTAGTTTTATGAACAGATAATCTACATCAGAGGTCCCCAGTACCAGTCCAGAGCCTGGTGGGAACTGGGCTGCACAGTCAGCGTTGAGCATGTAAAGCTTTATTTGCATATGTGCAGTATTAGGTTGCATGCACGAAAACATCTCCCTCCCCTGCCGCTGCCATTCTGTGGAACTGAAAAGGTTGGGGACCACTGGTCTACATGCTGGCACTTTGTTAGGAATTATTGATACTATACAAGTTACCAATTTGTATTTGTGGATACCCTAGATCCGTAGTGGTGAATGTATGGCACACATGTCAGAAGTGGCACACAGAGCCATTACTGCCGGCACGTAAGCCCTCGCCCAGAAAAGGTCTATTGTACATGTGTGCGCGCCACCTGCCCACCAGCTGATTGTTGGTATCTGGCGCAGAGGTGCGGAGGAGACACTCATGCATGCACAAAAGCACGTGGCGCATGGGGGGTTGTGCGCGCAAGCTCAGAAGCACACAGCGTGGATCATGTGGGTTGCAGGGGGGCCCTGCACACATTGCCTTCTGGGTGATGGCATGCAAGCATGAACAGACAAGCATGCGTGCAATTATCGGCACAGGAGCCCAAAAAGTTTAGCCACCACTGCTCCAGATGTTACAAGCAAGTAGAAATTCTGATTATAAATGTTGCACAAAGAAATAAAAGCCTGCCTGTTGCTGTGTTTAAGCGTCATAAAGAATTGCTGTTTCACATAATTGAGTCTTGATAGATTGCAATGCATGACCACTTTTGCTTCAATTTTGGTCATTTTACTTTCTTCAGTTATTTTACCAGTGAGTGTTAAATAGAGGACACATGGAAATTATTACTCCAGTACAAATTTATTAAGCTATAAAATGATAGCCTGACACATAGAAAATGAACTATGATAGTAATGCATCAATATATCGCAAAATAAAATTATAATTTTATATTATTTTAATCAAGTTGTGTATAAAATAACAAAATTTTGGCTTTCAGTTATTCTTTGCATAGTTTTGTTTAGACCAGGTATGTTTTGAGTGATGTGGCTGTCAGACTTAATTAGATAGCTTTTATCTATATTCATTCCATTAATATATATTTTATCTTTTTAGAAAAAGAACAAACAGGGATCTAATAGGTCATATGATCAAAGTTTAACTAATTGTTTCTCTCACTCAAGATAAGCGCCATGAGAAGGAGAAAAAAATGGTCTGTTACATAACACATCTAATTTATCATTTTAGTACTTTCAGAAGTTTCATCAGGAAACAATAAGCGTGTAGAGGTCTTTGGTTTAAATAGTTGTGTGAAATAACTACATTAACACTATTCATGTTGATTAAGAAATAATGAGAACTAATGAAGAAGCTCTCCTTTTCGTTCTTTAAATTTTATTTTACTAGTGTTCTCATTTCAGTATGTGGGCAAATTGAACAGAACCAGAGCAAGATTTCTTGTATGCAGTTGATTTCTTGCAAAAAATTTGTGAACTTTTTCATTTCAGTATTAAGCATAGTAATTAGTATATTTTTCACAGCTATACCTTACACTTTATAAAAATCTTTTATACCTATTTCACTTCGTAGCTGAAAAAAGCAAAGTGAACATCGTTGACTGATCTTTTGGTGGTGCTAGCATTCTTCCTGTGTTGCAATTCTAGAATATTATCTTTAATGTGAAAATTTGTAATATTTCAGCAAATCGTAAAAATAAAGAATCCACTAAGGCATCACTACATTCCTATTAATTTATTCTTCTAATACTTTAATTTTAGATTGTTTAGGAAGAAGGTTAATTCTGTTTTAATAAATGAGTACTTGCAAATGTTTGGCTAACATCACCAAATATACAATTGTTTAAAATTATATTTTTCTATTGTATAGGATTAAAGCGACATATCTTTGTAATATAATTCAGACCTCCATATTTAGGCATTTGTGAGATATTCATTTCTCCTCCATGCTGCATCGAGAGCCCAGGATGGGTTGACTCCTTCCTATGACGTCATTTAGCTGAGTCTGTACTAAGATATAAAAGCCAGCCCCTGGGAGAGACCCCAGCTTTTGACTCCGCTCCTTTCAGTCAGGAGCTGTGTCTCTGAAAGCTTCTGTTAGATAACACTCACCAGCAATCTTCATTTCAAGCAAGGTTGGGAGCAGCATTGCCAGAGTGCTGTTCAGGCAAGTTGGGCAACGTCTGTAGACCTCCTCCATGTCTGCGATTTGAGCGGTCGTAAAAAGTGATTCGCAAACTGATAACAGCTTCAGCCAGCTGAGGTTCTGAGGTTCTGCATTCACCAGTGATCCTCAGTACCTTTTTTGCTCGCTTCAGCAGCTCCCAGGATCTGGGTAGCTGCTCTTCCAGGAGAGCAGGGCTCTCTTTCTCCTGCAGCATTGGGAACAGCGTTACCAGAGTGCTGCTCAGGCAAGTTGGGCAGTGTCTGTAGACCTCCCCCACGCCTACCGTTTGAGCGGTCGTAAAAAGTGATCGGCAAACCAATACCAGCGTCAGCAAGCTGATCGTGTGGCCAGAGGCTGCCCTTTCCTTTGCTGACTTCACTCAGGGCTCTTTATAGCCTAAGGAAAAATTCTTTTATCTTGGAGCCTGTTTCCCATAGTCAGTGGACATCTTGGATTGAAGCCTTCCACCACGAGGTGAGTGGCCATTTTGTAAGCCCGGGGGCCAATTTATACCCTAAGGGGCTTAATACAAAAAATTTACAAACAGTTTCTTTCCATCGTAAGAGGCTTTATTCTTCAAATGGAGCAAGATAAGGGTCAGGCAGAGCCCCCCCCCCCACAGTGGAACAATCTCTTAAGCCAATAAGAGAAAAAGTTGAAGGCAGCACACCCAATCAGTCCAGAGGGAGGAGGCTGCTAAAATCAGAGCTAAAGCTCTAGCCCCTAAGAAGGCAACTCAGGCTGTGTTGAGGGCAGAAAAGCACAGACATGCAGCTCTAGAGAGGCAGTTCAACAGAACTATTTCAACAGAAGGGAATGCAACTACAGCATGTTTCAGGTGATACTTGTGGGCCCCAGGCAAGCCCTCCCAGGGGAGGGGAAGTTTATCTATGAGCCTGTCTCCTGAGGCTTTTGCAGTACAATGATCCTCAGGATCTAAGCAGATGGGCCTTATTTCCAACAGGCTTCTGGGCCCTATGCTCCTCCTCCTCCCTCCAGGCCTCGAACCTCTTCTCAGTCTAGGCCTGAAGCCACCTTCATTCCCTCAGCAGCGGGCCTTCGGACGTCTGCCCCTACCTTTGAGCATAGACCAGGGGATATCCAAGATGTTGTCTTTTTGGCCATTAGGCAGGGATTGGCTGAAGGCTTCAAGCAAATCCTTCGACCTCTGGAAAGGGTTCAGGCCCTTCTCCCTCCTCAATCTATAAGTTGCCTCATCACCCTGATTTACACAGGCCCCAGGACCTCAGGGTCCATTCTTCTCTACCAGAATGGGAGGAGGTTGATGAGGAGGGAAGGGCTTCACCATCTGAACACAGTTACTCCCCTTGTTCAGAATGTGAAGAGGGTGAGACCTTTGACCAAAATCTTTCAGAGGAAGAAGACTCTCGCCCAGAGCAGACATCCTCTGCATTGGTCTTCAATCCTTCTCTCTTCAGGCCATTACTCAGCATGGCCTTAGTCACTGCCAAGCTGTCGCCAGAGGAAGTGGCTCCCGAGCCATAAGGAATTCCCTCAAGCCAGGGAGACTCATTCTTCTCCAAGCCTGTAGTGCATGCAGGGGTTTTACCTTCTCCCATTTTGGTCCTGGACATGGTCAAGGAACAGAGTGCTTCCCCTTCGGCAGGTCCTCGCCCATCTTCTCTGGATAAGCGTTTCTACAATGTCAGCGCAGCCCTGGACAATTCCCTGGCAGTGCCTTCTGTTGACATTCCGGTTCTGGCCTCATTCCCATTTTCTGGCACTCTCACATGGGCATCCATACAATGGCTGCACCAACTCCAGATTAGATTGCCTATATCTGATCTTTGGTCTCACCAAGGCCTTAATAAGATTATCGCAGCAGCAGAATTCACTGCAGATGCCACTCTCAATTCCACCAAATTTGCATCTAGGGCCATGGCATCTTCAGTAGCAGCAAGAAGACTGTTATGGCTCAGAAATTGGCAGGCGGAGTCATGCCGTAAATGGAAGCTGGTTTCAGTTCCATTCGCGGGCGATAAGCTTTTTGCGATGCTTATCGAAACCAGAGATAAACGTAAAATTCTCTCTTCCTCTGAGAAGAGAGCCGACTATCGCCCAGATCCTTATACTGAAAAAACAGCCCTTTCGAGAGGGTGGGGGTCATTCCTGCCGTCACTCTAAGTAATCCCTCGTTCTCCCCACCCATCGGAGGTCGCCTAGCCTTCTTTGCCTCCAAATGGGAGGAGTCAACAGCAGATGCCTGCGTGCTCAGCACTATTAGGTCAGGATTACAATTGGACTTCCTAATACACCCCCCACCCCCCCAAAAATTGATCTGTCCTGTCTCTCAGGACATTTCAATGCAAGACCTCATGAATCAGGCCATTCAATTCCTTCTTGAAATCTGAGCTATTCAAACCTGTTCCCCCCTCTCAATGGGGACATGGGCTTTATTCTCGCCTTTCATCGTTCCCAAAGCTCCGGGGGAGGGGTAGCGAACCACCCTGGATCTAAAATTTCACAACCAATTTGTAAAATACAGGCTATTTAAAATGCAGACTCTGCATTCTATTTTAGAAAGCGTTCGGGAGGGCGATCTTCTCTCTTCCACTGATCTCATGGAGGCTTACCTCCACATCCCCATATGGCCTCATCATTGCCAGTTTTTCCATTTCTGTTATCAGAATACCCATTACCAGTATTGAGCACTTACCTTCGGCCTCTCATCGGCTTCAAGGGTCTTCATGAAGGTTCTGGCAGCATTGATGGCATCTCTGCTTTCTGTTCCAGTGAGGATCCAACACTACTTAGACAACATTTTGATACTATCCTCCTTCATCTATGCAGCCCATTGGGATCTGCAAATTATCCTGTCATATCTCCAGAGCCATGGATTTTTCCACTCCTGTCCACTCTAATGGTTCCTGCTTCCCTACCAACAAGCAGGAACCAGCCACTCATCCATCAAGGTCCCACTTCTGCCACAAATCCCGAGATCTCTCAGTTGGTGGTGTTCCCCGTTAATCTGGAAGGGGACTTTGCAGGGAATCATTAACTTTGCAGGGTCCCAGACAGGCTAGTGATAACCACTGATAACCACCTCCTGGGTTGGGGTTCCCATATGCAGGGCCAGATAGCTCAGGACCTTGGTCCAGGTCAGAGCAGGCCCTTCCCATAAATTGGCTAGAGCTCAGAGCCATTTTTCTAGCTCTCAAGCATTTCAGGCACTCAGTGACCAGATCTCGTGTTCTAATCCTTATGGACAACATGGCCGTCATGGCTTATGTCAACCGGCGGGGGGGACAAGGTCCTGAGCCCTCATGGGAGAGGCTCTACGGTTGGGGTTATGGGCAGAGCAACACCTGTTCTTGATCTCAGCAGACCACTTCTCTGGGATTAATAACTCCCAGGCCGACTGGCTCAGCAGGAGCCTAGTCGCCCAGGCAGAATGGTCTATTCCTCCTGCTCTATTCAGGGACCTTTCCCTCAGATTCAGAACGCCAGAGGTGGATCTTCTCCACTCCTCAAATTGCCCAGGTCACCAGATTCCACCAGGTTTCCTTGCCAGGGAGCGGAGGGGACCAATGCCCCATCATTCCGGCAGTAATTCAGAAGATGTTGGAGGAATGAGCGGAGCTCCTCCCTCCTGGCACCCTATTGGCCAAGGATGCCCTGGTTTGCGGACCTGGTCAACCTGTCGGTGGCTTCTCCTTGGAGGATCCCAACCCATCTAATCTCCCTTCATCAGGGGATTCTGCTCCACCCGGAGCCCCAGTGGCTCAAGCTGACCATGTGGCACTTGAGCGGCAGCGGCTAGAGGTGGCTGATCTTCCTGAAAGGGTCATCATCACTATCCTGGCATCTCGCAAACTTCCCACAAGGCGCATCTATGATGCCACCTGGAAGGCCCTTCCCGATGGTGCCTTAGGGAGGGTCTCTCTCTCTCCTGTTTTAGCCCAGTTGGCAGAGGTTCTTAGATTCCTTCAGCATAATCTGGAGAAAGGTTTGGTCCCCAACACCTTATTCAGGCAGGTTGAGGCCCTCCTCGGTTCTTTCATGGGGTTCGCTTCCTTCCTTATCCCATCACCCTTCAGTCAGGAGGTTTTCGAAAGGGGCTTTCAACCTGCACCCTCCGGTGGTTCACAGATATCCTTCCTAGGATCTTCATGTGGTCCTTTATGCCCTTACAAAGCCACCTTTTGAACCCCTTTGTCTCTCTGTTTCCTGACTCTGAAGGTAGTGTTCCCCGTTTCCATCACTTCAGCCAGGTTGGTATCCAAGCTCGCTGCTCTTTCCATCAGACAGGATCTTTGTTCCTTTCACGATGATAGGGTTGTCCTCAGTCTGGACCCCTCATTTATTCCAAGGGTTAACACCTGTTTCACAGGTCCCAGGACATTATGTTGCCAGGCTTCTGTCCCATCCTGCACCATGACTTAGAGCAGCAGTGGCACTCGCTAGACGTAGGTAGGGCTCTTAGAATATACATTAAGTGCACTTCCTCCTTCAGGAAATCTGAAGCCATTTTGTTTCCTTTTCCCTTGTCACTTGGGGCACAAAGCCTCTTCTACTTCTCTTGGGGCACAAGGCCTCTTCTACTTGCATTGAGCAGGCCTACAAAGCTGTGGCCCTTCCGGTTCCTCATGGTCTGATGGCACACTCTACCAGAAACGTGGCCACTTTGCCTGCCTGGGCGACCCAAGCACCCTTGGAGGAGATCTGCCATGTGGCCACATGGACATCTCTGTCTCCTTTCATCAGATACTACCATCTGGATGTCTTTGCCTCGGCAACTGCAGCCTTCGGCAGACGGGTGCTTCAACGAGTGGTTCAACACTCAGTGTGATGAGCCAGACGAGGACCCACCTGTGGATATGCAGGCTTTGGTATGTCCCATCCTGGGCTCTCGATACAGCATGGAGAATGGGCATTGGTAGAAGTTACCCTGAACGCCCTTTCTATCTATGCTGCGGGAGAGCCCAGCCCCTCCCTTGATTCATCCGGAGAGGGTAAGTCATATTTCTGTATTCATTTATGCTTTCAGAGACACCTTTCAGTCTGTCAAGTATCTTTGCCAAAGCTGAGGTCTCTTCTGGGGGCTGGCTTTTATATCTTCGACTCAGCTAAATGACATCATAGGAAGGAGTCAACCGATCCTGAGCTCTCTCGCAGCATAGATAGAAAGGGCGTTCAAGGTAACTTCTACCAACGCCCATTTACTGATGACAGAACTTGGCTTTTCAAACCAAATTTAGCAATATTGATTTGTTCATGAAGATAAAAACCAATTTGACTCCTCTTTTATCAGTTTTAAAATAATATTTTTTTTCTTGAGAATAGTCTAGATGTGTTTTTTCATAAAATAAATAATATATTTGCTGCATTATCAATTTAAATAGTTCTTCATTTTATTAGTTGCATGCATAGTTATTAAAAATGTAGTAAAACAAGTTGGCCATACCCTTGTTGCAGATAGAACTTTTTAATCAAAAAGCAATGGCTTGAACAATTCTGCATTAAATTTGCATTGGTTTGATTTGGAAATAATAAGGAAGATGCTTCCAGTATCTTAATAGATAGCAAAATTATTTACATCCTTGAGCATGTTAAAATTGATTATCTTAATTTTAACAGCAATAAAATATTATTCGTTGTTGTGTCTTATATTTTGTTACGTCTCTTGTGCGTGTCAACTTTGGTTAGTACTGCTAGACACATTTCTCGATAAAAAGAACTATTTTCCACTGACTGGTAAGCACACAGTTAAATATGCAGGTAGTCCTCGACTTACAACAGTTTTTTGACTGTACAAAGTTACAACAGCACTGATAAAAATCTTACAAGATATTCTGAGAAAATACAGGTTGAATTTCAGGTAACTTTGGTGACATGCTGATTGTACCACATAACAGCAAACAGTAACTAGGAAACAGTAACTGGAAAGCTGCCTGCAACTGCTGTCACCTACTGGGATTAAGAAATAGCTGTAGTGGGTCAGCAGATACCTATGGTGTGGCTGGAATTTGTACTTTATACTAAAACTGAAGATGAAGCATCTGCAATGTAGAATCACTGATGGTTGTTTTTAATGATTGTTTTACTAGTTGTAAACAGCTTTGAAGTTCTCTGTGGAAAGTAATGAGCTGTGACTGAATGACTGAATGAAAGAATATAGACTAATTCAGAATTTGAATTCCTCCCTCCCTCTATCCTTTCTTTTTCTTTTTTTCCTTCCTTCCTTCCTTCCTTCCTTCCTTCCTTCCTTCCTTCCTTCCTTCCTTCCTTCCTTCCTTCCTTCCTTCCTTCCTTCCTTCCTTCCTTCCAACTTATACAATGAGTCAGTTATGTTCACTGTAGTCAGCTCAGCTACATGAGCTTTAGTATATCTTTTATAGAAGTTTTCAAGTCACATAACTTATCCAAAATAAACATGTTAATAAAACATAAAAATTTGGTCTTTGCAAACATGCATCAGGTGGGCTGTTCTGTTGTTAAAGTTTTTAATTGGTAATAAAAAACTCAGATTAATATATAATTAAGTTTGAAATCTACCTTTGTGCTTCGTGTGAAGTTACAGATTATGTAGCTTAAGCTTTAGTTTAGTTGGTAACATTTCTGCAATTTTACAGGGAGCAGTTTTAGAGAGAGAGAATTATAGAAAACAATAGGTGTCAACTGCTTTATCTTTGTGCTTTTTCTTCTAGCCCTTACCTTTCCCTCTCCCTCCCCAATTCAAGGGAGATACTTGGCTCCATTTGGATAGAAGAAGATAAGTGGGGGAGAGGAGGGAGAGAGAGAATGAGAGGGATTGTTTTTCTTGAACTGTACAGTTTTTTTTAAAAAAAATTAAATTATATTGATCCTTGTTCAAAAGAAATAAACCAATTGTAAATAGTTTCCTTTTGTGGTATTGTCATCCTGTACAAAACTGTATCTGCTGGACATAATGTATTCATAAAGACAATATTTGCATTCCAATCGTTGAAAGCTGTGGTTTATTGTTTAGTTATATGTTTCAGGTTACCTTTACCCCAATCATCTGTTAAAAGTGACTAAAAATAACAGGTGCCAATCCTTTTTAAAAGCACTTTGCCTGCTTTCATCTGCATAAAAGTCTTTTCCTGGCAGGTATTTTCTGAAAGCTCTCTATCTCAATGCAGAGCATGATATGGTATCAGAGCTTCTCAGCAAAAGTGCTAATTCAAAAGAAATGTTAACATCTGCCTAGACATTAAGGGTATATAAATGTATTAGAATGTGAGGGATTCCTTCTCAATTTGTCTCTTCACAGTATTTTATATTTTGGGAAATTCTTGGAAATTCAGGTTTGCAAAGTATGCAAAAAAACCTCTTGGTAGGTTTTTTCACCCCAAAATTCCATTCCCGTTACAAAATATATCTCAGTCTTCCTTGAGAAGAGTTTAAAAAGTTTAAGCAATTGCCTACCCCAATTTATTTCTAAAAGGTTCCATTCTAGTCTCTGTCACATGTTGATATTTATCATATTTATCATATTTTTTGCTGGTACCCATCGTACCTGACAAATGCATTTAGGGCTTTCTGTCATCTGCTTCCCAGGTTTCTATGTCTAAGAATGCTAGATGGATATTCAAGAGTGTACATAGATCAATTCTGGACTGAAAGAAGTATGGGTGAGGGTCTTCATGGATCAGTGAACAGCAAACATTTTGAAATATATGAGGTTGAAATGAGAATGAGGTTGTCCTTTTATGGATGTATAAAGAGACAAACTGTATACAGTTTCTAATGTACCATTCACTATTGTGTAGAGAAGATCATAAGCTTGGGGGGAAATAAAATCTTGAATTTTCTGTAACAAATTGGTAGAAAATGATACCTCCTTTTGGAATTAATTCTTACTTCCTTGGCACCCAAGGCCCCAGCTCTGAGTTCTACAATAATATTAGTCAAACTACCAGTAATACATGGAATTATATTAATATATACACCATAATTTTGCAAGAGTCTCTACCAGTGCATGCATATCTACTTTATGCATTCTGTTTTGGGACAATAAGAAGGGAGTTCATGAGGTCAGGTCTCCTTGCAAATGGCTGTATTTTGATTCCAACTGAATCTAAAAGAGCTTTAAAAAATTGCCAAGCAAATTCTCAGATAAAGTGAATGTTACAGACTCAATCATTTTTTCAGGAACTCATTGCTAGGATAGATGGAGAGGAATGTTAATGAAACAACGAACATATGGTGGGGAGCAGTTACCATATGTTCATCATTTTGTTATGGGTTCCATACAACATCTGACAGACCAGTCTGCTAATGTACAAACTCAGTCCTAAGAGAATGCTTTTGAAAGGTGCAAATGTGAAACGATTCCTGAAAATTAATGCTTTAGAGAATTGTGTTCTATGTGGTATAAAATTACATAGTACAAAAGGGTTAGCGCCCCCCCTTCTCAAACCATGGTTTATCCTAGATTTGAGCAAGTGTCTTAATTAATGAATGAGCTACTCAACTTAACCAGTAGCCAGCTACATTCTATCTTTAAATATCCTCTCCTTTTTATTGAGAAAAACTGGGATTATTGAAAGGGGTGCAGATGATTATATGTTATAGATCATTGAATCTTTACAAATAGTTATGATAACAGTATTTTTAGTTTACCAACAGTTTCAGTAGCTATTAAAGAGAAAAAAAAATCCTCTCCTGGAAATGCAAACAGAAATAGAATATATAGTGTCACTAACCTTTTGGTAGAATTACTAGTTTTAATAGATTAGAGCAGGGGTCCCCAACTTGTGGGCCATGGCCCACTACTGGCTGTAGCTTGTTGGCTTTTGGGCTCCATGAGTGGCTGGCCACTGTGTACGTGTGCACCCCCTCACTCATGCTAGTGTTGCCATGAGCATCACGTGAATGCTAGTGTTGTCGTGAGCATCACATAGGCGCTAACATTGCCATGAGCATTGCGCAGGTATTAGCATCGTTGCAAGTGTCACATGGGTGCTAGCATCGCAGTGAGCATTGTACTGGCACATTCATGCATGGACATTTATAGTGTATCTGGATCTCACCAAATTCTTTGATGGATTATCTCATGAAATTCTTAAAAGGGTAAATGGGATCGTAATCTCAGATGGACTCATAATTGGCTGAGTAACAAGGGTGTTCATTTATGGCTCCATTTTAATGAAAGGAAGTATTTAGTGGAACGCACAGGGAATTGTCTAGGCCTGGTGCTTTTCAATATCAGTATTGAATCAAGAGATACCTATCAAGTTTGCAGAAAGATCTGCGTTTCTTGTCAACTGTAAGTTAAATATGAGCCAGTAGTTTAATTGTTAAAAAAAACCAGACTATCTTATGATGCATTAATAGAAAAGATCTGGTTATATTTAGCTTATGTATAAATGAAGGGGAAATATCTGAAGGACTGTAATATCTGGAATCTGTCACATAAAAGAGGGAGTGGACTAACACTTTATTGACCAGAATGAAGGAACAGAAGCACTGCATTAAAACTTCAGTGACATAGGTTCGTATTACATGTCAGCAAGAATATCTTGACATTAATGAGCTGTCACCTATGGAACAGACTGCAATATGAAATGATAAGTTCTTTCACTGATTAGTGAAAGGAATCATATAGATTAGATATTTATCTTTCAGATATACAGATTAATAGAAATGGAAGGGACTGTAGGTCATTCATTTCACAGATTCTGCACTATTCAAGAAGTTGGACAGTTTATCTCTATGGTCCCTCACAATTCTATGATTGTGTAAAAAAGTTATTTGATCTGATACACTTTGTGTCTTCAAAGTGGAGCTATAGTTGAATTCAAAACTACAATGGAAATGGAAAATTAAGAATCAATCTTAATCTCAAATGTTCTCATTTTGTTAGCTTCCTCTGCTTAAAGCTATACTAGTTTTTCTGCTGTGCAATGACTTGTTTTAGAGAAGCATGATCTACTAAAGAAGGTGGGCAACTATGGTCCCTTTATGACATGTGGACTTAAGCTCTCAATAATTCCTGAGCCAGTATGGCCATAGTTGCCCATCCCTGCACTAAACAGTGCTACTATAACATGGTTTACATATAGGAAAGGATATTTCTGGTTCATTGGCTATATCAACTGGAAAGTAAACTCACAGTTGATCCAAACATTGGAGGACTTTGCAATGAGAGAATAAGAGGAAAGAAAAGTTACTAAATTGCACTTTTTTCTAAATGAAGGAAAAAACATCCAGTAACAAACTCACTAAAGTTAAACAATCAAAGCATGAATTTATAATCCAAAAATAGAACAAAACACCAGAGTAACAACATTGCTTCCAACTGCTTAGCTGGGCTTAATGTCATTCTTGGAGCACCATATATAATACTTGCTTAATTAAATTCCATAAAAATCTGTTAGTTTTCTAGATAATATCACAGAAACTAATAACTTCATTACAGATAGTATTGACTCCACAGAGGAAAGTCAAGTTTTCCTGGATGTCTCATTCATTCCATAAAATAATGCTAACTCTGTTTTCACAATCACGTTGTTAAAGAGAAAATGGACTTTCTAATGGAATATTAAACTAAATCAAGGGTGTCAAACTTGATTTCACTGAGTGCGCATCAGGGTTGTGTTTGACCTTGAGGGGCTGGATGGGCATGGCTGGCATAGGCGTGGCCAGCTCACTCATATTGGTGGCCCCTGTGATGGCCCGGGCAGAACTGGGTGGGATCCATTGTCTCTAGCAGAGGAGGGCGAGACCAGGGAGAGCACCAAACCCTTGTCCTCCAGAAGAGCCTTGGCATGCTGGTGGCCAAGTGCTAAGGCACGACCTCCCTCCCTTCTCCCTCCCCTCTTTCCTTCTTTTTCTTTTCTTGTTCTCTTCCCATCTTCTCTTCTGTTTCTTTATCTTTCCTCTTTCTCCTTTCCTTCTTGGATGCTCAAATGTAAAAGGGGAAACATTTATCCTTTTATTTTGTTTTGCTTTTAAGTTTACTTTGCTATCCCTCAGCCAGTGAAAACAGCCCAGGGGACCACATGCAGCCCTCTGGGTCCCATATTCAGCCTGGATGGTCTCCTGCTAGCCCGTTTTTCAGTCTGGACGGCCTCTTGAAGCCCCCTGCCAGCCATGTTTTCAACATGGACAGTATCATGAAGCCTGTGGCTGCGTGTGCCTTCCCGTCTCCATTTTCACTGACAGAGGCATTTCAGGCCGGTCCTTTGCTGTTTCTATGGCTGCCCCATGGGTCAGAATTAAGCACCCCACAGGCCAAATCTATCCTGTGTGCCTTGATTTTGACATCCCTGAACTAAGTTCTTTGAATGCTATGAGCATATTTATGTTAGCTATAGAAAAAGGATGCAGGTTGTGATGGAAATCATTTTCACCAGCAAGCTGTATTCAGAACTACATGGCACCTGTGTGTAGATAGGTGTGCTTCTGATAATAGAATGGTCATTTTGGGTGCAAATGGACAGTTGATGTGGGAATGATAAACATATGTTGCCTAAGATTGCCCCAGAAACAGGGTATCAAGAACATGTGCTATGCATATCCTTAAAGTTGTACTACTCTGAAGTTATTCTTAGGTATTGAGAACATGACCCAGAATACTGCCACTGTACATGCTCTAATACATGGTTCTTCAGGCTTGAACAAAACTGATTCATGATTCAGGTGTCTTTTGGACCCCTGAGGCTGCAATCATTTAACTAGTAATTTAAGGATCATAAGTCCAGTAGGCATGGTCATAAATATACTCTTGATTTCAAAGGGAATAGAGTTCTCCAACCAGTAGCTTGAGTTCACAGGGCAAAGTCCTGTTTGTTGTCAGTGTAAGTTAGATTATGGTTTCTAAGAAGATTTCACAGCTAAAGCTAAATACTGAATTTACGTTATTTGACCTAAATTTTAAAATGTGGCTGTAATGGAGAATTGTTCCAACACAAGATTGCAATCAGATGGGGCATTAAATTCTTGAAACTCCATTTGAGTATAGATAAATCTTTCTTTATAGTACCTGGTTACTGCTATGTAGACTGCTCTATGCCAGGTGTTTTTCTATAGTGTTTTTCTATCTCTACTTCCTGACCTTTAATTCCACAAGACAATTTCAGCATTTCCATAGATTGGGTTTTTCAGACTTTTGTTTAAGATTTGACTTTCAAGGCCTCATATTACTTTACCATTGGTCAGGATCCTTATCAACTTGCTGATTTCATCATTTTTTTAAAAAAACAATTTTATTAGTTTTTAAAAACAAACAAAACATAAAAACATCCAGCTTTCTTTCATAAATATACAAACAGTGTATCGGTTGGTTTACCAGTTTTTGTGCATTCATTTCGTGGTCTCAATTACAGTTACATTACATATTAACTCATATTATCAATCAAAAATTATATACCCTAATATCACTATCAAACAATCATTTGACTATTCCCTATGTTTTTTTTAACTTTTTATCTTACTATAAGCTGCTCAGCATTGTTATATGATGTTGGGTGACTCTGGGAAAGAATGTATGAATTTAGTTAGCTAGTTAGTTTTCACCATTTACAAGTTATAGCATTGCTTTAGGACATTAATTTAAAAATAATCGGTAATTATTTTCAAAATAGGTAGTGAAACATGCAATGTGTAAACACTAGAGTTGGTACCTATTTCAGTATAGTTTGATTCTGATGAAGTGATCTTAGATAAGGAATCCATTTAGCCTTTATAAAGCATTCTGTTTAGTAACGTTTAGGTTTGCAACATTCAGGTGTTCAGAAGGATGGCGAAAAATTGTCTCCCAAAAGAAGAAAAAAATGATGGAGAGAATGTATTATTTGTAGCTATGCTTATATGATAATACTATTTACTCATTGGATCCTTTGCTAATTATTTTTCATGGCAAATATTTTTAGACTGCAGCTTAATTTATTAAGTCTTTTTAAAATTAAATCTGCAAATACTGTGCCTCGAAATAAGGCCTGGTGAAGTTGGTTGAAATATTGAGCTACATTTGAATTTTAATAAACATGCATACAGAGTTTTACTATTATTTAGCAGACCTTTGTCGATTGAATGTATAAGTAATATTAAATACCAATTTTTAATATTTTCAAATTGTATTTTCCCATGAAAATGGCCAGTAGAAAGGGGAGAAACAACAGGTTATACCTCAATAAAAACACACAGTCTATGTAGCAAACTGTTCCTCAACCACTGATGGCTGTTGTTATTACTCAGATTGTACAATTAGTCCTTGACTTACAACAGTTCATTTTGTGACCATTCAAAATTACAATGGTACTGAAAAAAAAATGACTTATGTTTTTTGCCTTTGCAGCATCCCTATGATCATGCAGTCAGAATTCACATGCTTGGCAACTGATTCATGCTTATGACTGTTGCTGTGTCCCAAGATCATCATGTGATCACCTTTTGCAACCTCTTGACAAGCAAAGTCAATGGGGGAAGCCAGATTCACTTAACTTACTAACTTATCAACTCCAGTAATTCACTTAACAACTATGGCAAGAAAGGTCATAAATGGGAAAACTCACTTCACAAATATCATGCTTAATAACAGAAATTTTGTGCTCGATTTTGGTTGTAAGTCAACTACCTTTGTTATGAACATTTAATAATTTTTGAGGCTTTAAACCAAGTGTCTATGTATGTGTGAAGGCACACAAACATGGACAGTTTATATACCTATATTTGATAAAGTTTTGTAAAAGTAAAGTACAGGCTTTTAGTCTGGAATCATCTAGCAATATTAACAGATGATCAAATTGTTTGTAGTAATTACCTTTTGTGTCACTATTTGTAATAAATACAGTTTGTGAGAAATCGTACATTTGCATCTGACCAGTTTATATGAGAAAAATTGCTGCAACTTTCAATTCAAATCATGGTTTGTTTTTCTCATTCTTTTGTTGAGTTAATTTTAAAAAGTAAATAGACATTATTTTAGTGATTGAAAATGGTATTTTAGTGATTGAAATTCATTTTAAATGATATGGAATTATTGATATATCAAATTGTCACTAGCTGAATTCAAATATAATACTAAACAGTGGTTTAGCATTAGAAGAAGAATAGATGCAAAGAAGTAGTTAAATGCTTCTGCTTCAGATTAGTTAATTACAGCAGAGTATCATTTTCAAATTCTGAGCTATAGATTATTTAATTATGATTTTTAAAACAATGGATTGCTTATATGTTTGGTTTATTTAAATAGCCCATAATGGATATTTATCATACTTATCTAGGCCTTAATGATACAGTCTTATCCCATTTCATTTTCTATATTATATGGGAGAAGGCAAACCATGAATTCTTTTCCCATCATACCTTAACATAAATAAGGGAGAATTTGAACCAACATACCCATTAATTTTACTATTTGAATCCCAGCAGGATATAAAATTCTAAACAAGCTAATAGCATGGAATTAATATAAATAACAAATAAAAGATGTGTAGGATACAAGAATGGAATGGAATAGAATGGTTGGAAGAGACCTCGGAGGTCTTCTAGTCCAACCCGCTGTTCAGGCAGGAAACCCTATACCAGCGGTGGCTAACCTTTTTGGACTGTTGTGCTAAAAATTGCGTGCTCGTGTGTGCGCACTCACATGCCACACCCAGAAGGCAATATGTGCACCCCCAAGTCCCCAGTGCATGTGCGCATGATCCCCCCACACCGCTCCCTTACCTGCCCTGTGCATGTGTGCACCTCCCAGCTGATTTTCAGCCCGTTTGAGGCCTTTTTTGGCCTCCCAGAGGCTTGAAGGAAGCCTCTGCAGCCTTTGGAAGCCAAAAAACGGGCCCATTTTGTCACTTCTGGTATAGTGACAAAAAGGGCC
This sequence comes from Hydrophis major, assembly GCA_033807585.1. NCBI lineage: Eukaryota > Metazoa > Chordata > Lepidosauria > Squamata > Elapidae > Hydrophis > Hydrophis major. The sequence goes on from CM066343.1 coordinate 113,483,292, forward strand.
TGTTTTTCAGCATCCAAAGGCTGCGGAGACTTTTCTTGAGCATCTGGGAGGCCGAAAAAGGCCTCAAACAAGCCGAAAATCAGCTGGGAGGTACGCACATGCGCAGCACAGGTAAGCTTGGCTGGGACTCGTGCCCACACAAATGGCTCTGCATGCCACATGTGGCACATGTGCCATAGGTTCGCCATCACAGCCCTATACCATTTCAGACAAATGGTTATCCAATCTCTTCTTAAAAACTTCCAGTGTTGGAGAGTTTACAATTTCTGGAGGCAAGTTGTTCCATTGGTTAAATTGTTATAACTGTCAGAAATTTCTTCTTAGTTCTAGGTTCCTTTTTTCCTTGATTAATTTCCATCTATTGCTTCTTGTCCTGCCCTCAGATGCTTTGGAGAATAGCTTGACTCCCTCTTTGCGGCAACCCCTGAGATTTCGGAAGACTGCTATTTTGTCACCCCAGTCCTTTTCATTAAACTAGCCATATCCAATTCTAGCAACCTTTCTTTATATGTTTTAACCTTCAGTTCTCTAATCATCTTTGTTATTCTTCTCTGTACTCTTGGCTTTTGGTTATGACTTTGTTTGCCTCTAGGTATTCCCTGATTCGTGTCTTGATAATCTTTTCCAGAATCTTCCCAAGTATAGAGATCAGGCTGATAGGTCTGGAGTTTCCTTGATCTATTTTTTTTTCTTTTTTGAAGATGGGAACTACATCAGCTCTTTTGCAGTCTCCAGTATCTTCAGAAGATATAGTTAAGTAGTTCAGAACCTTGGGATGTAATCCAGCTGGTCCCAGTGATTTAAACTTGCCTAGGGTAGACAGGTGCTCACTTACTTGTTTATTTTAACTTGTGTTTCTAATCTGTTTTTTTATTAAAACAAATTTTACTGATTTTAAAGACAAACAAACCATCATTAACCATTAAATACATAAAACCTCTCCATTATTAATTTTACAAGTCAAGTAAAATATTATTTTATGCAACACAATTCTGTTTTACACCATTTCAATATAAACATATAAATATCTCTTAACAAATTTCTCATTATTTCTCTTTTCGTATTCAATTTCATTGTTATTATTATTATTTTCTATATTTATCCAGTTTATAATCATCATCTTCATTCCTCTCTGACTTGATTATCATTATTCTCATCCAACATTCCTCCAAGGTTTTATTAATTCCCAAACAAAACATAGACACACAAAACACAAAAATATAAAGATTACCTCTCTTTGTATGGACTTCAATTAAATTCGTGCTCATCTTGTATTCCATTACCTATCTTATTTACCATTCTATATCTTCTATATAACTTCTCCCCGCTTTTCGTTCTTCTTATTTCTATTTTATTTAATTCATTTTAATTTAAATCATTATATTTGTATTTTTTGCCCATTCTTTCCAGATTATCCATTTATCTCATTCCCTATAGTAAAAAAAAAAAAAAAAGAATTTCTCCTGAAATCACTAATCAGAGTATGATGCCTTTCTATCCTTCCCCTTAAATTAATATTTAAAATAACACCTGATACCCAATCTGATTCTGCTTAATACATTCTACCTACTAACCTTTAAAGAGAAAAAATAATAAATTCATAATAATTAATATAATTAGATAATAAATCTAAATATTAAATCTTATAACATTCCGATTGTCTATTTCAAAAAAACAAGTGCTACAATTTTATTAAATTTTAAAATCTATCATTACTAAACATTTCAATATTTTAATCTTTTATCAATTCTTATAACATTCTAGTTTTCTATTTCTAATACATAATACCATCTTATGTACCTTGCAGAATCTTCTTTTTCAAAGAAATTATACCTTACCCTTTATCCCTAAAAAAAAATCCTTTTTTCCCATCTTGTTTCATACTTTTGTGGCTTTTCCCTCCCTTTCTTATCCCCCCTGGCCTTTTTATCCCCCCCTCTACTAACCTCCGCCTTTTTAGCTTTCCCTCTCTGTTGTAATCCTTTCTCCTTTTGCTCAGTAACATTGAGTTGGTTTTGCATCTTATTTTTTCCTTTCTTAAGTGTTTTTTAAGTCTTAAGTCCTTCATTTTCCTTCCTTCCTTTCTTTCTCCTTTCTCTCTTAGTTAATTTTTTAGATTCACTGAAGATGGCGTCTTCTTCTTTTTCTTCTTCTCCTTCTATTTCTTCCATCTGTTGTTGTGTTTGCTGATAAATAGCAAGCGCCATTTCTAAAGAAAGGAAAGCTTCTTTCACAGCGTCCTTACTTTCTTGATATTCCTTTCTAAGTTCATCATCAGATAAAGCCATTCTTTGTTCTTCTTAGAGCAATCAAAATGTTTCAAAAGTTAAAACAATTCCTCAAAGTTCCAGAGACATCAATCAGTCCAAACAACACACAAAGTTCTCACTTTCTCTTCCTGGGGTGATATCAGTAAAAGGGAAAAGAAAAAAAGCCCAATCTGTATTTTACAGCCTTGTTGCAATCAATTTCTAGTCTCAAGATCTTCAAGGCATCTCCTCCAGCAAAATCTTAATATATTTTTTTTTTATCCTCTTCCTTCCCACTTATAACAAGAAGCCAAGTTTTTACCTTTTATAAAGAACAACAGGTTTCTCAATGGCCATTTGTTGATTCCATAGGGAAGGAGGGTAAACTTTCCTTTCAGCACCTCAATTTTGCCGCTTGAAATCCTCCTCTGGAAACCAAGTATTTTTCAAAAAGTCATAATTCTCAGGATTAAACGCCTCTTAAAGTCCTGGATCAGCCAAAAAACTTTCTCTTGAAAACTTTCTCCCCTCTTCCTCCTGCTCAGTCTTACCCAGCTGCCAGCTTCTTTGTGGTGGCCATTACAGACCGCCGCTTGACCGCCTTGAGAAAAGGGAGTTTTGCCGGCTGGGGAGGGGGTCTGCAACACCCCCAAACCCCTCACCAGCTCCCCCCTATCTTCGGCTGCCTCTGCGGGGCAGCCTTAGCCTCCAAACCCGTCCGGATCGGAGGCACCAAAACGGCTAGCGTGGCAGGGATTGTGCAGGATCGCGGAACCCTGCCACTAGCGAAGCCGACAAACCGGAAGTTCTTGTTTCTAATCTGTTTTTATTTTATGTTACTGTTTTTGATTGGTTAAATTGTTTTCTCCCTTTGTATAAAAACGGATACAAAAAATGTGTTAAATAGTTCTGCTTTCACTCTGTTCTTTGTCACCTTCTTGCCATTTTCTCCCACTAGTGAACCAATTCGTTTCCTTGACTTTTTTCTTGTTCTTTACATGTTGAAAGAATTTCCCTCCCTTTCCCCCTCTTACTTTTGTTGCAAGTCTTAGTTCATTTTAAGCCTTAGCATTCCTCACTTCATCTTTGCAGGCTTACATTATTTGTGGATATTCTGCCTTAGTTATGTGCCCCTCTTTCCACTTTTTATACTTGTCCTTTTTGTGTTTCAATTTATCAGAGAGTTCTTTCTGCAGCCATGCTGTTTTCTTTTGAAAGCCGTTATTTTTCTTCTTCATTGACATTGTGTTAGATTGGGCTTTTATAATTTCAGTTTTCAATATTTCCCAAGCTTCTTGAGTTGTTTTCCCCTTGAATATTCTCATCCATGGAATCCTTCCCAACCACTCTCTAAGTTTATTGAAATTAGTTCTCTTAAAACAAGATTGTAGTTTGCATTTGTCCTGCTGCTTGTGATTGCATAATATTGAATTTCAGTATCGCATGATCACTCCTTCTTAAGGTTCCTTATCTTCAACACCTTCTATCATTTTATCTGTTAGTGAGAATTAAGTCCAATATGACTTCTCTGCTTTTTGGGAGACAAAGTTGTCTGCTAGGTTTGTCAGGAACCTCTTTGATCTTCCATTTGTAGCAGAGTTTGTCTTCCAGTTGATGTCAGGGTAGTTAAAGTCCCCCATTACTTCTGATATGCCTGAGTTAACTGATTAACAAAAAAGTCATCTATTCCCTCTGTTGAGTGGCCCATAGTATACACCTATGGCAATATAATTTCCCTCCCTTGACCCAATGCATTCAAGACAGTTTTCATCATTGTTTTGCTCTCTGTAGAGATGTAGTTATTTCTTGCAGAAAGTCCTTGACTTACAGCAATTTGTGTAGTAACTATTCAAAATTACAACGGCACTGAAAAAAGTGAGTTCTGATTGTTTTTCACACTTACAAACTTTGCAGCATCCCTGTCTTCACCTGATCAAAATTCAGACGCTTGACAACTGACTCATATTTATGACGGTTGCAGTGTCCCAGGATCATGTGATTCCCCTTTCACAACCTTTTGACAAGCAAAGTCAATGGGGAAGCCAGATTCACTTAAAAGTCAGGTTACTAACGCAACTGCAGTGATCATTAAGAACTGAAGCAAGAAAGGTCATAAAAAGGGGCAAGACTCACTTAACAAATATCTCACTTAGCTACAGAAATTTTGATCTTTGTTGTGGTCGTAAGTCAAGGACTGCCTGTACTAAGCAGGAAAAAAAAGCACATTCCCAGCTTTGGGAAGAAACAACTAACTTTGGAAGAAAATAACTTCATTAATAGTGTTGCTTGAACTGAACATTAGTAAATAAAATATTTATTTTGTATATATCATAAATTTTCAGCTAATGTTAGAACAGTAATTTATTAATATAGCTAGTCCTCAACTTATAATCATTCTTTTAGTTAGCATTTGAAGTTACAATGGCATTGAAAAAAAGACAACACATTTTTGTACTTAGAATTAGCATAGTATTCTGATGGTTACATGATTAAAATTCAGGTACCTGGAAACTTCATGGACTTACAATGGTGGAAGATCCCCGGAGTCCTGTGATCGCAACCTATGACCATCCTAGTGAGTTTCTGATAAACAAAGTCATTGAGAGAAACTCGATTTGCTTCATGACTGTATGATTATTCAGTAACTGCAGTGATTCGCTTTAACCATGGAAAAAAAGTCATAAAATATGATGAAATTCTCCTAGCAGTTTTACCTTACTTAGAAACGGAAATTCAGACCCCAATTATGGCTATAAATCAAGGACCACCTGTGGTTAAAATGCAGATAATTCTCTGATATTGCTTTTATCTTTAATTCTTTTCTAGAAATATAAAGAAAAGGAAAAGCATAGACAAAAACATAAGAAGCAAACAGATTCTTCACCATGCTTGTTGGTTCCTTCCCTTACTGTAACTACAGAGAAAGTAAGTGAATTTTTCTTGCAATTTTTTAAAATGATGTGTACATTTTTTATATTTATAAAATGAGGATTTCAATAGTGGCCAAACTTCATTATAGATCTCTTTTGATAATAAATAGTGCTTTGTATTAAACAATTTTAATAGACGTGTGATAAAATAAACTTGATTTTTAAATGATTAATTGTTTGCAATAATAAATTCATATTTATTTCAGTTGGATCTTTCCACAGAGGAGCTATTCTTAGAACAGCTGAAATTACAGAAGAAGCACCTTTGAACAAAAATTATTTGATTTTAGTTGATATTTAAGAGACTAAAGTTTTCAAGTAAATTAACTCTTTTACGACTGTTTCATGTGACATCTAAGGATGTCATTGAAACTTACAATATGTCCTTGCAATAAGAAAAAAAACTGTTTATCAGCCTTTTTTCTCACTCTACTAAATAAATAATTATATTGTGTCTATAATCTGGTTTTATGTTTCAAATGTGAACACCTGCTATTATTTAAGTGCAACTTTTGGGAAAGAGTAAGTAATAATATTGGCATTTAAGGATAGTCTTGTATAATAAAATTTAAAATTTATTTTTATTTATTTATTTTTATTTATTAAATTTAAATAAAATATTTAAATAAAAAGTAAATATTTTAACTTTTTCAACTTTTACTGTTTAATTGATTGGAATGTATGTGGAAGAAAACTAAGGGATTATATTAAATCGGTAATGTTATATTTTTCTAATACAGGTTTTTTAATTTTGTGGAAGATGTACCTTTTTATATCAGTGGTGTGTTTCAAACTTTTATAGCATGTTTCACGTTTTTACACAAAATAACTGCATGCTGTGTTTTCCCAAAAATATGACCTACCCTGAAAACAAGCCGACACCCAATTTTCATGCCTGCACCTCAAATAAGCCTTATCCACAAAAATGCCTAGTAAAGCCCTTCCCACCTTCTGATTGTATGAAGTGGGGCGAGGTGCAACCATAAAAATCAAGGGGTTGGAGAATGAAGTGAGGTGGGGGTGGAATGGAGGACGAAATAAGACAGTGGCGGGGGTGGAAGACAAAATGAGGTGGTGGGGTAGAGGACGAAACAAGGCGGGGGTATGGAGGATGAAACAAGACGGGGTGGAGGTAGAGGATAAAAGTTGCGGGGATGGAGGATGACATGAGGGGGTGCAGAGCTGCCCCATGCACCCAGCACCAGCTTATCTGAAGGTCCCGCAGCCAGGCCAAAAATGTTCTGATAACTGCCTGGCCTTGCAGTAGCAGCTTCAGAAACCCCATCCAGGACCCCACATGACCACAGGCCTGCTTCTCCTTGCTTGACACCGCAATGGAGCAGGAGGCTGAATGACATACATGAGGTCCTTGATAGAGCTGCTGGAGGTGCCGCAAGACTGGGCAGTTGTCAGGATGCTGATGGCCCAGTCATTATTATAAATTATAAAAAATACCAAGAATTTTGGATGGTACATATTTTTATTATTACTAGAATATTAATATATCTCGTAAAATAAAATGCTGGACCATTTGCTTAATATTGAAAAATCAAGAAAAGATTATGTGTAATATTCTGACCTAGAATTAGTTATTGGTGCTGGCAAGTTATAGACTTTCTTTGAAAATGTGTCAGTTACTGCTTTGGAACTGAGCAATCGGGGTTAAAATAATATGGAATACTGGTAGTTCACAACTTGGTTAACAGCTGTTCACAGTCACAAAGGGCTTGGGACAGATACTTTACAGTTTGTAAGGCGCTTCCAGCTATTGTAAAAGTCATGGTTTTCCCAGTCAAAGATTTTTATTCCCGTACTTGGCAAGCTGTTTGTATTTATAATTGGTTGCCAAGGGCCAAGTTCCCTGTGATCGTGTAATCACCATTTCCAATCTCTACTGGCTTTCCCAGAAAGTCAGTGGGGAAGCTGATAAAGAAGATTGCAAGTGGATTGGATGTTAGATTTCAGGTCTTTCCCCCTCAGCATGCTACAGTGAAGAAAAGCTACAGTGAATCTGGCTTTAAATTATAATCTCTTCCCTCAGATATATGAAATGCTACAACTTCCTTTTTAATGTTATATGGATTTTTGTCATCATTGATTAGGGTTTTAATTTTAAAAAAATCTAAATAGAATTATTGTAATTTATTTCATAAAGCAGATTAAATAATACTAGACTGATTTAAATATATATGGCATCCATCTCATTGATATAGTGACTCTGGTTGGCTTACACATTAGTTAAAAAATAAATATAAGAAGAGTTAAAAGTAATAAGACTTAAATAAGAACTAAAACCAAAGGAATGGATAACATGGGGATAGGCTCTTCTCTTTTATCCCATCAGATACCTCTAGCAAAGAGCATCCCTTCCCAGGGCAGCAAGCCAATCAGCAAAACCAGTTTTTAAGGACCTTTTGGAAGGCCATTTTGATGAAGACCATTTTAATCTTTGAATTTTAGTGGTAAATTCTAAAAAGTGATAAGAATCAGGACAAAAAACAATTCTATTTGAAGTTGCTGAAAGGGAAGCAATTGCAGAGGAACATCTCCAAGTGATTTATACATATGTGATAACATACGTGTACATATACGTTTCAGAGAGCTTTTCCAATTCTTGCTTATTCTTGTAACGATTTAGTAGCTTAATATTACATGTAATTTGGGCTGTTTGCTTTAGGCATTGCAACCCTGAAAACTAGTGTTCAATTTTTTTTGTGAAAAAAAGTCATCTTGATTGTTGCTAAAACGAAAAAGAATAAAATTAATTTTAGATGCTAATTTTTTAAATGTCAGATGGCAATAAGTTTCATGAATGTGCTGCCAGATGACATTGTGCATATAGAAGCATTATATTTTGCAACACTGTATTTTCTGAATTAAGGCAAAGAGTTTTTTTTTATTTTAAAATTAAATGGCTTTATCTGGGTAGATTTTTGTGCTCTATTTTTGTGCTCTTTTATTTGTAAAGCTCTTTTATTTGTAAAGTGATGGACTCTGTTTGTCATTGTGCTGCATATATTAAAATAATGCATTTTTTTAACTTTCTCTTTAATCAGAATATCAAATCAATAATAGTAAAGATTTAAGGCACAACAGTTAAAAACAAATGTTAGTGGCTTTTTTTAAAAAAAGCAAGAAATGAAGCTTTTGGGGCTATGTCATTGAGTTACATTGAAGAAGTTTTCAGAACCTTCCAATAAAGAGTGAAAGAAAGTAATTAAATAGGAACTGCTATAGGTATTGTGGAGAGACCAGTTAAGTATAATTTAAGGGCAGATTAATATGTACACTACCACTGATTGCTTCAAAGTTTTATGTCAGTTCCTTGTGGTCTAACTGTCTCTCTCAACTTCCCTTTTCCCAATTTAATACTGTTAAGACTTACACAAGCACTACCAACAACTCTATGACAGGGTCATTGAAGAGGCTGGAAGATACCACAGCTCGTTTTACAAATGCAAATTTCCAGGAAGTCTCTGCACATGCTTCAAGTGGCAAAGATGTTTCAGAGGCCAGAGGTTCAGAGAGCAAAGGGAAGAAGTCAGCAGGTCATAATTCAGGTCAAAGGGGAAGAAAGCCTGGTGCTGCCAGGACTCCTGGAACTGCAGTATCAGCAGCTTGTACTTTTCAACAAGGTATTATTGAAGGGTACTCTATTACCTTCTTCAGTGCCAAGTGAAATTTAAATTAAAAATAATAAATTTAGATGAAATATATTTTTCATATTTAGTATGTGAAGAATATAAGTAGCTTCAGAATTTCCCTGGAAAAGCTAGCAGCAGCAAAATTTCAGCACATGCTCGGTATCTTATGTTGCATGATCTAGAAGTAATTGTCCTGACAAATAACTATGAAATCTTATACTTTATTAATATAAGAAATATATTTTATACTAACTAATCTATGGAAGAGAAAATATTTTGAGAAGCAATATATCAAAGAAAGCACTGCATTTTTTTTTTATCAAGAATTAGTTGAATGTACAATAGTACTGAGAAGAATATCTTCCCGTATAAATTGAATTCTTTGGTTTTCTTGGAATGATTTTATAGTTGAAAAAGGTATATCTCTTATTGGAATATTTCCTATTATATTTACTGTAATATATTACATATAATGGATTGTTTTATTTGTCTGTATGAAATCTGGAATATTGTTCTTCCCTTTTGATTTAAAAATGTGTTTGTAATCAACAAAAAAACATTTATCAAATCAGGCTTCCTCTTAATTGCCTAATCTAGATATCATGGGAAAGTGTAGTAAGAGTTAAGTAAGTTTAATAAGAGTAAGGGAGAGATAATTTTTTTTAGAGGAGGAGAAATTACCTGTATATTTGACTCTTGATCTTTGTTCTGCCTACAAAGGACATATCAGGGACATGTGATAAAAACAAGCGACTAGGATTATCTTGATTTCTTTCTTACATATTTTTCTGCCCAAAGAACTAGCAATTGGAGAGATATAATTTTTATTTTTATTTCATTTATCCAATTCACATAAATGGCATTCTCAGAGAACAAGTGACTCTGATTGGTTTAGCATAAATTAATTTGAAGATTTTTTTGTTGGTTGCTAGCTTAAAAAATAATATATTAGCAATAATATTAAGAAGAGCTTTAGTGACTAGTTAGAAAACCTGCCAAGAAAGTTCCCTAAATTGTAATTTTAAAAAAAAATGTAAACCATAACTATATGTAATTAATGAGGTTGGTTAATTCTGGAAAACAGGCAAAACTATATGCATGTCCAGAATTTCCTGAATAACTCAAAATTCATTATGCCAGTAAAAATTTCTTTTAATACTATACTTACATATTTGCTGATAAACATCTGTTTTCAACAATCAACAGTTCTCCCCATCTCTTTTCTGCAGGAAATTTTTTGGGAACTCCAAACAGTACAAAGTCATCCTCTGGAAGTTCTGTTCAATCTCCCCAGGATTTTTTGAGCTTTACAGACTCAGATCTACGTAATGACAGCTATATTCATTCTCAACAAACTTTGTCAACCAAAGATGTATATAAAGGAGAGATTGGAAGTCAGGAAGGTGGATTGAATTGCTTTACTTCCTTAATTAATCTTCCTTCAACCTCCACTGTTTCCTCCCAGCCTACTATTTTTGACAGTTCACCTGGAGAGTTAGGTAGTTCAAACCTTACACCAACAGGATACAAACGTGCTGAGTCATCTGGGATAGAAGACGAAACCATAAAGGAAAAGAAACGAAAAGGAAATAAGCAATGTAAGCATGGGCCTGGTCGGCCCAAAGGAAATAAAAGTCAGGAGAATATTTCTCACCTATCAGTTTGTTCAGCCTCCCCAACATCATCAGTAGCATCTGCTGCAGGAAGCATAACAAGCTCTAATCTGCAGAAGTCTCCAACATTGCTCAGAAATGGAAGTCTACAAAGTCTCAGTGTGGGTTCCTCTCCTATTGGTTCAGGTAGGCATTTAGAATTATTTTAAAAGATACATGATTGAATTTTGCTTTACTTCATAGTAATAATATCCTTGGTGTTTGATTCCACTGTTTTAAGCTACATTTTCTAGTTTCCTTTTTATAAATATTTAAAAGCGAAATGAGAATTTCTTTGAAGTTTTTATCTTTATTGCTATTTACCAAGTGATACATTCTGTTTTCCTAATTTATTAGAGGTGAGCACTCACTTTCAATGGGATAAAAAATGCTTTGGATTACATGTGGGAACCTACAATGCATCTGCAACAATCCTATAATCTGTTTAAAGAATTGAGATGCTAATGCCAAGTTTTTCAAGGAGTTTGTAGCATGTGTTGGCAAGTGCTCCCACATGCTCCAAAATACTTTCCCCCATTAAGATACAAATAAAAAGTAGGACATGCAGCACTTCATATGTACGGAGGCAAGACTTGATCCTTTCACAAATTAGTATTGATTAATTTACTTTTATCAAATTTAAGTAATAATCATATTGATTGTGAAAGATTATCAATCGTGATTTGGAGGCTTTAGTTTGAAATATTGCATAATTAAGTTACTAATGTTCTTGAATGCCTAGCACCAGTTGTTATAATTTGGTAATTGGAACATTTGGTGATGAGAGAGCAATGTATTTCTAAAACAGTTTTTTTTTAACACCTCTAACTTGGTTGGGGTGGCATAGTGGCTCAGCAATTAAGATGCTGAGCTTATTGGCAGTCCAGGTGAATGCTACACTACAGGTGAACTCCTGTTCTTGCTTCAGCTCCTGCCAACCTAGCAGTTCGAAAGTATGCAATTGCAAATAGAAAAATAGATCTCATTTCAGTGGGAAGGTAACAGCACTTTGTGAGGTAATATTGCCCTCCTGACTATGGAAATGTCTTCAGACAGTGCTGGCTCAATGGCTTTGAAATGGAGATGAGCACCATCTCCTATATTGACAATGACTAGAAAAATAAAATCTGCAGGGATTTTGGTTTATTTTATACAAAAGCTATTCAAGACTAACTGAAAAGAGGGAAAACCTTTAAGTAATTATTTACTTTTTACTGAATTAATAAAAAGATCTCAAACTTGTTTAATATTTTTTGTTGCATTTTTAATCATATACAGGAGAGAATTATTGAAGTCAACTTAGACAAGTGCTCCTATCCATTCAATCTTACATTTCACATATAGACAGATGTCCACTTGTTTGGTTTCTTAGCAATCATTCAAAGTTATGACAGGACACACACATTCAAAAAACTACTTATTACCCAGTTTCAAAGTTACATCTGATGCAGTGCTCCTACAGTTGAACCTTACAACTGATTGCAGGGCCACTACAGTACCCCCTTCCCCTGCCTATTTCCGTCACCCAGCTTTTCCTGATTTTCTGTATTTGTTGCTTTTCAGTGATCTGTTTTGCTTCTTTCTCATCAATTCAACATGTATGGATTTTAGATCATATATTAAAATCACATAACGTAATAGTTGAAAATGATCTTGGAGATCATTTAGTCCAGGGGTGTCAATCTCAATTTCATTGAGGGTTGTGTTTGATCTCGGAGGGCCAGGGAAGCTGGCCGGTGGGGTGTGGCCAAGTCGATGTCACTCATCAAGGCTCCATTTTTGGCCACAATAGCCTCCTGCAGCCCTCTGCCAGCAAAAAAAAAGGAGCTCGGGATGCCACACATTATTATTACCTTTATTGTCAGAACACAACATGTGTAAAATAAGATTGGCTGAGCCATCCTTTGTGTACCCCCCCCCCCAACACAACTCACAGTGAGGACAGAAGTCCCTAATCCAATCCCATTCTTATTACTCTGTATGACCTTGTTGCACAACGTGCCAGCCTGGCAAGTCATACTATGTTGACATGAAGTTATTTTCCGTTCAGAATTCTGACAACCCATCGGTAGAAACTGGCCCAAGTGCTCTTTTCAGCTATGCGGGCCCTCCTGGACTCCATATTTGGCTGCAATGGCCTCCTGCAGCCTTTTGCCAATGGAAACACAGCTCTCCCAAGCTCCCTTTTTGTTGGCAGAGGCACCACAGGCCGATCCTTTACTGTTTCCAAGGTGGGCCTGTGGGCCAGATCTAAGCACCATCTGGCCCCCAGGCCTTGAGTTTGATACCCCTGACTTAGTCTACGGTTAATAAGTCCAAAATATATAAATAAGATTTTTTTTATCAGTTATGAGGAAAATTATAAACTGCTTAACTATTAGAAGGATATAATTTCATGTTTCTGCTATTGGGCTATTGCCATATAATAGATTAAACAATACATTTTTAAATATATAATTGAAGAATAGTTCCTCACCAAATACTAAAAAGTAAGTGAGCCATTGATATTGCTAGAAATAATAAATTTTCCAGTTCTGGAAATTGTTTCTAAAAGTTAAATTGTTGATGTGAAAAATGACTGATACGTATCTATTTGGACAGTTCTGGAATGAAATTCTAGATTATGGTAATTTAAAAGCAAGTTGTTAAATATTTTCCAGGTGACTCTTAGTATTTGATCATAAAACTTTGTAGACATGCTCAAAAAAACAAATCAAAATCATTCATTCAAATGACATTAAAACAAACTGTGGACAGAGTATATAATGAGTGGAAGTGATCACTACATATGCACGAGTGCTGCTTTTTCATCCTGCCAAGTTAAATTACAGCCTGCTGAGTCCTATGATTGCAATTGTATAGATATATCAGGATGCTGTTGCTAATCTAGTATATTAATTGAGTGAAGGGGATAGAAAAAGCAGCTATTTATGCATAATCACCCAGAATATATGACAGTATAAATATGACAGGTCCTTGGTGCTCTCTGAGCTTGCTTGTTTTTTGCAGACACTTCATTACCCAAACTAGCACTGATGATGTTACCTAGTTTGGATAATGAAAGATCTGCAAGAAAACAAGCAAGCTCAAAGAGCACTATGTCAACCCTGAATTACAAATATTCTCCTTTATTAATACAGTATAAATAGTTTTCTGTTCTTTCAATTTTTATAATTCTACAGGAGAAGATTATATTATTAGGAAGTCTGCATTTACAATATTTAGAATTCTGAATGTTTTTTGGATGTAATATGTGAAAGATGTTTATGTCATTTATTTTATATTCTTCTTAAAAATATTTCAGCTTACCTCATTTTGATTTTTAAAATAATAGGTTGACATACTTTCTTGAAAGCAGATTCTGCATCAATTTTAGATGTAATTTTTACAGAAAAGTTTAGAAGCAGCATTTTTAAAGGAAAAAAGTACAGAGCAATTGCAATAAGCAGTAGTTGTTTGAACTCCTTTCAGATGCTAGTGAAATTATGGATATAATGCAATTGGAAACACAAGAGTCTTTGTTTTGAAGTACACGATTTCCTTTTCTCTAGACGAAAGCAGGCAATAGGATTGTGGTGTGACTTTTTAAAATCACTATCCTTCCTGAATGTGCTGTTTCTTCCTTAAAATTGCAACTGTTTCTCTGGTGGCTATAACGGCTTCTTTGTTTTTTTGTGCCTTTATGTTTGAATTGTTTCAAATTATTGTTTTCTAGTTAGCTATTACTCAAATATGTAAAATAATTTCAAGAAATCACTCTTTCCTGTTCTTCCTTAAAACTTTTTGAGCACAGAATTTTTTTTTAGATATTTATGTCTGTTACACTACAATTTTTCTTTTTTCTTCAGTCAGAATGTTCAAGTACCTGCACATTAGATGCTAACATTGGAGAAATTCAAATTCATTATCTGAAACAATCTCTTCACAAACTTAAAAATATGTTTATAATTAAAATGTCTTGAAAATGATGGATAAATGCCGTAAGAGTGTGCACAATGTAATTTATTTATACTTTTCAGGCATTAAGGATTATTTCTCTTTCAGAGAACTTCTATACAAACATGCAGCCGTGATGGCACAGTGGTTAGAATGCAGTACTGCAGGCTACTTCTGCTGACTGCCAGCTGCCTGCAATTTGGCAGTTCATATCTCACCAGGCTCAAGGTTGACTCAGCCTTCCACCCTTCCAAGGTTGGTAAAATGAGGACCCAGATTTTTGGGGCAATATACTTACTCTGTAAACTGCTTAGAGAGGGCTATAAAGCACTGTAAAGCAGTATATAAGTCTAAATGCTACTGCTATGCATGAATATGGCATATACAACTTTGTGATTTAAAATTCTCCAGTGCATCCAGGCAAAGTTTAATTTGGTAAAATTCCTTCAAGAGCCATAGCATCCCAGTCACAGCGCAGTGCTTACTTTGGCTCCACCATTGGCCAGCGGATACCAAACATAAGTGGAAGCTGGCACCTGTCCCTTTTGAAGAGAGCAAACTGTTTGGATCTGCCCTGGATCTGCTTCTGGTAGAATCTCGGAATAAGAAGAAGATACTTCCCTCCCTGTTTCGTAAGCCTGAAAATAGACCATCCCAGTCCTTTTGGAGGAATTCCTTTCATCCCTTCTATTAAGGAACCTATTCCCAGAGACGACAAAGGCCTTCTGGGTACTGACAAGGACAGCAGGCAGAAATATCTGACTTTGGGGATAGAAATTGGTGGGTAGAGAGGAATTTAATCTCCATCAAAACAGAACACATCTCGGGACAGTCCAACATCCAGGCAGACTGGTTGAGCAGGGCCACTGTCGAT
The DNA here is from genome assembly GCA_033807585.1 of Hydrophis major. Classification (NCBI taxonomy): domain Eukaryota; kingdom Metazoa; phylum Chordata; class Lepidosauria; order Squamata; family Elapidae; genus Hydrophis; species Hydrophis major. Next base: position 113,498,577 of record CM066343.1, read on the forward strand.
CATTCCGAGTGGCGCCTGCACCCAAGACTGTTCCAGGAGATATCACATCGATTTAGCCATCCGATCCTGGACTTCTTTGCCTCGCCCCTCAACACGCAGTTCCCAAGGTTCTTTTCCGGATTTCCAACACAAGGAATGGAGGGAGTCAACACTCTATGCTGTTGCTGGCCTTGAGATCTCCTAGGAAGACAGAGGCCCTCTTCATCTCCTTTCAACCTTTTACCCAAGGAAGAAAAGTCCCCTCATAATTGGTTGGCAGGTGGCTGTAAACCACAATTGCAAAGACTTATGAAACACAGTCATTGCCCATGCCTACACGCATTACAGTATACTCAACTAGGAGTGCTGCAACTTCGGCAGCTTGGGCTACTCAAGCGTCAGTCGACAAGATCTGTAGGGCGGCAACCTGGCCTTCTCCATTCGCCTTTCATAAGGCACTATAAACTGGATGTTTTTGCTTCTGCTGAAGCAGCATTCGGCAAATGGATATTACAACTGGTCCACACATAAAAAGGGGACTCCAAACCAGATGGAGACCCTCCTGTTGGACCCACCAGTTTTGGTGTGTCCCATGCCTGGATGCTCTGAACAGCTCAACTGGAGAAGGATGTTGGTACTTACCTGATACGCCATTCTCTGTGAGCTGTGAAGAGCACCCAGCCCCATTCCTCCCATGCCTGGATGCTCTTCACAACTCACAGAGAATGGGCGTATCAGGTAAGTACCAACACCCTTTTAACTTGGAGTGGTTGCCCATTGACATAGGCTATAGAGAACATATGATGAGCACCAAAGGGATTAAGTTTGTTTGGCATCTTTTCTTCAATGGGAGGACATATGTTGAACTGCTTTATAGAATAAATTTGGTACATTAAATCTTTTGCATGGCCATGTGCTGTGGATTTTCTCATAAAGATTTTAATGTATTGTATTGCCCATCTCTGTCCTAACAAAGAAGCATTTTTGCAATCCTATAGATTTTTGTATCAATGTTTTGTTAATGTTTTTTTCTTCTTTGCCATAGAACTTCATGCAACAAAGCCGTTTCTATTGGTATTTTTTCAACTTTTCCATCCTACCTACATTCCACTATTTCAGTGATATTCAGAGGCTCTCTGAGTCTTTATTTCTGATGTTCATATGTGCACAAATATATTCTTAATCTTCCTTCAGATATTTTGTTTTTGTTTTTATGTCAACTCCATCTTCTTGTCTTCACATCTCTTATTTGCTGCTACCTTTCCTAATAGCAATAGCACTTAAACTTATATACTATTTTATAGCGCTTTACAGACCTCTGTAAGCAGTTTACAGAGTCAGCATATTGCCCCCAGCAATTCAGGTCCTCATTTTACCCACCTTGGAAGGATGGAAGGCTGAGCTTCCATCTTGAGCTTGGTGAGATTTGAACTGCCAAATTGCAGGCAGCTGGTAGTCAGCAGAAGTAGCCTGCAGTACTGAACTCTAATTACTGCACCACTGTGGCTCACTAATCATGCATTAGCAAAGACAGCATGGTTCTTATATTCTTCTCTATCAATGTGTCCTAGTGGAAGACAGCAGCAGGTGCCTGGAACATTTTGGGGCAGGGTTTATTACTATTTGAAAATACTTTTTTGTGTCACAGTATAAAACACAATCCTTTTGTATTTTGGCTGTATAAGAAATGTATGCTTTTAAGATTTGGTACAATTCTTTTTAAAATTGTAAAAATCCTGAATAGAACCAGTATTTTCTATACATTAAAACTATAATTGTTCATTTTGCTATTTCATGATGCCACAATCCAGTTTGTAATCACAGAAGAAATATTCCAAACTTTTGTAGTTGATGTAGCTAAATGAAATGATACGGAATTCTTAACAATGTACTGCACTTTGAAAACAGAACTGGTGAATTCCAAGCACTATAATGACTATAAGTTTGTTATTCAAAATATCCAGTTGACCAATTAATTGTCTTTGCTTTTGATTCCTCTCTTCTCTCAGTTTCTTAGATCAATTTTGATTTCAATATTTATATAAATCTGAATTATTCAGCACGGTGCCACTTAATCAAATCTTTCTTAATAGTTACATGATATTATTGGATGAAGTGAAGAAAATTTTTAAATATGCTTTAGCCCTTTCTGTTACCTAGATTTAAAAAGTTCTTAAATTGATATAGGAACCTGATTAACTAAATTCCACTACAATTAATTGAAAAGAAACTATTGATTGTTGGATAGTTGACTTAATCAGTGGTTAATTTGGTGAAGGTCATGTTCCTGAAAACTGCAGTTGCTGCTACATCCAAAATTGCATCAAAACCCCATTTATGACTAGCGTTGCATTTCCAATTTTAATACGTTCTAGGATAGTAATCCAGATTACTATTCTTGTGAGGTTGATGACTATTTTTTTCGGACATTTTTAGAAACTAGCTCATGTAAGTGAAAGTATGAAAATTGACTGGGAATATTTATCTAATATCTTGTTTCTAAAGATTGCAGATGTTTTTTTTAACAACTTTTTGAATTGATTTAATTGAGAGTGTCTGGCTCAAAATCGTATCGTGAGCTTCTGTGGATGAATAAATAACAGGAAAGCTTGGCTTTGCACCTAATCACTGTTTGGGATATGTGTCCATTGTTACAGTGAGTCCTGATATGGGGAGACTATTTTGATTGCTCTTTCTCTTGAGCTTAAGAACTAGGTATGAAATATGGCTCAACTGATCTGACAGAAAGGTTCCCACAAGATAGCCAACCGAATTAACCCTATGTAACTGTAATTATACTTCCTCTCCCAATAGATACTTGCCTAGGTCAACTGAGCTTTCCTTGATGTGTCCAATAAAGAGGCCAATGTAAAATTTGGCTCTGCTAGTTCTATTCATATCTTCACATTTTTTTCACAAATGTCTGTGAAAAAAATACAAATAAGTTTATTAATCTATTCCATCAGACATTTTGTTGGAAGGTTTGATGTGTCTTCCATATCCCACACTTTCTTCATGTCTTCTTATACAAATTGATTATTGTGAAATATTTTGCAACAACTATAATAACTGTTTTTTTGCAGCAAAAGAGTATTCCAAGTATATACTATTAATTTGAGAACTCCTTCTAAGCTTTGTATATTGAAGCTATATGTAGCGTTATCTATGTCTATTCCTGTAAGATAATTTGTTTGCAGCTTTGGGGCTGATACACAAAATATTTCAGTATTATTTAATAATATTATTTATGGATCACTGCTATTATAATTGGTAGATGTGGTCTTTGATGAACAATTAAATATGGGAGACAGACATCAGAATTTGGACAGTCACCCAAAGAAAAGAAATAGATGTAATTATTGCACATTTTGACTTCTTTAGAATTATTGACTGAATACATTAACAGAAATGAAATAGTAAATATATGTTTGCTGATTTAATCATAATGAAATAATTGTATGTTTGTAAACTATAAATGTTCAGAGAAACAGTTTGTAAGAAAGGAGAAGTATAACAATGTAAAATTGTTTATAACCTGATGATCAGGCATGCAATCTTAAATTTCTTGTAATTATGCTTTATTTGAACAATGAGCTTTTGATTCGTTTCCTTGCATCATTTGCATTTTGCATAGTTGCCTAGTTTCCATATACAATCTCTTTTACAGCCTGCTGACATGATTAGTTTGAATCAATAAATTGTGCACTTCAGGATCAGGAATATACTAAGTTTGTAGTTATGTTTTGTGTTCCCTTTTTATTTCAGTTTCTGTTGTTGCATTTAAAACTTTTTACTTCATCACTTCAGATTCATTTAATTCCAAAGAAATCCCATCATCAATATATTATATTTTTTCTGAATATTTTCTTGAACAGTTTACAGAAGGATAGTCACCAATCCTTTTTCCCCATAAAGCTTGTTATAACTGTTTTATTGTTTTTACATGAATTGCTTAGGGGCATAATGTTTTTTTAGCTGCAGTTTCTGTAATAGTTAGTTCATATTTGTTTTGTCTTCTTTCTTTTAACAGGCATCTATAGCAGTAATGAAGTAGCAGTATCTTTTCCAAATGTAGTCTCTGGCTCAGGATCTAGCACTCCTGTTTCCAGTTCACATTTACCTCAACCCTCTTCTAGTCTTGTGCAGCAAGTGGGAACTTTGTCTTCTACATCTTCTGTAGCTACAGCTGTTGCTGCAACTCAAGTAGGTTGTTAGAAGTATTTGATGATCAATATTGGTGTGGTAAATGGGACATACTGGCATTTTGTATAGGTTTTTTCAGACAAATGTATCTAAAGAAAGAATGAACCGTACATGTATATTTCATTTCTTTTAGTGTTATAAAGAAGACTAGGCTAACTTCTAATTGTTTCACTTCTGATTCGTTTCACAAAAGGATTTAATGTTCAGAATTTGCACACTATAAAATTAGATATTTTTCAAAAATTGACTTTTTCTGTTTTGGTATTCATTCTTCTGCTAGCTTTATCTTCTGACAGGATCCATTCATTATATTAAACTAATTTTGTTTGCTTGATTGTGACTTAACATGATATGTTAGTCCAGTCAATTATGAGTCTGTATACTTTGGTTAAACAGTGTTTACATTATATTTGTAAACCCAGCTAATGAATATACTTGAAAAACTTCACTGAATTGTAGTTAGTAATTACTATTAATTACTTAGAGTCTTACTTTGGCATATCTAATGTGCATAATAATTTGATGAATGTATCTTTAAATTTGTAAGCAGATTTGAAATCCAGTGAAGTTGCTATGATTTTTTTAATGTAATCACTTGCTAATAACACATTACAGTCTTAGCAGAAATGCTGTAATGATATAAAAACTAGTATATTAATCATAACCATAGCAGTATAAATGTAAACTATACACACACACACACACGTATAAATACATATAAATAAATACATGGGGTAGTAGCAAACTACATGAACATTTTTACTTACAGAAATTATTCATGGTCTCTTTCCAAAAATAATGAAGACAACTCATGCTTAATCATAATACATAGTTTCTTTAATTATTCACCTATAGAGCATAGACCTAATAAAGCAAAATTGCATCTTAGTTTTATTTTAGGAAAATTCCTTACTACATTAACCTTTTATGCACTAAATTAGGTGAAAAAGCTTCTGATTTTTCTATCATCATAACTATTCCAACAGTCATTTTTATACATCAGGAATTCCTAAAAGGCAGAATTCTTTGTTTTTAAAGATTAAATATCCTATTAGATTATTAGAACTAAAAGAAACTTTTGAACTTCAACATTTAAGTGAAATGCTATACTTAATGGTTCAAAAATAAGTCCCATTGATTGCAGTAGAGTCTCTGGTAAGTCTGCATAGGATTAAAGTCTGTTAATCCTTTAAGAATCCTTCATAAATTCCAGCTTTACAGGTGAGATACATTGAAGTATTTATTGAAGCTTTCATTTAATGCCAGTAGTAAATAGTGTCATCGTTAAAACAAAACTCTGCAATAATTTATTTTTAAGTAAGAATATAATTTCTTCAGGCATATAGTTTTCTTTCTTAAGAAACAGAGAGTACATGAGAAAATATTTTAACTAATTTTTCAATTATATAGGTAGTCTTCAACTTACAACACTTCATTTAGTGACCGTTCAAAGTTACAGCAGCAATGAAAAAGTGACATGACTATTTTTCACACTTATACCAATTGTCATGTGTCAAAATTCAAACACTTGGCAACTAACTCATATTTGTATCCTGGGGTCATATGACCCCCTTTTGCAACTTTCTTAGCAACGTCAATGGGGAACCCAGATTCATTTAACTTAACAACTGCAGTGATTCACTTAACTGTGGCAAGAAAGGTGGGACAAAATGGGGCAAAATTCATTTAGCAAATGTCTTGCTTAGACATTTGGGCTCAATTGTAGTCATAAGTCGAGGACTACCTGTATATGTGATTATATAATAGTGCTTTCAATTGTATGTTTCTACTTTTGAATTCTCTCTAGTATTCTCTATATGCACACGTACATTTAATTGTATACATACTGTAATTGTTTTGAATATCTGTTGGAATTTAGTTAGATGATGTCATATATCAGTAGCTTGTATTTTTATTACTTATGTGCTAACATTGGATAAATACATTTTTAGAAAGGCATTAGTATTTTTAACCTCATTATTCCAAAGAAAGAGAATAGGTGGCACATGTTGAATAATAATTGCTCGTTATTTGTTCCTTAATGCTTCTGAAAAAGTGATGTTAGATTTTTGACAAGTTGTTTGTGTAATGCTAATGGTGTAATCTGTTGTAATCTGTTGTACTTGAAAATAAACTCCATAGAAAAGCAAAACAGGATTGCACTGTAAGTAATTAATGTTAACATATTAGCAGGCTTACTGCTATAGTTTAGTTTTACAATTAATATCTTAAAATATTTAGTTTATTTTCCACTTCTAGCTCCTTTCCACACATTTATTCCTAAAATGAGTGTTACATCCCATTTTATATAAGCTCATACTGTGTGGTTTTGCCTTCTCTTTTATCTTCAGTGCCACTTTTTAATTCTTAAAATATATTTCATTTGTTGCATATTAGATGGCTCTCCTTTCTTTTTTGAAAAAGAGAAAGCCGATGTTTGTTGTCTAAACTATATTGTGCTGTTTATAAACTATGATTTATTTTAATATTTTCTTATTTAAGTTATGTCTTCCACACATTCTTTTAGTTCTTGGAGTTCCCGATTCTTCCTAAGGTGAAAAGGAAAAGTTCAAAGAAACAAGTTGCTTGCATTAAATTATTTAATTATAATTTGTATATAGAAGCAATTTGCAGGTGTTTGACTGTAGACATGTTCTTTTCCAAGACATGATGTTTCATTTTCCCTTCCCCAATAATAAATCAACACTCCATAGTTATTGAACGTTGTTATACTTCACGGGACTATTTTGGGATATTTTCTAAAAGCCTTTTTTGATATTTCTGGAAACCTCAGCATTTCTTGAGTATGGTAATATTTTTGTACTCTGCTGGGATGTTTGGCTATATAAGAACCAGCAAATGGAAGAAGGTTGCTGCTGAAAGATATGAGTGTAGAGTCATAATTATCTAATATTTTTAATTTATTTATTTTTAAGTAAATACCTGTAAAATCTGTTCAAGTCTGTTTATATTATATGAAACTATCATCCATCTGAGGCATACAGTTTTTTTTTTATTTCCATAAGTATGAATTGGTGTTATCCTGTTTTTCTTTTTTTTAAACCTATTTATATAGCAATTTCTTTTTTTCTCTTTCTTGAGTTTTTTTCTTTGGAATTCAAATTATGTGAATTCTTGCCTTCCTGTTTTTTTTTTTTTTTTAAATAGCAAGAGCATGTAGACTTACATACTGCTTCACAGTGCTTTACAGCCCTCTCTAAGCAGTTTACAGAGTCAGTATATTGCCCCCAACAATCTCATTTTACCAACTACAGAAGGATGAAAGGCTGAGTCAACCTTGAGCCGATGAGGATTGAATTCCTAACAGTGAGGTGAATTAGCCTAAAATACTGCATTGTAACCACTGCACCGCCATGCTCTGCCAATTAATACTAATTGTTTTTTAGCAGAGCCCCTTTTTCTATCAGAATAAATCCAGTTTTTTAAATTAAAAAATGAGCTTCAATGTGAATTATGTAAGACCATTTATTTAAAAGTAGGCTGGGAAATGATTATATCTCATCCATAATTTCAGATCCAGGCATAGTCCCAAATAAAGCATACATTCCAGGAATTACATTATTAACATTACCAGAGAAGAAATTGTAATTTGTAGTCATGGATTATCATGAGCTTTATTATCTTGGAAATACAGCAATAAGCTAGTAAATCCAAATGTATCAGAAAGGCTAGAATGTCTTAACTATTTGCCTACTGTAAAGGTATAGGGATCTGCTTCTCAGTAGATAATTAAAATTGTGCAATGGGAAAGCTTTCTTTGGAGAACAATATTCACAGATTAACCACAGTGGACATTTACAATATTTGGACAACAATTCTGTTTTTCATAATTTAACTATAAAGAGAGCATAAAGCATTGTGGGAGAATTATTATGATCTGAACTTTGTCCTGATTTTCTGTTTTTGAAAAGTATTGCATTTGTAACGTTCCAGAGTGCCCCCTGCTGGCAGATAGTATTAAAACAGTGATATCTAATCAATTTTTCCTCTTTCTGTTATCACAAGGATTCCTAAATGATCACACATATACTGATATCAACTAAAATGCTTTTGCTAGCTTACATTCATATTTCTGTGAAAGCTTACCCAACAAATAGTAAAATGTTTCTATGATCACATTTCATAATATCTAACTTGAATATCTGTTACTAGATAAAATTAAGCAAAATCATCTTTTTGAGATTATCATTTTGACTATAGATTCTTGGGTAAAGAGTAGAATTAATAACCAAAAGGGACATTTCAAACAAACCTGAGACTCCACTATAAGAATAAAAGAATCATAGCAACTTCTGATAATGATCCTTGGTTCAGTTAAAACATTTACTGCTCAGTAATCTGATTTCAGTAACATATGACTCTTTATAAATATAATTCAGTAAGGCTGTTAAAGAGCTGTGTAATCTTTTGCACACCACTGCATGCTGAGACAGCTGCATCAGGGCTTCAGTCCCGCAGTAAATGGTTTCTGCCTTCAAGCTGAAGCTTATTTAGTCGGGCTTATCTGATGCTGCTGTAGCAACCATCAGTCTCCAGGCAACTGAGGCACATTGACCTCTCTGATGAACTGAGAGAAGCACCACTTCAATTTAGCTTCCTAAGACAATTACTGGTGGTGAATTTATATATATGTTCATAAATCCATGTGTAGGTACACACATAGAGTTCATAACACAATATGCAATATCCCTCTGAAAGGATGCTAAGGTAATAAATGTAGGAACACTTTAAGCAAGCTAGTACAAAATATTTTATAGGATAAAAGTCTGTTTAATCTTTTAAGTAATAGGCAATTATATTCACATTTCAGATTTAAAAAAAACAATTTTAAAAGGTTCTGTTTTAAAAGTTGCCTGGTAAAATTATGACATGTTCAAGATTGGGTAATAAAGCAATAACTGTGCTGAGAATTAGAGTTCTTCCATATAATTAAAAATTAAACTATTTGTCCTTACATTTTATGTTTTATCCTTCTATATAGGACAGTGATAGATATTTACACATGCTGTTATTATCTTGGCTTTTAACTGTTAGGTGTTAATATTTTTATTTTTAAATCAACATGAATGCATTAAATTTTACAGGGATTTTATAGTATCAGATAGTTTATACTTCTTATATTTGGCTATGCGCATTAAAAATATCTATCTCATAAAACAAACACCTGACAAAAATACGTTTAACCAATTTTACATTTTTTAAAAAAAATGGTGTTGTCCTTTTAAAGTTCAAATAGTTAAGAGTCTTCAAGAGCACTGAAATAAAATGTAATGGCTTGTCAGTTTATTTCAGTTGTATCTTTATTTCAATTGCCTCTACTATTCTTGAAAATTAGTAATAAAAATGGACAATACAATTTGAAATTATGTCCTTCCTCAAGATCTTCTGATTTGGGTGGTTGCTATGGGCCCTCTAAAGGTGGAAAGACACATCTGTCTTGGCAGCCTGTAATGTGTCCTCAGAAAATTCTATGGTGTAGATTTATGACCAGCAGAGTTTCCCTTGGTAATAGACCTTGAAATGTGGCATTCCAGGGTCAGGAAGTTGGAGGTGGTCCTATATCTGATAGAGTGGCATAGGTATTTAATTAAATCCATGGGGAAAGAAAAGAGGAGAAAATCCCTGGAGAAGAAGAAAAAAATTGATGCTCCACCCTAACACCTGGGGTTAATTTTATAAATGGCAGATGAATAGTTACTTAATCCTCCCCATCCTCACACCCACACAAATTACTCTTAGGAATGCTTTTTTTTGGACAAATAACTTACTCTAATGTAAACCCTCAAATATGCTAAGAGTAGTTTAAAAAAAACTGAGAAAATAAAAAGCCTTATGTTTCTGATTAAGGGAGAAATTTTGTAAAAGATTGCTATAGATTCTAGGATATTTTATATTATTCTGTGCATCTTTTGAAATGTTGATTTGTCTGTTCTAAGTGCTGAAAAAGGTTAATGCTGCTGGGCTCCTTTTATCATTCTTTTACTTCTTCTGGAGAGACAACTGTTTCTGAAAATGAAATTGTGCAATGCATTCTGATTTTGTACCTCAGTATCCAGATGAGTGAATCCAGTACTTATATGTCTACATGAAAAGTTGACTCCGGTGAGCCAAAATTTCTTCTGGAGTTCTATAATGAGCAGTGTTGCAAGAGCTCCTTCATGACTTGCATTATATAATGTTTCTTAGTTTACCTTGGTCATCTTTATATTCCATATTTGTATTTTTTTTGATCAGAAGATTTGGATGGTATATTGAGTCTCTTTGCTACTGAAAAGTTTCTGCTGATAGAAAAAAATATGTTTAATTCAAATGAAACATTTGATTCCCCTTGCACACTTTTTTTTTTTTTTTTGCAAACTTGTTCAATTCTTCATTAAACTAGGCTTGTGCTATGTCCTTAACTAAACCTAGGTACTTGTGCAGTAGATAGCAGACACGAACGACTAATGATATGCTGCCAGCATTTTATACAGCAACTGTATTTCTGCTGGTGTTATGTTGAATATAAATTATAATAATTGGGAAATATTTTCTTCTTTTTCATAAATATTTATATTGTCCTGTTGTTTATAAATATTAGTTCCTGTTTTTCATAAGTTAAATATTGAGTACATATCAGAATTTTGTTGATAAATATACATTGGAAAAATGAGCAAAATTAACTTTTGAATAAATTCATACAAATAGAAAGTATTGATGAATCTAAAAAAATACATGTAACTTTTAAGAAAGTACATTTATAGTGAGCACTTATTTCCAAGTTGAAGCAAACAGATAAATTGTTCTTTATTTCATTTTAAGTATATTTCTCTCTTTTTTAACAGCAACAACAAAAACGAATTCTCAAGAAGAATATTGATTAGATATAAACTGATTATGAAGCAACTGGAATTGGTGGCCCAGTCATTTCTTATACAATTAAATCCCTCCTTCTTCTTTATGGAAATTCAACTGTGGGCATTTTAGCATTAGCCTAAACAATGGGTTTGAATATGTTAAGCCCCTAACAATTAGAGAGAAGTTTGGGGCATTGAATAATGTGGAATGATGCAATTGAAACTGACAGCTTTAACAGTCAGTCCTCTCATGGGATCTCAAAATTGTTCACACTTGGTTTCATCTCTCATCACATGCTGAGTATTAAAACCTTACTGGAAGGTGTCTTAAACGTAAATGAGGTGTATATCAGAAAATATTTAGTATCTTAAAAGTTGAGATGACTGAGAATGTGTGTAAGATTCAGTAATATACAGCAGGGCAATTTTTCTATCAGTGCATCAATTTAAAAGTAAATTTTGAAATGCAATGCATAGCTCAGCAGAATAACCCCCCCCCCCCCCAAATTTCAAGGCATTTCTGATCCTAGTGTCTGCCTAAACTAATCCACACAATTGTTTTACCAAGATTTTCGGAAGTAGTTTGTCATTGCTTTTTTCCTAGGGCTAACATGGAATGACTGGCCTAAAGTCACCCAGCTGACTTCATGCCTAGGGAAAGACTAGAAGTCTCAGACTCCCAGCACACCCAGATTGGTGAATTGTTTAGTGAAGTTGTGTAAAATCTTTGTGCTTCAGTAACAGCAGATCAGATACATTATATTGCAATGTATTTAGTAAATTAATTTATATATTTTCAGTGCATCAAAATGTCTATGTTTTTCTATTTTATTTTTTAAATGTGGGTAATGAAGGCAAAATATTCAGCTTTTCAATATAAGCATTAAAATAATATTTATGTGATTTGTAACTGTGTTCCAGTGGTACATTTTTTATAATCAAAGGGATTATGGGAATCTATAGATATATACATAGAAAATAGACAAAGTCACATACACAAACATATATACAAATAGATACACAAGCAACACATACAACCATTGTTTTAATTTCAATGTTATAATTTTAGTAGTATATTTTAGTTAATGATTTTCTTAATGATTTTCTCAATGATTTAGTAGTATATTTTAGTTAATGATTACTTAATGATTTTCATTAGATTGATCCAAACGAAATAAGATGTATCATACTTCTAAAAGTGTTAAAAGCTTTGCCTTGATTTGACCTTTATCATATTATTCAACTTATTCTACATTGTTAATACATGCTTGTTAGGGATAACATTGGTTACCTAACTTAGTTTGGGTAAAAATAATATATAAACTATGTTAGTGAGTTTAAGTGTGTGTATCACTTTAACTGCAAAACATGTATTTTGGGTGCGGTTGTAAAATCACCGTAAGAGGGAGCAAGAGAGCTCACTGTTTGCTGGCTTTTAATGTAGTAGCTGACAATGTTGGATTGATGGTGATAACTGCCTGTTTCCCTGCTGTTGCTGAAACGAAGAAAAGGGGTTTGATTTTCTTCATATCTCTGACTGCAAAAGAGATATATTGCTGGACTGATTATTTGTAAGTTTACTGACCTCTATTTTCAACACTGGACTTTGCAACTGATTAATCCCTGGATGGACTGAACTAGTTTATGACATATGGACTGTTTTGACTATGCTATAACTCTTGCTGGAATAAAAAACTATTTAACTGGCACAATGTATCTGTCTTACTGAGTGTAAACTACAACAACATTTATCTCACATCATTTGTCTGCCTGCTAGACTGCCGTTGCACATTCTGCTAGTGTGTGTATCCCTAACACTGGTTATGGGCCCAGGTGCACAGTCAGACTAACCAGGATATAACAGGCTTAGATTAAAGTGAGAGTTTGTGTAGTTACACAATACTGTAAACAGACAGCTGTGTTTTATTAATTATAGTTTTAATATCCAGATAAAGATGGCACAAGTCAATTTACCAAGTTTGTCTCTAATATCCAAACTGGATGGAACAAATTATGTTTCATGGTCTATGAAATGTAGTCTACTTCTACGCAGAGAAGGTTTGTGGAGTATAATTCAAAACCCACCAGAAGTAGATGCATGGGATCCGGAGGATGAGGATGATGCCCAGAAAATACAAGAATATCAACTGAAGAATGAGCAAGCTCTCTGTATAATAGAACTGACACTCAGTGATGAGTAGCTTGTACATATTCGAGGAAAAGAAACAGTTGCCAAATGTTGGGAGAATTTAAAGAAGATTTATGTTCAAGACAGTGTAGGAGCACATATAAATCTTATCCGGAAACTGTTCAGAACACATCTTCAAAAGAATGGAGATATGATGATTCATTTAAATATAATGAAGAGAATTTTTCAGGAACTGCATGAAAAAGAACTTATTTTCACAGAATTACACCAAGTTTATATAATTTTATCTTCTTTAGATATTAGCTATGATGACTTCGTAACTTCACTTGAGGTTCTGCCAAAAGATAACCTCACATTAACTGACATTACTGGCAGATTAATTGAAGAAACCAGGAGAAGGCTTGAAAGGGATCAACTCAGAAGGGAACAACCACAATGTGAAGAAGAGAAAATATCTTCCTCAGCTTATACAATTAGAAAATGTTTTAATTGTGGAGGAAAAGGACATTTGGCTAGATTCTGCAAGAAAGCAAAAAGCCAAAATGCCAGCCAGAAAGATAAAAGGCATCAAAAGGATAAAAAAATGCATAGAGTTAGCCATGTATAGCAACAAAACTGTGAATAATAATTTATGGGTGGTAGAAAGTGGAGCATCGCACTGCATAACGAAAGATAAGAAAAGATTTATTAAGATGTCCACGAGTTCACAGCAGATATCGTTAGCTAATGGATGGAAACTGAAAGCTAAAGGTCAAGGTATATCATATTGTTCTTGCATAAGAGAAAATGTAAAAATGTTATATGTACCACAAGTTAAGTTTAATTTGCTTTCGGTTAGAGTTTTGGTTAAACTAGGTTATGTAATTACCTTTAGGGGAGACAATTGCATAATTGAAAAAGAAGGTAAAAAAGTGACTGCAACTTTAAGAGGTGAATTGTATGTGTTAAATGATCATTCAGAGGTAGCTAACACAGTTTATAATAATGTTAAACCTCATGATGAGTGCATACATTTGTTACACAGATGTTTGGGGCATATAAATTTTAAAATGCTTAAACAAACAGTAGAACTATCTAAGGGTATAAAACTGAAGCCTTGCAGTAAGTATTTGCACTGCAATGCATGCAGTCAGGAAAAAAGCAAGCAAATGCCAGCAAAATAGAGTTAATGGATTTAAAACAAAGGAGCCTCTAGAGGTTATATTTGTTGATATTATAGATCTTAAAAAACCAAGTGTGGGAGGTGCTCGTTATATACTAAGTATAACGGACCATTATTCTAGATATGGTTTCTGTTATCTAATGAAGAGCAAAATGGAAACATATCAAAATTTCTTTAATTGGCTTAAATTTGCAGAAAGAAAAACTAAAAGGAAGTTAGTAACTCTTATCACTGATAATGGTACGGAATTTATAAACAATAAATTCCAAAATAAACTGAAGATGGCAGGTGTTGAACATAAAAAGTCTGCACCATATAGGCCACAACATAATGCCTTTATAGAAAGACGAGGCCAACAATTCAAGCAATGGCTCGTACTATGTTGTCAGATTCAGGATTACCTGAAAACTTGTGGGGAGAAGCAATATTGTGTGGTAATCATATATTGAATAATGTTGTTAACTCAACAACAGATGAATTACCATTCACACGGCATGGTAGAAAACCTGACCTAAGCTACATACACACATTTGGAGCACCAGCATGGGTGCATATTCCTACACAACTGAGAAATAAGGGGCAACATAGGGCTAAAAAGTTATTCTTTGTAGGTTATGAATCTAATCACAAATCATACAGATTCTGGGAAAAAGGAACATCTAGAGTTTACTGTAGTGCTAGTGCCAAATTCCTAGAACATGTAGGATGGGAAAAACTGGAACAAGATTCAAGTAAGGAAGTAATTATAGAAACCTACAAAAGACCAAAAGAAAAAATCAGTAATAAGAAGAGTACAATTAAAGAGGAAGTACAGGAAGAGCATATAGGACCAGAAGAGGAAGAAATTCCAGAACAGGAAGAAATAGATAATCAGGAACAGGTAGAACATGAAAGTCCACCTGTAAGTCCTGTAATACCTAGACGTACTACACGTATAACCAGACCACCTGATAGGTATCAAGCAAGTATACTTTGCCAAGTTAGTAAAGTTCCAACTACTGTTGAAGAACTTAGAATGTATCCTGCAAAGGAACAAGAAAATTGGCATAGAGCAATGGAGAAAGAATTAAATTCATTAAAAGAAATGAAAGTTTATGAAAATGTTAAATTACCTCCAGGTGAAAAGTCCATTGGCTGCAAATGGATATTTAAGTTAAAAACTGGTAAAAATGGGACTCTTACCCATAAGGCTAGGTTGGTAGCTCAAGGATTTAATCAAACTGCATGTGATTACGATGAAGTATTTGCACCAAATTTAAAGGCAACAACCTTGAGAGCAATTTTAGTGTGGGCAGCTAAGAAGAATTATATCATAAATCACTTAGATGTAGAAACTGCCTATCTGCATGCACCATTGCAGCACACGATATATTTAAGAAAACCAGTAGGTATAAAGGATGATAAAAATAATAATGACTGTTGGAAACTGAAGAAAAGTCTCTATGGATTGAAACAATCTGGTTATGAATGGAACCAATGTATTGTAAAAGAGTTAAACAATATAGGATTTAAGGCAGGTTTAGCTGATCCATGTTTATTTAAAAAAGAGACAAATGGAACTGTGTCATTATTATTGTTGTTTACAGATGATATTGCTTTAATTACTAAGACTAATAATGAAGCTACTGAGATAATATTATTAAGTAAGAGAATAAAATTAAAGCAATTAGGAGAAATAAGACAATATCTAGGATTGACAATAAACAAAACCAATAGTGGATATAAGATATCACAAGAAGATAAAATTTACCAATTGCTAAAAATGTATAAAATGGAACTTTGTAAGCCGGCAAAAACTCCAATGAGTCAGGAATTTTGCCATATTGATGCTCAAAGTTCAAAATTTGATAAGACCATTTATCAATCATTAATAGGTAGTTTAACATATATAAGTAATTGGTCAAGGCCAGACATTGCCTATAGCATTAAATCAATTGGCAAGATTCAATGCTGAACCTAATGAAAAACACTGGCAAGCGCTAAAGCGTATATTAAGGTATCTTAAAAAAGACAATGCACTATGCTTTGTATTTGGAGCCAAAAGATGATTTGATTTTAAGTGCATATGCTGATGCAAGTTTTGCAACAGATATAAAAACTAAAAAATCAACTTCAGGCATGGCTATACTATTAGGTAAAACACTGATTGGTTGGAGGTCAATTAGACAGCAACACATAAGTATGTCCACAATGGAAGCAGAATTTTCATGTCTATATTATGTACTGATTTAATTCTGTATAAACAGTTATTGTTAGATATGCGAATAACTGTTAAAGATGCCATTGTAGTTTATGAGGACAATCAAGCAGCCATACAGTTGGCTACAAATATTGCTGTAAAAACAAGATCTAAACATACTGACCTTAGATATTTGAATGTAAGACAATCTGTAAAAAATGGTTTAATGAGATTAGAATATTGCATGACTGATGAAAACATTGCTGATGGATTTACAAAAGCCCAAGGTGCAGTCAAGCGCAAAGAAAATTGTGAAAACTATGGGTTGAAATTGTAAATAGATATATATATATTATTATATTATCCAAAAGGGGAGAATGTTAGGGATAACATTGGTTACCTAACTTAGTTTGGGTAAAAATAATATATAAACTATGTTAGTGAGTTTAAGTGTGTGTATCACTTTAACTGCAAAACATGTATTTTGGGTGCGGTTGTAAAATCACCATAAGAGGGAGAAAGAGAGCTCACTGTTTGCTGGCTTTTTAATGTAGTAGCTGACAATGTTGGATTGATGGTGATAACTGCCTGTTTCCCTGCTGTTACTGAAACGAAGAAAAGGGGTTTGATTTTCTTCATATCTCTGACTGCAAAAGAGATATATTGCTGGACTGATTATTTGTAAGTTTACTGACCTCTATTTTCAACACTGGACTTTGCAACTGATTAATCCCTGGATGGACTGAACTAGTTTATGACATATGGACTGTTTTGACTATGCTATAACTCTTGCTGGAATAAAAAACTATTTAACTGGCACAGTGTATCTGTCTTACTGAGTGTAAACTACAACAACATTTATCTCACATCATTTGTCTGCCTGCTAGATTGCCGTTGCACGTTCTGCTAGTGTGTGTATCCCTAACAATGCTTTTTAATAAAGTTGAAATACATTGTAAATTGTTCCTTTTTACTTTTAAATAATACCAAAATTGAATATTTATCTCAATATTTGAAATTGTTATACTGTGTATCTTAGATACAGTGAGAGCTAAATGCCCCCTTTTAACTTTTTAAAAATAAAAACTTTTTTGTTTATGGTACTGTTCTAGTTTCATAATTTAAAAAAAAGTATCCCAATGCAAAGATACTATTATAATGTATAGGTAATGATAGAAGAAACCAGTGATATTCTATCTTGATCAGAGAATGCTACTGCCTTGGTTTAATGTTTTTCTTATGTTTGGGGAAACAATTGATAAGAAATTAAAGTTGCCATTTTCCACAGGTTTATTTAAATAGCACAATTATTCTGTTAAAATAGCTGTGTCCTGTTTAGCTTTTTAAAAAGTTTTAAACTTTTATCTGCTAGACTAACTAAAAGGACAATAAGTAAATTAATAATTCTATAAAATCTGCCCTTTCATGCATTGAACTGTCACCTGAAAAATGATTTGTTTACATGGAGGAATGTACAAATGAATTCAAAATTTTTCATGATCTCTAGTAATATATATATATTACTAGAGTATATATATATATATATATACCTCCACTGCAAGGTCTTCAAACTTGGCAAGTTTAAGACTTGTGGACTTCAACTCCCAGAATTCCTGAGCTAACATGACTGGAGGAGCAATTATGGGAGTTGAAGTCCAAAAGTCTTAAAGCTGTCAAATTTGAAGACCCCTGCTCTAATGTAAAAACAAGTAACTGTAGTACCCAGCATACTTACGAGAATAATGGTTACAGAAGATGTGATGGGAACATGTTTTTGTTCTGTGCAACCATTTGATATATGCAGGGTTATAGAAAGTTTCATAGGACATTTACAGGTTTCAGGTGCTCAAATTCACATTATTCCTGTTGAAATTATATGTTTGTAAACATGCTTCAGCTTTTAAAAAGTTGAGACATAGGATGTTCTGTGGAAATACTAGAAGCATCTCTAATTTATATGATATCACTTCTCCTTTTGGTGTTAATTTTTCGTGCTGTTGTGTATCTTACTTGTGAGAATTGAATTACTGGTTAATGAGGTTTATGAATGAATAGATACTATGCAGTGGGAAAAATACTTTATTAGCAGGGAGCCTTATTCTATGGATCTGGTTCATGGCATCCCCCAAAACAACAATTAAAACATCAGTCTTTTCAAGTGAAATTTCACAAACTCCTCCCATCCTTGATTTTGATTTGCTAGATCTCGTACTTGCCTTGTTTTGAGAAAGGGGGAAACTAGAAAGAGATAAAGGACTGGTTTTTCTTTCTTATTGTCTCTGTAAAAATGTTTCTTGGTACAATTGTTAAAAAATTGTCTTGGTTGAGGATAAACCTGTCAGTGTTTTATTCTCACTTCCTAATAGGGAAATATATAAGAAGTAATTCCTAATGGTTTATAAGCAAGATTTATCAATTATCACTTTAAAAGTTGGTTTCAGGAGTAACAGACCAGGTCCAGAAGTGAAGGTTTAGTTAAGCTGATTTATTGCTAAAAGCTTATGAATAGGAATTGTCTCAACTAATAGTCGGTACCTGGCTAGAGTTAGATCAGGGTCAATGGCATTCAAGGAGAGTTTTACTTACAGCTGTGTGAAAAAATCCTGCACGCTTTATGCTTTACGGTTTATGACATTTTTTGGATAGGCCATTGATTATATGATATTTTATACTAACTGCTATGCAAATATTATATTTAAATAAATACTGGTGGTTTTTAAGTGAAAAGCATAGGCTTTTTTCAATTTGCTGCAGTTTGGATGGGGATCATGAATTTTCTTGCATGCTTACAATGACTATGAAAACAGATTAACTGATGCATACCCAGTGGCATACATGTTGCAATTACTAAGGCCGATGTTAGTGTTTTGTTAACATTTTTATTGTTTGTGGCCCTGAAAAGGACCGTTAGGTAACCAAACATGGTTACTAATAGCCCTTATTGCTTATCACCAGGCGGCATCACTTCGGCATAGACTGTATAAGCCTTTGCATGTGATCTTTGGTTACAGTGTGGTGCCAGCCTGCAATAATGGATTCAGTCAGCTCCTGCTTGGTCTTTGGCTGCTTCTTACTTATTTCATAACCAAGTTCTCAATTGGGTTCAAATCCAGGCTCTGAGCTGGCCAATCCAGGAGTCAAACACCATGCTTCTTCATCCACTGCTGGACAGACTTGGCTCGATGACAAGGAGCGTTGTCATCTGGAAGTAAAAGTCCTTCCCTACAAGTTGTTCGACTGAAGGAAGCATGGTCTTTTCCAGGACTTCAACATACTGCTTGGAATTCATGATTCTCTGCACAATTTGTATCCGACCAATACCAGAAGCAGTGATACAGCCCTTGATCATCACGTGCAATGGATGCTTCACAGATAGATTCAGACAGTACGACTTAAATTCTTCAGCTGGAATTTTCTGATATACTTATTGCACTGATTCCCAGTTAAGTAGAAGTTGCTCTTGTCACTGAAGATTACCTTGGCCCACTATTTGTTGGTCTACTTGGCATACTGTACAGTCTATGCTGAAGCGATGCCGCCTGTTGATAAGCAATAAGGGCTGGACAATTTCATTTTAGTAACCAAGTTTGGTTACCTAAATGGTCCTTTTCAGGGCCGCAAACAATAAAAATGTTTACAAAACACTAGCATCGGCCTTAGTAATTACAACATGTATGCCACTGGGTATGCATCAGTTAATCTGTTTTCAAAGTCATTGTAAGCATGCATTGTAAGCATGCAAGAAAATTCACAATCCCCATCCAAACAGCACCAAATTGCAAAAAGCTTATGCTTTTCACTAAAAAACCACCAGTATTTATTTAAATATAACAATATTTGCATAGCAGTTAGCATAAAATATAAATTCAATGGCCTATCCAAAAAATGGCATAAACTGTAAACCATACAGCGTGCAGGATTTTTTCACACACCTGTAGTTCTTTTGTGGCTAAGTAAGAGTTCTAGGCTGATCCTCCTTTTCAATCTGCTTCCAGATTCTGCCATTCCTCCTTCTATATTTGTTTAAGTATGGAGTATGGGCAGATCCTCATGGCAGAGTATGATACTTCTAGAAGTACAGGAATGTGTTTCTGTTTGTTGCACTTGGGCAACTTTGACAACTACTTTGAAGCATTTAAAGTTTTGTTAATAACAAAAGTGAAAATTATGATTGGCTTTTTTGCCCCTAAATCCACTAAGCTATAAAGTGCAGTCTTTAGCATACTATTTAAATACTGCCTCCTTTGTTTAATGGGAATTAGTTTCTGCTAAGTGTTCTTCACTGTTTTGGACTGCATTTGGTAGTAACTTGTTTGTAAAGTATATGTATACATATACTTTACAAACAAGTTACTACCAAATGCAGTCCAAAACAGTGAAGAACACTTAGCAGAAACTAATTGAAAAGTGCTTATAATTTCAGTCATTTTAATGGTTTCAAAGCAATAAGGTGATATCTTTTTTAGCAATTCTATTCTGAAAAATAATAGTATTACATCTGACCATTACACTTCTGAATTAAGTTTTCAAATGCCGTAAATTAATTGAGAGTAATGTAGTCAAGGTGAGAAGATGTTTTTAATACACTGGATTAAGCAAAGATTTTGTCAGACTTAGAACTGGCAGAACTCAGTTTAAGTTGTTGAGGGTTCACCTTTTCCTGCTTGAGTGAAATCCCATAAAAAAAATTGAGAATTGTTAGCAGGATGGATAAATGGATAGATGGATGGATGGATACAAAGTTTCCAGTAAGTCAAGCTGGCTATCTGCAAAAATCTACTCCTTATTATGAGGTTCAGGGCAGAGCTGTGATTTTGAAAGTGCGACCTTTATTATATAGAAAACATACTTGGAAGCAGAGCTGTTTTTCTTGTATGGGAAAAATAAGCTTTCTTGTGTATAAAAAATAGGAAGTTACTAAACAATAAGCAGGTTGTCCTGAGGACAGAGAACAACTAAAAAAATATGACTTGGTTACAACTGAAATGGAATCTTTTGACCCCGTAGCATTTTTGTGATGTAAGGAGCCAGGAGCATTTGTGAGACATCTGTTGTCTACCTGCCCTTATTTTGTAAATGGTTTTAAAAGATTAAACAATTAGTGTAAGCACATGGACATCAAGAAGCAAAATCCTTATATTCCCAGTGTGATTTAGAAATGTGGGCAATTCTTTGTGTCAGCAATATTTTGAAATTTCTCATCTTAATTTCACTATAAAGAAAAACCTGCAAATGCATTTTACTGTGCTTTTAAACTTCTATTAACAGGATACTTGATAACTTTATTGGATTGACTAGATCAAATTTTAATTTAATATGTTAGAGATATCTTTTAAGATTTTCCTTTGCGTATTTCAAATTTCAATAAAATTTCAATAATTTTGTGTTTTGGCAGGCATTAGCTGGATCTTCCTTTGGCCTTCCTCCCTCACATGTCTATGGCAATAGATTAAATTCTAACTCAAAAATGGCATCACATACTACCCAAGCTGAAAACATTCAGTTAGGCAAGTTAATTTTCTTTTAATAGAAAATATGTATTTCTTAAAAAATATTTCTTTTTATTTATTTGCATGCTCAACTGCTAGCTGCATTTTACATACAAATAATGTTTTACACCAAAGTGTATGTGAAATGTAAATGTTTAAGCAGAGCAATGAGCAGGCAGGGATGCAACAATGTCTCTTGTGACTTTTTGTGATTGATGTGTTCAGTTGCGTTAGTTCTATGCAATGAAAGTAGCATTGGGTTTTTGTTGTGAATCGTTCAAATCTTTATTTGCATAATTTATGGAATTACATGATCACCCAGCTGGTATATAGCTGAAATCCAGATACATAAATTCACCAGTAACTGAATGAATACTAGTTGGTCTTTTTCATAGTACTAGTTTTTTAAAAAATTAATGAGCTCCTGGATTTGCTTTGTTTCATTCTATCTTTAAGGATTTGTTGACATGTCCTAATAGTCATGCCTATCTGGGGGAAGGGAATGAGTTTAGCAGTTTACCAAGAATGGATCAGTCATGTCTTGCCCTCTAAAAGGCCAAGGGTCATTTGCTGCAGAATAGGGGGAGGGTTGCCTTGAAAGGGGCAGATAGGGTTATTTTATTGAGAGGCCATAGGGAAAAATAACCCTTTTGAGTCATGCCATGCAAGACATTTCAGTATATTTAACAAAATGTTTTTTTTTAATCTTTTAATCTCTTGTTTTTTCTTTTTACATAAAATTGGAGATTACTAAATACTTACTCTTGCTTTAATAGAAGAGAAAGTTTCCTAGCATTTGTTGCTAAAATTTTGTGAGAAAAAGTTACTGGTAGAAGTGATTATGGAGTATGGTTTGTGAATTTTCCTGGGATGCAAAGTGTTAAAAAATACAAAGCCTGAGGATTTGCTGTGATAAGCATACAGATTAGCTGTCGGCAGCTGTGATTCATTACTTTCACTGCAGAAATTAAAAGTGGCTGAGGGGAGGGTACTAGAAATACAAACCATGCTTGTGTGCTGTAAAACTGAAAGCAAAGAAAAGACTAAGGCTAATCCATGGCCTGCTTCACCCACAGAAATTTGTACGGAGAATACTTTATGCATTGCGATTAGCAGCTTTAAAATAGAAGTTCCCTCTGATATTGCTACTGGAATAATTGCTAATAATGAAGGACATTTTGAAATGATCTCAGTCTGCAACATTTTAAAATCTTAATTCAGAAAAAGTCACTTTTGGCTGTAAAATATTTGCTGTGTAGATCAAGATATTGGAGACAATAGCCGGAGCCTGGTTGGAAGGGGAGGTTCATCCAAAGGAAGTATTTCACCACGGTAAGCAAAATTTACAATCATTTAAGGAAAAAATATATATTTTTAAACTACATAAACTTGTATAAGGTGTCCTTTTAAGTTGAATAAAATTATGTAGATATGTTCAGTTGGAGTAAGAATTTTTTTTAGATTACTTTAAATAACATAATAAAGCTATGTCTTTTTCTCATGCATATAACTTATTGAAGAATTAGGTACATTTTTTACATTATATTGTCTCATTTATATAGTTAATTTTACAGAAAAGCAATTATCACAATGCTATAAGAATATTAAATGCAAGTATTTTTATCTGTTTAGAGTGTAACCACACTAAAGAAAGGGAAGAATCTTGTATAAGTAATGAAATAAATATTTTTAAAAATTTAAAACAACCAGGATTCAAATCAGTTGTTGATAGGTCACTAGCATAAAACCATGGTACTGCATAGTTTGAGTGTGGAAGGTTTTCTAATAATTATTGGGTATAATTTTAAAACTTTCATTTTAATGGATAATTGGTAGTACACGTTTCTATTATAGTCTGCAAATAGTTAAAGCATGGGTAATAAACTTAAAAAAGAATGGCAGTGTGCCACTTTAGCTTATAAATTGCTATGTCATGGATAAAGAGTGTGTTAGTGATCTGTGGTCAGATTTTCAAAAACCTGGGGATCTCAAAAATTGACTGAAAAATATATCCACTCTGCAAATTAGGCCAATGATCATCTTAGGAATAAATCCTTTAAAATCTTTTGAAGCTGAGTGTGATTGACTGCTAATGAAGTGTTGTAGAAATTTACCTCTACTTACTGAAATATAAAGTTATATAAGAAAGTAGATCTCTAGGTTAAAATGGTTTAGTTTGAACAGCTTTTATACATTATTACCAGTTCCTAGTAACTCATTTAAAATTAAATTAAATGAGGATTAATATTTCTTTGTTCTTCATGCTCCTTCTCAAATTTGTTAAAATCTTAATTTTAAAGTAAGCCCTGTGAACAATGTTTAAGACAGTTAACTTTTTATTTTAGCTTTTGAGAAGGATTTTTCCCACTGTTTTAAAGCTGTTAAGTAGATAAGAGAATTAAGGAATCAGAATCAAGGCATAATACAGAGAAAAATTATTTTGTTGTCCTTTGGATTTTGTCAATTATAAAATAAAATAAATATACATAGATTGAAATAGCACAGAACTGCCAAATTTATATACACTGCTAGTATTAATATAAGCATACTACTTAATAAACATGTTTATCGATATATAGAGGAAGAATTTAGAAGAGACATAGTACTACAGAATGTATGTAAAGATTTTTATTCCTCAAATGAGGCAGAAGTAATCTAAGACAGAAGTACATGTGTCAGAAAGGTACATATTAAACATAGCAGAATCCTCTTTATTTTAATCATATTCACCTACTTTTAATATAAAAGCTGTCAGAATTATATCTAGGTAGAGACCTTCAGTGAATCTAGTACCAAAAATCCAGCAAAGTCTAAGACTGTTTTTCAGAAGAATTATTCAAGAAATACACAGGTATGGTTGATTTGTTCTCTGTCACTTTTTCCTTATACATACACATAGCCAAGTATCCAAGAGATTTTAGTTTTACCGCATTCTCTTAAACATCTGTAGCTATATAATCTCCAAGTATTTCCATAAAGTTTATACTAGGATTCAGCAATGCATTCAGGGCAACAAATGATATTGTGTAGCAGTACTGCTTGAAGAATACAATACCTTTTGAAAATATGTCAGTAATTTGCTAGCCATTGGCTAATAAAATCCATAAATATTTTATCTTAATTTAATAATTGTATAATTCAGTACAGTATATTATCTCATTCTAGATATGGATGATGTGGTTGATTAACCATATGGAAGAGCAATTTACTGTTGGATGAATTCTGATATTAAAGAGAAGAATGATTGCTTAACACTAATTTGAGTGCATGCCAAAATAAAACAAAACAAAAAAACAACTGGTGAGGGGTTATGATCTATTTGAAATTTTAATCCTAAAAACTAAGAACAGAATGGTTCTTTTTAGTAACAGAGATAATTCTAGTACATATACTACAACATTAAATCATGATTTAAGTACATTTGTATCATATATGAATATCATTTATCCATCATTCCATCTCTACCCTCACCACCGATTGCTTGGTATATATCTTCTATTGTGTAAAAAAAACTAGAGTGCTCTGTGTGTGTGTGTGTGTGTGTGTGTGTGAATATGTGTATTTTCAATGACGACTGGGAACGTGGGAAAATAATGTTATATATTTTTACAGTGAAACAAGGGAACAATTACAATTCACCAACAGAAAAAGGTTGCTAAATTTATTTAATTTCAAAATATTTATGCACAAGTTGTGTGATTTGATTATTTTGATACATTATGCTGATATAATATTTCTAAACACAGATATAAAATGCTTCACATTTGACATTTTAGTTTAAAGTCATTGTCATCAAATATAGTAATCTTGGTTTGTGTGCATTTTCAAACTTTCCAAATTGTTAAGCCCTCTGTAAATTGTTGGTCAAGATTTCCTAAATTAGTGTACTGGCAATATAAATATTTAATACTTTCCTACACATCATTATGACTTCTGTTATACTCCAAAAGGATTTTTTCTGTTATTAATTTCTGAATTCAGTTATACAGCGATGTCAGATGGAATCTTACCAAAAATATGCATTTAAGTGAAGATGTCTGAGGCATGACAATTGTCTTTTGTTATATCTTCTGTAGATATTTAATTGAAAGAGGCAATTTTGCTCTTTCTTTGTGCTATATGGCTGTAGCATTTTATCAATGTACTTATTTGGTCTGATGTTTTCTAAATGTATTATAGTTAATTTCATTATATATGTACATATTTCTCATGTTTATATGTTATTAAAATATCCTGGAAATTAGTACAATTTCAATTATCTATGTAACATTAAATTAGTTCACCTAAATAATTGAAGTTTTGATTTTAGTGCAAAACTCTCCTTAAAGAATTGACATGAGGGAACATCATTAAACTATTTGGTGCTGAGACCTATAGGTATCTTAAGGAGTATTGATTAAAGGAGTTAAGAATAGCCAAGAAAACTGATATGTATATGTTGTATATATCTCCTCTCCCTTTGTTCTTTTAGTGTAATTCATAACCTTTCTACAGGTCTCCCGTAAGTAACTTACAGATTCGTTACGATCAGTCTGGAAATAGCAGTGTAGAACATTTGCCTCCAACACCATCTACTATAGAACAACTTCTGGAGAGGCAGTGGAGTGAGGGACAACAGTTCTTGCTGGAACAAGGAACCCCCAGTGACAGTAAGTTTTTCACCCTGTCCTAATTAATTTTTGATTGCTATTAACAATATACATTGATGGCCTTACTATGTAATCTAATATCCATCAGAAAAGTATTATTGATGTTTATAAATTTTATGTTTGAAAGATGATCATCATTCCTGGAATGTACCCATATGTTAAAATAAGATTCTAATCATCTGCTTCATTCCTGGTATGTAAAGACTTGCCTAAAATGTTAGTCATTTACTTTAATTATTATGCAGAATTATTCTGAAGTGGGAGGAGGGTGATAAGAAAGAAATTGATAATGAAAGATGAAATCATAAATTTATTTTGAAAAGATGTAATTAAAGCTTGTCTGAATCTAGTGATATCACTAGTGTTATTCTGATTATATATGCATATAATTGCATTAAATATTTGAATCATTTTAAAATTATTTTACTATTTTACAAAAAGTTCCTTTAGTATATTTTCTTGATTACCGATCATGAGTACCGATCATGCCATCTACAGGTATGTATGCGTGTGTGTGTGTGTGTGTGTGTGTGTGTACTTTGTGTGTGTTTTTATGAATGGTATCCTGACAAAAAATGCTAATTGTGAGGAAATTCATGCAGGGATAATCCTTTAAACATGATAGCTGGAGGACAGGTTTAGCTAAGTCTTATTGCATCTCATTTGGGCACACTGAGAGTTCCTTTGTATATTCTTGAAGAGGAGGGATAAAAAGCTAAATCCTTGGGAAATGACCAGATGTGTCTGCACTGCTATACTTGTGTCTGTACTAGGCCTAAAGGTCACATTAAACAAATACAATTTAGAATTTTAAAAGCAGCTTTTATGATGCCACATTGACTAAACTGTCTTTATGTGCTAGTTGAAGAAAGTTCCAAAATTTATCCAAAATTCAAATTTGAGAAGTGATCTAGGATTTGCTTTATTTGCAGGAAGAGGGGAAGGGCTGCAGGAGCCTTAATGATCCCTGCTTGGTGCTCTTTAAATGGACATTGGAAACAGCTGGATTCTGTTGATTTAGATGTAATAGAAAGTTCTCATTGATTACAGAAATTCTGTGGGTTGTTTTTTTTTTTACATTGGCAATTAAAAAACACAAAATTGTCTTGTGGTTATAATGATTCATTCAACTTTATAACTCAGTGTATTTTCTTTTCTGAAACTATTGTTACTATTTGTTAATAGAAGGAATATTTTCTCCCAGCCTGTTTTTTTTAATTCTTCATTTCAAATTGAATAAAGTGGAAAACATGTACAATGTGTTCACAAAATTTGGTAGGGCAAATGATTGCCTGTGCTTCAAAGACTCTGGACTGAAACTTTGAACTGTTAAATATCTCCAGAAGAATTTTTTAAAAATAAGAATTTCACAATATTTTTGATATAACAATAATACTGCTCTTTCCACAGTGGCGTTGGTATTGTACTTCCAGCAAGGGAGGAAACTTAGGCTATATATTTGGATGAACAGTTCTGGTGTACAGATATGGTCTGTCCGTCTTATCTAGAAATAATACATTAATTTAATTCTCATCATGGGTAATTTCAAGGGACATTTGAAATATTTTCTACTTCTTTAATATTTTATATAGGCATAATTTACATTGCAAAGAAATATTCTCCAGTAATTTATTAGTAAATAAGTAATTACAATAATGTACTAATTACTTGCATATACAGAATGATGTACAAGCCATTTTTAGCTGCAACTTTCAGAGTTTTAAAATGTTTTTGTTCAGTTTTAGGTATGCTAAAATCTTTACACCAGCTTCAAGTTGAAAATCGCCACTTAGAAGAACAAATTAAAAATCTAACTGCTAAAAAGGAGCGCCTCCAGCTCTTAAACGCCCAGCTTTCAGTTCCTTTCCCAACAATAACCAACCAAAGTTCTTCTTATCAAATGGCTACATTTTCAGCACAGACTGGTAAGTAGAGAAAAGTAAGTCTTCCTTTTAAATTGAGTTTTACAACAATTTCTAAAAGATTTATAGGCTATTTTACCTAAATAAATGATGAATGTTATCTCTGTGGGGGAAATAATTTTATTCTTCTTCTTTTCTATAATATGTCTTCCAAAATGAATAAAGCTTGAGAACTTTTTCAAAGAGAAAGGCACATACATATTAGATATGTTTAAACTTTTGAGGATGACCAAAAAGCAAATTGACTTAAATTATCAGTTTATGCACCTTTATGATGTCAAAAATCACTCACTAGTAATGGGATTCCCCCCGCTAAATATTATAAAAACTGCAGTTTCTTTTTAACTTTGTCTTCCAGCTGTGATTGAATTCATTACCAGCAATAAAATTTGTGGATATAGCTTGATTTATTAGTTTCAAAGTTTAGATTTTATTAAATATCCTTGCATAATTTCTGCATCAAAAAGCATAAAACCTTATTAAAATTGTTTTTCAATTGTCACTCTAGCTGTTAGCTCTGATTCTCTGAACAGCAGCAAAAGCCCTAACCTGGGAAGCAGTTTTCTACCTGAGAACTCCCTTCCTGTATTAAATCAGGTACTGTTTTTTAGTAGCTTTTATATATCTTATTGGTTAATACTAATTTCCTATTATTTTGCCATTTTGTGAAGTTTGATACAGCTGAGTCTTTGTATTTTTATTAGGAAATACATTCCAGTGGACAAAGCACAAGCAGTTCCTCTGCTCTTTCCACTCCACCACCTGCTGGGCAAAGTCCAGCTCAGCAAGGCCCAGGAGTTGGAGGAGTTCAACAGGTCAATGGTGTGACAGTGGGGGCACTTGCCAGTGGAATGCAAACTGTAACGTCCAACATTCCCACAGTGGGTGGAATAATTGGAACTCTGCCAGGTAACCAGCTGGCAATCAATGGAATCGTTGGGGCTTTAAATGGAGTAATTCAGACTTCTGCTACAATATCACAGAATCCTTCTCCTTTAGCTCACACAGCTGTGCCACCAAATGCAGTGCATCCTCTGCCAACCACACTCAGTAACAGGTAAATCCTTTTGCCAAATAGATATATAAATAGGTATATTTGGATGTAATATTCTAATGATGAAAGTATATGTATATTACTTATATTCATTCTGCATTACACAAGTAATTTACCCAAAGTATGTTTGGATTTGGTGTCATAGGTTCAATCAATAAACAATAAATAAATACATTCTGAACTGTATTCTCTGCTCTTCCTTCCCATCTCATAGCCTGCCCTTGACCTTAAAATGTTCATGGGAATTCAAAATTAGTAATATGTGTGTGGAAAAGAGAAAAGTCAGATTGTTTCCTGAAACAATTTAGCAATTTGGTCTCAATCCCAGCATGCATTCATGTTATGCAAATTAAGCAGCATAGAGGCATAATAAATCAGACTAAATTAAAATCATAGAGGATATTAAAATCCACAGAATGATGAGCATCTTCAAAAAATTCCTGTTTTAAAATTTTAGAGGAAAGACTAAACTGGATTCTTACAATACTGAAATGACATTCTGAACGCTTGGCCTAGCTTTCTTCCTACTTGCATGCCAACAATAGAGTTGTGTTAATTGGTGATTCCAAACCGCCAGTGACAAGTAAG
Organism: Hydrophis major; assembly: GCA_033807585.1. Lineage (NCBI taxonomy): Eukaryota > Metazoa > Chordata > Lepidosauria > Squamata > Elapidae > Hydrophis > Hydrophis major. Next base: position 113,528,808 of record CM066343.1, read on the forward strand.
AGACATAGTCTTTTATCATAAAGGCACCCTTGCTGTTGGCATCATCTACATTATCATCACCAAAATAGTCTTTTAAGGAGCATCTCAAATTGTAACATTAGACTGTCAGAAAGTGCAATGGCATCCAAAAGCAGTTGAGGTTCTCTGTCTAGATCAGGGGTGTCCAACCTTGGCAACTTTAAGACTTGTGGACTTCAAGTCCCAGAATTAATTCTGGGAGTTGAAGTCCACAAGTCTTAAAGTTGCCACGGTTGGACACCCCTGGTCTAGATCAATCTGTTGTCCTTTGGTACTATCGTAGGCCAGTTTAAATATCAGAATTAAGTTTCAGTTTATTTCAGCCTCACCTATTGTTTCCAAATTCTTGCTCAGAAATTCCATAGTTGTCTTAAATTAATAGATAAAATGGTTATTTGATCTGCATATTGATGACTCTTTAATCAAATCTTTTGATACCTTTGTCAAACACACCTGTAGTTATTCAGATGGCTTCAATTTAAGAGTCCACTATCCTCTACTGAAGTTTAAAATTGGTATGCTTGATAGAGAGTGGTTATTGCCTCAAAACTATAAATGTTTCATTTAGTTTATTTAAGAAAAATAGTTAATCTTTTTAAGGTAATAGGAGGCACTTGTTTTCTAGGTAAGACAATAACCCAGCAATGCTGACAGTAAATTCAGTTTGGTTAACTGAATTAATAAGAATCAGCAAATACTTAGAAGACAAGTAGGAAGCCCAAGGTTCCAGGAAACAGTTGTTCCATTTCCATGAACTGTTTTATTTCAGAATATAACATAGAGTCACTTTTACAAGTAAAGCAGCCATATAAAAATAAAATAAAACTAATCACAGCTATCCTATGATATTTATACCAAATTGGGCTTTGTTTCTATCGTTCAAGATTTCATACCACTCAAAGCTGCTTCACTGATCAACAATCTTCAAGCTACTTTGGAAAGGGAAATGGGGATTCAAATTTTAAGATTGATGTAAAAAATGTAGGTTTTCCATACAGCATTCATTGTTTGGCTAGTGATGCTTTGTATAAAATATGCATGAGTCCCCATTTTTGCAGTCACATAAATAACTTAGGCGCAACAGGCAGCATAGGCAGCATTACCAATGTTTAATTTCACCAGTTGCTTTTCATATAGTGTTTCCTTCAATTACTCCCATTTGCTCTTAAAATTAGGTTGCCAGATGGCTTGTAAAATATAAGTTTGTTAATGTTCTTCATAGAAAAAGCTAAATATCAAATGTACTTAATGATACAGTGTTTATATAGAAGTAGTTGTTAAATTATATGAAAATTGAGACCTGAACAAAATTAATTTTCCAGAAAAAGTGGTGAAAAGTCCATAGTTAGTGATTGAGTGAAAGGAAACATGGAATTTGAAATACTGAATGAGGAATTCTAGAATGAAATACTTAAAATGTTTGCAAAGGATGACAGAATTGTCTGTTGAAATAAAGAATGTCTGAAACTTAGAAATGACAGACAGCAACAGATTTTAATGCTTAATTTGAAAACATTCTATATTGACCCTGGTATGTATTAATGTATATTTTATTTTGTCAAATATGTGCTGTTTTTTTAATATACAGGTATGTATGACTGCATATACGACTGGTTGCTTAATGATTGGTTGAAGTTACAATAGATTTTTAAAAGCTACTTACAATCCATCCTCAAAAGTTCCTGATTACAGGCACTACCCCCCAACACATGATTGCATCTTGAGCCTTGCAACTGGCTCATATGTACAACTCTGTATACCATGTACACCATGCAATCTCATGACCATAATTTGCAACATATTTTGCCATTTTCCAGCAGAAGGTTGAAAGCCCATTCGACATGCTGGATTCACTTAATGACCACATGGTTTGTTTAACAGCTGTGGTGATTATCTTTGCAACTATCATAAAAAGTCATAAAATCAAGTCTGGTCAGCAATGCCTCAACATACAACCACAAAGATTTATGACTGAAATTCTGGACTCCAATATGGTCATAAATTGAGGAACAGTTGTGGTGCAGGTAGTCTTCCTGCACTATAGGAATTTTAAAACTCCCTATATTTTTTAAAGTGATAAAGGCATTTAATGTCTCTCATCCTTGCTTCTGAGCATAGCTAAGCATGCCACTGAAAATGTGGATGAGATTTTCAATATTTGTATGATTAAATTATTTTGTTAATATATCAGTGATATTAAGTACTTTGCTAGTTCAGTTGTACTTATTTTCTAGTGTTTCATCAGTAAATGTTGTATAAATAAAGTTTTAAGATAAAAATTGAGTATATGCTTAGAAATACATGATCAAATCTGTATATATTTTAGTTTTAAATGCACCTTGCTATTTCTCAGAACTTCTGGACTTGGATTTCTTCCTGACCAGCAGAGACAACTGCTGCTACATCAACAGCAGCAGCAATTTCACCACTTACTAAATACTCAACAATTTACATCAGTAAGCGTTTCTGTTTTATCATTATATTTTCAATGTTCAGGAATGAGTGTTGATGCTTATATATTTCAGCCTGTCACTGATAGGCTGTAATATCAGAATGTTCATAGACAAACTAGAGATCTGCAGTTTCAAAAAAAAAGAAAAGAATGGGATTTAAAAGGTTTGGCATGTCTTCACTTACTGCATCAAAAAATAAAAGAGGAATAGGAAAACGTACACACTATTAGCTCAAGAGCCAGTATGCTCTAGTGGTCAGGGCACCAGGCTATAAAGGGGGAGACCATGAGTTCAAGTCCTGCCTTAGCCATGAAGACCAACAGGCTAACTTTTGGCCAGTCACCCTCTCTCAGCCCCAAAATAACTTATAGGGTAGTTATTATTGTAGGAAAAATAGGAGAAAGAAGATATGTTGGATATGTTCACTGCTTTGGGATATTTGTAAAAACAAATGCAGGATATAAATAAATAAATTTATATATCATTGTGATTTCTGATCTACACATCTGGGTTATTTACCTGCACAGAGTCCATTCAGATTTGTCTAGGACTTTCAGATTTGTTTGATTGCAGGCTCCAAGACATAGTTCCCATTGATTCATTTCAGTATGTTTTCTGTCATTGCAACTTTAACATTTGTGTTCTTCCGCTTTACTGAAAATAATTTCATTCCTTATTTTTAATTTTTTAAGTCTTTTTAGCATTTTTTTAAAAAAATCCTTAGAATTTTTCATCATGACATTTTTTTCTCTCACAGACATCCAACTTTCAGCCTTATGAATTGGACTTTTTTTCCTTGGCGAAATAGACTTCTATTATCTGTTCCATGCATTTACTAAATAGTCTTGTTGTCTCCCAGATTGTCTGGTGATCACCTCATTTTTTCAAAGGTTGACTGAACTTTTCACAATCTGGAGGGATCACACAGGTCTCTATTGCACCACCATCAACATGTCTCATTAAAAATTCAGAACTTTTTCAGTGGTTTCATATTTCAGTCAGGGCAATAGGAAAAAGCTTTTGTTTCCTGCCTTCTTGAATTATCCTTCTACTGTTCCTGCTGTTGCTGAATTTAATTTATACTGTACAGTCTTTACTAATTTTTGTTCAAGCACATGATCTCAGAAACATATATTTAGGACAGTCCCTCTAAAAACCTACTTTTGCAGAACTACTCCTACCCATTGGGATAATCAAAACCAAAATTTTCTCTTATTGGGAAAAAATCACTTAACTTGTACCTCATGCCTATTCTGTTTCTGAAGGACATATCTCTCCAAATTCCCTGGCTCCATTCTTTCCCACTCTTCTAGGGCATATAATTTCTTACCAAGTTTTTCATAATTCCAATTACTGTACCTGTATTTCCTGGAATAGTTCAAGATATAATGTCAAAACTTTGCATGTATTGTAACTCCATATTCTTTTCAAATTCTATCACCTCATATTTGTAGATTGATAATATGATATATAGCTTTTGCACGTGTTGCATTCTCATAACTTTCCTCCTCAGATATGTTCTTTCAAGGTAAATCTCACATCTGAATTCAAGTTGATGTGATTTCGTGTCCAGCACTATCTTGCCCTAGTCAGAGAACCTTCCATCTGCTCAGATAATTTGGCCACATATTTGGTCTACTGTCACTAATAAGATGACATCATGTTGATTCATTCTCCATCAGAGCTCATGCCAATATTTTTCAACTTGGTGATTATCTCTCTGATTCATCCTTAATCTAGATCTTAAAAGTAACCTCATTGGAATACATTTGAAAATTATTTAGATTCTTAGCATTCCCAGTAAATACCTTCAGAGATCCATTACCGTTTTTTCTAAAAAGATCAAAAAAATTTCTATCTTTCCATGGGTGTATCCTTGTAGAGTAGGGGTGGGCAAACTACGGCCCACGGGCCACATCCAGCCCGTTGGTCTTTTTAATCCGGCCCGCCAAAGATTGGTACAGAATTAAGGTTTGATGTGAATGATTGAATGATTGCATTCGTTTGATTTTGACTTGTAATGACAGGCATTTCGACACCAGGTAGCGCATTAGGCGCAGTGACTTGATTTTGTGGAGATTTTGCAGTTTTTTTATATGTATCATATCTTGTGCTGACCCGGCCCGTCTGTCAAATTTTAAAAGTCAATGAGGCCCCTGAGCCAAAAAGTTTGCCCACCCCTGTTGTAGAGCCTGTTTTATAGTGTTTATAATTGAGAGTTTAGAAGAGGGAAGGATGAATTCCCAGTTAACACTATTGTCTTCAAAAAACAAAGTGAAATACCACTAAAAGCAGTGTAGCTCTTGCCTTAAAATACGGCAGCTGCCATTTTTACCAATTTAATTTTTAATCTTGTTGGCTGGAGAGGATGATGTTGTATATATGTGTAACTGTTTGCTGGGGATACTGTCTGATCCTTTCCCATGCAAATGTGATAGAAAACTAATTACAATTTTCCTATAGAAAGGACTTCATGATCAAGAAAATATGTCATATTACATTTTGAATTCATCAAGTTTACTGAATCTTGCCCAGTTGTTCATTTCTTGGTCTAAATCAGGAGGATCTGTTACCCAGTACATGTTTCTGAAGAACAAATTTCATCATCCTGAATTACTGGGTATGCTCGCCAGTTGAGAAACTAAAGTTGGGAAATACATTTCAGCAAACATTAACATACCACTTATTTTCTAAATCTTGAATCCAAAAAGGCGCGTTTGTGCAAAGAAAAATTATTTGCATTTTTCAGAATTTCTCTAAAGAGAACAGACTCACCCACATCTTCGAGAGAAATTCTCAATTATTCATTTGTGGTTGTCCTAAGGCTGCTTTGCCAAAAGGCAACTGGACTTTCTTTTTTTCTCTTTGAAAATGTTTCACTTCTCACCCAAGAAGTTTCTTCAGTTCTGAAGAATGAACTGAACTCTCCCTATTGGAAAAAGCATTTATGGGACACTCCTCTTTGAGATGCTATTATATCTGTAATTCTTCAATAAGTTCTTGTCAGAATGGTTCTCCAAAAACAGAAGTTTGCTTGTACCTTATCTCATCAGTATTTTGATTTTTGACACACCATATTCATCAGTTGTAATTTGAATGTTTGCATTGATTATGTCAGTAGACAGCTGACAATTTTTCTTGCCTTGCCCTTTCAACTTTTTCTCTTTTTGTTTTATAGTTCACAGGATGAGTGAGAGGTTTGCTGCTTGTTTTCATTCCCTTTTTGTGGCTGTTACATTTGTTCTCTCAAAGTTTTCTGCTTAGAATGAGATATTGTTCTTACAATAGCCTTTAAGAGATTATGATTTGGGCCAAGTGAACTTTTTAGTTGGTCATGAATTGAATCTGAATATTCTCTACCGTGTCTGATCAGACATGGAATCCTTCTGCAATGAGGTGCTTTCAGAATAATATTTTTAGCTTTTTTCCCTTGAACAATGAAAGAGCTATAAATTCTAGCTGAGTGAGAACCATTTGAAAGTTTAGCTTTCGTCCATATTTAACTACTTGGAAAAATATAGTTATCTACAAGATAATAACTGCAATGTGCCTCCTCTATTGTGCTAAAGGAACAGCATCAGGCTCTTCTGTATCAACTAGTGCAACAGCATCAACCTGAAGTACAGCAACTGCAGCTTTCAGGAGCTACACAGATTCCCATTAATAACTTGCTGGCAGTCTCTCAGGCGTCTCCGCTTCACACAGCTGCTACTAACCCATTCCTTGCAGTTCATGGGGATAATGCAGCTCCAAAAGTCTCTGTAAGTATATAGAGTTTGGGTTTATAATAAAAAAGACTTAAAAAGAAAAAAAAAGTGTTCCTGTTTATAGCAGAAGTGCAACTTAAAGCAACTGGCTTGTACTATCAGTTATTTTGGTAGCTGGTCACTGAATGAACCAAGTAACTCTAATCTCTCTCTTGGTAAAGCTGACAAAGTGAACTTCACTACAATGAAAATTAGCATGAAACTTTCCCAGTTTCTAATTATAGTTCAGTATTTTTGACTTCTAGGATATTGTAAGTCCTCCATCTTTACAAAGTAGAAAGAGTCACATTATAGTCACATTGTTGGTGATCTATGCTGGCTTCATACCAATGGTTGAATCAAGTTTCTAAACCTTACCCAAGCAGTTAGAATCTGGTTAGAAAGCTAAAATGCACAAACATTTTATATTTTTTTAAAGTTCATATACTTCTCTGGTATTAACCACTGGCAAGGGGCATGGGAACTATTTTTTCTTCTAGTGTACAGTCTTAAAACCACATTAATTCTAGCACAATGTTCCATTGTATAAACTTATCATTACATGCAGTGTGATTTGCATATAGAAGTTTAATTATACCAAATATGGTTTCAGTGAAAGGACCCACCTCCGGAATATCTAGTAAAACAGTAAAAAGTATTGTGAGCATTAAGTAAAGATGCCTCACATATATGCATGAATGGCCAGGAATTTTGATTGAAGAGAGTGGCTTGAAGATAGTCTTGTGTCTCAATTTTTTTTCTTTACCTAACTAATCACTATTCTGAAATAAGATCTGTCCAGTAATTATTTCCCTAATCAGTCAATAGTATTTACTGGATTGGTATTTTAGTCAAACTTAATTTAAGGAAGTGTTAGAATTAAGGATTGTACTCGTGGTCAACCAAAAGTTTTAAATATTTTTGTTAAATTGTTTTGAATTTCTTATTCTCACAGAGCTAAACCTAATCATTCACATTTGCTGCTTTTCTATTTCAATAACAGGCCAAATGAATGTAGAACTTTCTCTTGGCTGTTCAGAATAGGATGTGTCCCGAGCTTCCTTTTTAATATTATTTCCCATTTTGTATACCGCTAGTATGCAAAAGCAGAAGCTGGCTGAATCTGAGGAGCAGGATAAGAGGCTTCTAGCTTTGATTTGGGATGACCTCTCCACTCCCTCCCCAGGAGTGAGTGTACTCAATGCAGATAAAATTCCCCCTCACTCAACAACAGGGAACAAAAAGCAAAGACCACATGCTGCTTTCTGTGCCCTTTGGACTTGCAAAAGAGGCTAAGCAGTCAGAAAAGAGAACAATTAGCAGATGGAGATTTACTTTGGCAGCAGCTTTGGAGGCCAAGCACTCTCAGTTCAAAATATCAGTTGTAGTATTGCTTCCAAGCCTTAGAAAGTATTTTCAGATATGGGTATATGGGCGGGAAGCTCAATCCGTTAAAAATTCTTTTCTGTGCAGATATATTGTGGCTGTATAAATTGTTTATTAAGGAAAGCAATATTAGCATTGTAAAACAGTATATATACATATATTTTTTTTTTCTCCAGAGGCTTAGTGATAAAAGTGGATCCCTTGCACCGGAAAAAAATTAACACTTGGAAGTGTATGTAAAATTGCAAATCCTGCTGATAGCACTTCATCTGGCTGTGAGTTGCACTCTCTCTCTGCAGGTATGATGAGACACATCAATGAGCTAACTGCACACTGGAAAAGTGAATCTACCTGAAGTTGTTTATTGTAAAATTTGACCTTTTGTTGCATTGTGTTGCACTGAAACTGAACAGTTTCCATCAAATTGCCTGGAAGTTTGGATTTCAGATTAGAGCACTGTCAGTTCAGGCAACTGATTGGAATTCAGTTGCTGACTTTACACAAACTGCAGTGCTAAAAATCAGATATTTAGTTCCATCACTTCTTTGAAGAAAGCAAAGAAAATGGGAAAATTTTGCCAATGACATGGTGATTTGTCATCAGTGTTTTAGAAGCACCATCTTTTTCTTCAGAAAAAAAAAAACAGGTTTTAAGTCATTTATTTTCTTACTAGTTTTTAAAATGTTTTGCTAGAATGAAACGTTTAAGAAAAGACAAGTAATATTTACAGGTGAAACTAAAAAAATTAGAATATCGTGCAAAAGTTCATTTATTTCAGTAATGCAACTTAAAAGTTAAAAATAATATATGAGATAGACTCATTACATACAAAGCAAGATAGTTCAAGCCATGATGTGTCATAATTGAGATGATTATGGCTTACAGCTCATGAAAACCCCAAATCCACAATCTCAGAAAATTAGAATAGTGTGAAAAGGTTCAATATTATAGGCTCAAAGTGTCCCACTTTAATCAGCTAATTAAGCCATAACACCTGCAAAGGGTTCCTGAGCCTTTAAATAGTTTCTGTCTGGTTCGGTAGGAATCACAATCATGGGAAAGACTGCTGACCTGACAGTTGTGCAGAAAACCATCATTGACACCCTCCATAAGGAGGGAAAGCCTCAAAAGGTAATTGCAAAAGAATTTGGATGTTCCCAAAGTGCTGTATCAAAGCACATTAATAGAAAGTTATGTGGAAGGGAAAAGTGTGGGGAAAAAAACGTGCACAAGCAGCAGGGATGACCTCAGCCTGGAGAGGATTTTGTCAGGAAAAGGCTGAGGACTTTCACAAGGAGTGGACTAAGGCTGGAGTCAGTGCATCAACAGCCACCACAGACAGATTCTGGATATGGGCTTCAAATGTATTCCTCTTGTCAAGCCACTTTGGAACAACAAACGTCAGAAGCATCTTACCTGGGCTAAAGAAAAACAGAACTGGTCTGTTGCTCAGTGGTCCAAAGTCCTCTTTTCTGATGAGAGCAACTTTTGCATCTCATTTGGAAACCAAGGACCCAGAGTCTGGAGGAAGAGTGGAGAGTCACACACTGCAAGATGCTTGAAGTCCAGTGTGAAGTTTCCACAGTCTGTGTTGATTTGGGGAACCATGCCATCTGCTGATGTTGGTCCACTGTGCTTCATTAAGTCCAGGGTCAACACAGCCATCTACCAGGAGATTTTGGAGCACTTTCTGCTTCCTTCCACAGACGAGCTTTATGGGGATGCTGATTTCATTTTCCAGCAGGACTTAGCACCTGCTCACACTGCCAAAAACACCAAACCCTGGTTCAATGAACGTGGGATTACTGTGCTTGATTGGCCAGCAAACTCGCCTGACCTGAACACCATAGAGAATCTATGGGGCATTACCAAGAGAAAGATGAGAGACATGAGACCGAATAATGCAGAAGAGCTGAAGGCCACTATTGAAGCATCCTGGTCTTTCATAACACCTCAGCAGTGCCAGTCTGATAGCTTCCATGCCACGTTGCACTGAGATAGTAATTGCTGCAAAAGGGGCCCAAACCAAGTACTGAGTACATATGCATGCTTATACTTTTCAGAGGTCTGATATTGTTCTATGTACAATCTTTGTTTTATTGATTGCATGTAATCTAATTTTCTGAGATTGTGGATTTGGGGTTTTCATGAACTGTAAATCATAATCATCTCAATTATGCAAATCACGGCTTGAACTATCTTGCTCTGCATGTAATGAGTCTATCTCATATATTAGTTTCACCTTTTAAGTTGCATTACTGAAATAAATGAACTTTTGCACGATATTCTAATTTTTTGAGTTTCACCTGTAATTTTGAGATGGATTTTTTTCAAGATCACTGGAAACACGGATCTGTTGAAAGTCATAGAACTTTTACCAGATGAGAAAGTAACTCCTGTTCTGGTAGTATTTAATGTAACCCAAGTGCCTGTTGCTTCCCTCTGTTGGGTTAGGGATGGCTTTAGACAGCTGGGCATGCACTAAAATGAGATAAAAAAGCGGCAAGCATATTCAACTTTGTACCAGCAGCCTTCCTTTCTGATCTGCCTTTACTAGAAATGTTTGTCAATAGCTCAGGCAAATCGTTACCTGGGTTGCTTTCCACTAATAAATTACCAAAAAAAAAAAAAAGAATTTTTTTCCCATTGCTATGAAATGTTAATGGGTAAAAAAGATATATTTCATTTTGAAGAGTTAATTTCATTGTATGACTATGCAGTAAAACAGGGAATAGTTTTGAGAGTTAATAACCACTAATTTGAGTCTGTGAGTTATTAGTGGAAAATACTCAAGTATACTTAGACCTTCACTGTGTACTTAATTGGAAGAACCTATTGTTTCTGCAATATTGTTAGGTTAAACATTGCACAGTTCTTACCTCATTTCTGTAAATAAGTTTTTGTGACTGTTTTGTATTGTGACAAATTCATAAAATGTGGATATTTTGATTTGTAAAATTTCTAACTGGTAGTTCTAATTGAAAGGTAAAAATAATTTATTTTTATATATTAATGGCAAGTTTTAAAGTCACAAATCACTTTTGTAGATAAATTTACTAAAGTAAATCAGTGTGGTTTAATTTATTTAAACCACTTGTTTAATATTCTGTAATAATTTGTATAAATGTTGTTTTGCCTAGATGTAAAATTGCCAATTTATATAAAGATATGTACAAAGCTTTGGTTAATAAATTTTAATATTGTTTATGGCTGTAAATTGCAATATATGATACAGACTTTTATCAGAGGAATGCATTAATCACTGTCTAAGCCAAGTCCTATTACAAGCATGCTTTTAATGCATACTGTTCAAATCATGGTGTTTTAAATGGAATGTAAACAGGTCTATTCTAATGTGGCTACTCTAACAAAATATATAGAATGGAAAGTCCAGTTCCTGCTGCAGCAGAAAGTGCCTTGACATGAAAAAGTTATCTTTCTTGAGAAAAAGGTCATTTTACAATGTTTGATATCCTTTCACCCAATAGGAAAAACTGTGTTTTAGTTATAAGGAAAAATGTGCTGCCACTCCATGTCACCACAAGGAAAACAGGCACAATTGATTTCTTAAATTTTGAGAAACATAAGATTTTAGCACTTTAAAAAAAAGATTGACATCCTCATCCTATCATGGCATTTGTATGAAATATGTAGATTTTTTTTTAGGCTGAAAGCAATAGTTTTATCCCTTACATATTTTCCAATCTTCCCTGCAAGGCTGAAAACTTGAGGATTCTTCTGGTATAGTAGAATTACTTGGAATGAAGGCTTGCCTTCATCATTAGCACCAGCCACCAGCAGAGAGAGCTTGGACTATATAAATGCAAATATTTTTGCTCTTTTACTCATAATTCACAACTAAAATATATATTTTAAGTTGTGGCTGCTTCTATATATAGAGTGTAAGAATGCCTGAAATGTCACACATAGTCTGACATCTAATATATCTTGAGATAATATACCTGCCATTGGTGGGGAGGGGAATCCACTTTTGATGAATTTACTGACTAGGACTGATCATTCTTTTGTTCAATTGAGGTTTCCAACTATTATGATTTTTTTAAAGTTAGTTATTTCTCAATTATTAATGCTGTCCAACTGTGTTCTGTGTAGAAAGAAAAATGGGCAACTCTGCCCATCTGAAACTGACTTTACAGGTTTGAGGCAGCAAGGTCAGTTATGGGGAAGAAGCTGCAGTCAAGGATTAACTGAAGGACCAATTGTTATAATGTAAGGCAGTAGATAGAATTCGCTGTATTGAACAGTATGGTCTGAAGCTAAATATTAATAGGATCCACAATGAAGGCAAATAGAATGAAATTAGAAATTCAGTTTCCATTTGTTGGTTCTCCATAAATCTCCAAAGCAGCCATAGCAATAGCACTTAGACATACCACTTCACTGTGTTTTACAGTCCTCTCTAAGCTGTATACAGTGTCAGTATATTGCCCCCAGGAATCTGGATCTTCATATTACCAACCTCACAAGGACGTAAGGCTGAATCAATCTTGAGCTGGTCAGGAATGAAGGAATCGAACTCCTGGCAATGTGAGCAGAATTAGCCTGCAATACTGTATTCCAACCACTGCGCCATCATGCTCTGGGATATACAAAATTTGTTGACCCAGGAATGGAGCTTTTGTGGAATGTTCTATTTCAGAATTGACTAAATTTTCACTTCCCTACCTCTGCATGTTTCATTGGAATAGGATGAATGTAATGCCAATGTTATATGATAATAAAACAAAGTGTAATATTCTTAGGGAATGAGTGGTTATTAATGAAAACTGAAATGTAAGATACTTAGAAAACACAATGTTTCCCATCTTGCAATATGACTTTATATTAAAAGATATTTCCTCAGCTGTTCCAATATGTATTCCAAATGACATTTCTTATAATACCAGTTATCATAGTGGCAAAAAGCCCTCCTGTACAAAAATACTCTGATTCTATTAAAACATATTTCAAATTGAAGGTGTAAAATTTTACAGATTTTTTTTAACTAAGGCACATCACATACTGAAATACTGAGGTACAAAAATACAAGTCACTGCATATGATGTTTAATGTATTTCATTTTGATGAATAATCTTCAAAATGTTCAGCTTTTCGCCATTTTTTTCTTTTGTATAAGTTCAACCAACAATTTGTATCTAATCATACATTCTTCCTGTAGAAAAAAGAAGAAAACATGGAGTATTAATGTGTAATATTCATTTTTAAAAGTATTATTGACAATTTACACTAGGCAAGAAAGAAAGGGAAAAACATTTTTGGAGTCTATGGGAGAAAGTATCTATTATTATCGCAAACTCTATACAGTATTGTGCACAGCTACTCCTCAACTAACAGTCACTTAAGAGCCATTAAAGGGACATGGTTGCTCAGCGGCAAAGATGCTGAGCTTGTCAATCAGAAAGGTTGGTAGTTTGGCGGTTCAAATCCCTAGTACTGCGTAACAGAGTGAGCGCCCGTTATTTGTCCCAGTTTCTGCCAACCTAGCAGTTTGAAAGCATGTTAAAAATGCAAGTAGAAAAATAGGGACCACTTTGGTGGGAAGGTAACAGCATTGCATGCGCCTTCAGCATTTAGTGATTCCGGCCACGCTCTTCGGCTTTGTTACGGAGATTAACATCACCCCCTTAGAGCTGGAAACGACTAGCACATATGTGCAAGGGGAACCTTTAAGAGCCATTTGAAGTTGCCCCCTCCTCCCAAAAGCTACTCATGCTATGGCCTGATGTTATGGCTGCTGAAGTATTCCCACATTCGTTTACCCTTATGGCTGACTATAAGGAAGATGCAGCACCCCCTGGCACTGGGTCCCTGTAACTATTTCTTCCCCCAATGATTCCCCCTTAGCCTTTGATTTGATTTCCACCCTACCGAGCCCCATGTGTTCCTCACTTTTTGAAGAGTTCTGAAGCCTTCTATAATGATAGTACAGGTTGCTTTGTCCCTCCGCTGCTTGGTGTGCTCAGCTCTGGGCCACATGATGGCAACCTGGAAATGGTCAGCATTTTGCTCCTGTCCAATTGTGGGTGAGGACAAAATGGCACGAGATAAATTGTTCCATTTTTCTACCTTATCAAGGTTGGACAGCACTATGGAAAATTTTTGAAAGTGCAAATCACATTAAGGTAGCAAAACAGTGGTTTGTCCAATGGCTACAAGGCATCATTCTGGTATTGTAAATATTGCTGCCACTTCTGGAATCGTGCCACATGTCTTTGTGATAAAGCAATCTATTTCAGCACTCTGGAAGACCTTAGGGCTCATCAAAAGGTAAGTGAGGAGGAGCGTGTTTGGCATAGTGGAGTGGGAATCAGGCCTAGGGCTTGGGGAGACCTGAGGGGCATGGGGAAAGACCCAGGGCTCAGGAAGCAAAGAACAAAGAATCTCAGGGATGGGAGAGACCTTGATAAGACCAGAGCAGATAGGCCTGGGGCTATGTTATGCCTACAAGGGCCTTTCCCACCTGAGGTACCCCAAGCTCCACTTGACCTGTAAGTTTGTTTAACAACTGCATTGGAGAGAGCAGGAATGGGAAGATCAAGTGAGACAATCTAATGGCCATCACAAGAAGCCATAATGGAGAGACTCCATTACAGCTATATCTTGAGTACTACCTACATTCACTGAACACTAGGCAGCTTACAAAATTAAAAGATAATCAAGTTATAAACAAAGTGTATCTTCCTCCACTGTTGAACTATTCAACTACTGAAGATTTGCCGTTCCAAGGACCCTGCAAATAACTGCATCCATTGCTAAATGTCCCAAAAGTGGGAGCCTGACTTTGCCAACCAAAGTATTCCATATGAGAACACTGCTAATGAGAAGGCTGTCTTACAAGCCTCCGTGCACTCAAGCTCTTATTGGCCAGTACCTGCGGTATCCCTAGCTAGTTCAGGTCAAGCTGGCAGATTCTATATGGATCAGACAGCCCCAAAGGTAACAGGTTTTTATATGCATTTCCCACCATCTTAAAAATTGGGCTTGGAATGAGTAACCAGTGCTGCTCTCAAAGAACAGACGTCAGTTATTAAACCTGTTCAATCCATGGCAGCTGCAGATTCAGGTTATCTTCAAGGGCTTTCCTATGTAAAATGAATGGCTGAAGTCTTAACTGAATTAACAAGAGCCTGATTCATTGGCAGTATTTCTATAATCCAGGTAGGTTGCGATTCTTAGGATGAGTGGGACCCAGTCAAAGATTCCCCTGATGCTCTGGAGACCAGGACATTACATTGCATACCTGCTTCTAGAATAGTGCCCTCAAAATCAACAGAGCTGTCTATATATCCATAAGGGTTTTACACTAATAATGTGTCTTGCTGGGATTCAGAAAGCATGTGCTTCAATCAATCCACTCCCTCCTAGCTTCCAAGCATCAGGTCAAGATACTGGAATCTGTAGCACCTCAAAAATTCTATTCTGACATATTGATGGCTATAAGCCCCTGTTCACTGCATATAGAAATATAGTTGTACATTTTTTCCAATGTATATCTGTTGCTGCCCAGAATATATAACGAAAATATTTTCAAAATTCACAAGCCTGACCAAGCAGTAGGCAGCTTTTTGCTTCCAACAGTTACAATTCAACTACACTTCAGGAAATGGATAAAGTGCCTTTATCACCTTCCTCATCTGTCATGCTTTGATAATTAAAAACATGAAAATATCAGCAAGTTGGGGGACGGAAGAAAGAGATAGAACATAATTTCCCACCTTGGTTATTTTCCTATTGAATATACTGCTTCACCTGCTTCCTGACTTGTCTGGGAAAAATGAGTGAACATAGGAAGCAATGTATTGATTAACTAATTGCAAGATGTCTGCCACAATATGTGTTCACAAATTTTTGGTCAAGAATACACCGGAGAACTAAGTTTTGTTAAAAAATGGGCATTGTCTTACTTGAATGCCTCTTCTCCTTGTAGGCTAGATAGGCCAAGAATGGGTTGTGCAGTGTCCTAGCTGATTGGGCAGAGTCTGTCAAAGCTGATTAGCTTAGCTCCACCCCTGTAGTTGGCCATTCCCAGCTTTCGGCGAAGACTTCATGACAGACAGGAAACATAATCAAGACCAGGTTATCAGGGGCCCCCTTGGCCCACACTGCAGACTAGACCACTCAGGATGCGGCTGGCCTATCTAGTCTACAAGAAGAAGAGGCGTTCAGGTAAGACAATGCCCATTCCCCCTTATAAGGCTGTGATAGGCCAGGAATGGGGCATACCAAAGCTGGAGTGTCCACGGGAGGGTTCATCTCTGGTCCTGGTCCCCATGCTCCGTAACAACTCTTTGCAAAACCCGTCTCCCAAGCGCAGTGTCCGCCAAAGCGAAAGCAGACGGTAGTTCTGAATGAAAGGAGATGGGGGTGTCCAAGTGGCTGCTTGCAGACTTCTTCAGTTGAAAGCTGTGTCGCCCAGGCCACTGTTATACAGCACTATGAGTAGAATGAGCCGTAATATCCCTAGGCACTGGGAGGGAATGACTTGTGTATGCCATGGAGATACAGGACTTGATCCATCTGCTAACCGTAGAGGGAGTTACCTTGCTCCCCTGAACATAGCAGGTTGGAAGGAAACAAATACGGAATTCTGAAGTCCTCTTGATAAAAATCTTTAAGGCCCTACAAACATGTAGAGTGTGCCAAGCTTTTTCCAAGTCATGGGCCAGGTTGGGGCAAAAATCTGGAAGGACCAATTCTTGTGCTCTGTGAAACAAGGTGTTGTTGACTTTTGGGATGAAGGCTGGGTCCAGCCTCAAAATCACCCAGTGAGGGTGGAACATGCATAGGACTGGAGACACTGAAAGAGCCACCAACTTAGATACTCTCCTGGCTAAAGTTATAGCAACCAAAAATGCCTTAACTGTCAGGAGCTGCAAACTTGCCAACCTGAGTGGTTCAAATGGAGCCTTTGTCAGAGACTGCAAAACCTTCAACAGGTCCCACATAGGATACCTGTGGACCACTGCAGGTCAAAGGTTAGAAGCACCTCTGAGGAACCTGCAGACGGTATGGTGATGCACCAACGATTCCAACTTTCCGCAAGTTAGCACAGAAGATAGGGCCACCACCTGATGACAAAGAGTATTTGGAGAAAGGCCTGTATCCAAATCTGCCTGTAAGAATTCCAAAAAAACGGTATTGAAGCCTCTAGAGGCTGAATCTTTGACTTAGAGCACCAAAGGGAAAAAGCTTGCCAAGTAGCATCATAGATGCAGATTATGGAAGGTCTCCTGGAGGCCTGAATGGTCCTGATAATGGTGCTGGATAATTAGGTGCATTTTAAAACATTCCACTCAATTGCCAAGCTGTCAGCTGTGGCCACTGGGGCTCTGGATGTTTCAGGACCCCTGAAGGACAGGTTCATCTTCCTTAGGAATCTGCCATGGATGATCTACTGATAGGTTCATCAAATCCACGAACCAAGGGCATCAAGGCCAAGAAGAAGTCAATTGGATAATCTTCGCCCTTTCTGTCAGTATATTATATACCATAGCTGACAGCAGAGGCATGGGAGGAAAAGCATACAACAATGCCTGGGGCCATCTACTGTGGACAACGTTGGTCCCTTCAGCTCCTGGGGTAACAAACCTAGTAAAATATCTTGGCAACTGTGTATTTGTGGCAAACAAATCCACCACAGGAAGGCTGAATCTCTGAGTTATTTGTAGAAATAGGGAAGGATGCAGTCTCCATTCAGCATGGTCAATGGTGGCTTTGCTGAGACAGTCTGCCTGCACATTATCACTGCCTGAAATATGTTCAGTCCAGATGGATAGGAGATGTTGTTCTGCCCATCTACCGAAAGCCTCAGCTTCTGACATGAGGGATCGGGACCTGGTTCCTCCCTGCCTGTTGATGTGGGCTTTGGTAGCCACATTATCAGTCATGACAAAGACATGTTTACCACTGACTGAATTTTCTGAGAGCCAGGCAAACAGCCCTGAGTTCCAGCCAATTAATATTGTTGACCTCTGTTGACCATATGCCCTGAGCCATATGCGAAGACAAGGCCTTGGAAATTACAAACAGTCTAGAATAAAATCCCCTTTCTTGTTGGTCTATGGCAGTGGTTCACAAACTTTTTAAGTCCATCACCCCCTTGGTGCTACAAACTCATCCTCAGTGCCCCCCACCCAGGGGTGGGATTCAAATTTCTGTGGGCACCACCTAATTTGAGGGCGTGGCTTGGTGGTCGTGACTGGGTGGTGTAGCTTACTGGATGGGCATGGTTTGGTGGTCATGTGGCTGGGTGGGCATGGCCAGGTGGCCATGTGACTGGCAAACCAAATATAAATGGTCCTCGCTTAATGGCCAGTTGCTTAGTAAGTGTTCTAATTTATGACTGACCTCCCTAGAGCTACTTGACCTGTTTTGGGAGTTTTGACAGCCATGCACACATGCACGCACACACACACACACACACACACCCTCCTAACCCTGCTGGAGCAGGTGGTTGAACTAGATATCTCATTCACTTTACCATCCTTTCTTTCTTTCTTTCTTTCTTTCTTTCTTTCTTTCTTTCTTTCTTTCTTTCTTTCTTTTTCTTTCTTTCCCTTCCTTCCATCCCCTCTCTTTCTTTGTCCATCCTTTTTATTCCTTTCTCTCCCTTTTTCTCTCCCTTTTCTCTTTCTTTTCTTTCTTGTCTCTTCCTTCTCTTTCCCTCTTTCTCTCTCTCCCTCCATGTCCCATTCATTTTCTCCTCCCTCCCTTTTTCTTTCTCTCTCATTCCTTCTCTTTCTGTCTTTTATCTTTGTCTTTCTCTCTTTCCGTCTTTCTTTCTGTCCCTTCCTTCCATCCCTTCTCTTTATTTTTCTATCCTTTTTCTTCCTTTCTCTCTCCCTTTTTCTTTCTTTACTTTCTTGTTTGTTCCTTCTCTCTTTTTCTTTCTCCCTCCCTCTCTTTCTCTATCTTTCTTTCTGTCCCTTCCCTCCATCCCCTTTCTTTGTCTATCTCTTTTCTTCCTTTCTCTTCCCTTTTCTGTCCCTTTTTCTTTACTTTGTCTGTTCTTTCTCTCTTTCCCTCTCTTTCTTTTCTCTCTCTCTCTCTTTCCCTCTCTCTCTATCTCTTCCTTTATCTATCTATTTTCTGCCCAGGCAGGCGTGGCCTAATCTGTCAAATGCCTGGGCTAATCCTGCATCTTTCAGAGGTCCCAGCCCTTAATCTCTCCATTTCCTCCCCCACGACTGCCTCTTTCATCCTCCCACGGCCATGACTTTACCTTCTTCCTGCAGCTGGCTGCCAGGGAAGGCAAGCCAGGGCTGAGCCATTGTTGTTGCTGGGCTCCCTGCCAGCCCACATCATCCTTGTCATAAATGCCTGCAGTCACCGTGTAATTTTTTCGGTGCGGCTAGGCTGCGGCCACATCACAAAAACATGTGGTGGCTGGAGGTTTTTTGCAGCAAAAATTACCGACCTTCGGTTTTGCCCTGCTTCTCTAATGTACTGCTGCTGCTGCATTCTAGGTGCCGGCCTCTCAGGTCCACCACATTGAGCCCGCTGCCCTGGAGGGACTTGCCCAAGCAAGTCTGAGTGGAGTGCTGCAGCAGTCAATGGGATGAGCCTACATGGCTGGTGCTGGAACGCGGCGGAGGTGGCGCATTGGAGAAGCAGTGCAAAGCTGGATGTCAATAATTTTCACTGCAAAAGACCTCCAGCCATCGCGTGGTTTTTTTTGGTGTGGCTGCACCAAAAAACCCACATGGCATCTGGATGCTTTTTGCAGCGAAAATTATCGACCTCCAGCTTTACTTGCTCCGCTTCTCCAACGCGCTGCTGTGATTGTTGTGCATGCGTGTGATGTCGCGCATGTGCAATAGGGACTGACTGAGCAGGGAACGGAGGAGTGGATGGAGAGGAGCAGGGCCAGGCAGAGGCCCATTTTACCAGTTCTCTGAACTACCAGGAACAGTAATGAATCCCACCCCTGAATTGTGCCCTGTGAGGGGCCTACATCCAGTGCCCCCGTGCTGCCACTTAGCACCCCCTTGCTGGTCCTTTTCCTATTAATGCCCCTCTAAGGCATTTCACCACCACCCAGGGGCAGTACCTCCCACTTTGAGAACCACTGGTCTATGGGAACCCCTTGGATGGCCCTTAGATCCAGTAGATGCTGGATGTTTCATTTCATGAGTCCCCTTCTCACACTGTCCCTTGAAATAGGACAGGAGATGAAAACCCTCGGAGGAGCAGAGTAGAACTCCAAGGAAAGACACAGTATTTAATACCCAGGTGTCTGATGTAATTTCCCATCTATCTGCAAACATGGCTAAATGACCACTGATAAGAGAACTGTGAATGCAGTCATCATTGGTGATGGAATGGGCGACTTCCTCCTCCTCGAAAGAGCTGCTTGCCTGAATATTGTTGTCTGCCCTTGTCTGCTCAACGTGAAGGTGGATCAGGGTGTTGGTAAGGAGTCTTGGGGACCGATGAAACCTGGGTCCCGGTTCCATCCTGAAGGATGCATGTCAATAGTATGGTTCAGGACTTTTGTAGAGTGTCAGAAGCATCTTCCTCTTGTTCTTGGACTCCACAAGGAATGGATCTAAGGCTTCACCAAACAGTCGGTCTGCTCGGACAGGAGTTGATACCATCTTCCATTTCCTCTTGCCATCCGCCTGCCAATTTCAAAGCCACCACATGCGTCTAGCTGCTACATAAGCAGCAATGGTCTCAGTAGCAAACCTGGCTCCATGCAGGGTGGCATCTGCTGTGAACTCAGCAGCTGCAACTAACTTGTTAATATCTTGATGTGCTCTGATATCAGAGACAGGAAGCCTGTCTTGTAGTTGTCTCAACCATCTAAGAGAGGCCCTGGTAAAAAAGGAAGCAGTTGTGGATGCTTTTACGGCCCAAGCAGCTGCCTGATGAATTGCAAAGACTGCTCAATTCTCTCCTCATCGTTCTTGAGGTTTCTTCCGGATCAGAAGGTGCAGATGAAGTAGAAGCCAAGGCTGATACAGAGGCATCTACTATGAGGATCTGAAGGCTCTTGGTGAGTTCCAACCCCATATTAAAGAATCTACGGTCTGAAGATAATAAAAACGGTGCTTATGTACCACCTTGAGAAAGAGCTTGGGGGATGGTACCACTTCCTTCCTGACGGTAGGTTCATCAATAAGAGGCCTATAAGACCGCCTATAAGACCACTGGGATCTTCATCATCTGCATCTGGGCTCAAATTTGCTGTATTCCTGGCTTTGAAAAGCAGGTACTTAAACAGATTTGGGTGAAACAGGCCTGAAAAGGCAGGGATCTAAGGAGCCAGACCTTTGTCTTCCAAGAGGTCAGACTCACATTTATCTGCTTCCTGTACCAGGGAGGAAGGAGCGTAAACTGAGGGAGCATAAACTGAAGGAGCTGGAGATTCCCATTCCTGTGATAAGGAACCCCTTTCTGAGAAATAAGCCACCTGTTCTCTAGATGGAAGCAGAGAAACTCTGAAGCCTCTGAAGAGTGATGCACAAATCTTTGAATGCCTTCAGCAATTCGCTTCCCTGATAGCTCTATCTATCAAAACTGGAATCTCTGATTCAGCAGACTCAGAGGGCCTGAGGCCTGTAGCTGTAGAGGTAAAAGTAGCCTCCACTCCAAGCCTAGTGCCAGACTGCTCCTGCCAAGGTTCAGCACGAAATACCACTTGTGGAGGCCCTTAAGACCTGCTCTCTGCAGTAAGTTGTTGCACTGTGCTACTTTCAGCTGCACCTGGAGACCAAGCCTGAGTTCTCTAGTCCTAGAAGAAGGGCCAGGCTCTTGTTCCAAAGGAACTTCCCCACTATGTTGAGAAGCAGGAAAGCCACCTTTGGATGGGGATCTGATATTTCTTCCCTTAAGGCCTTTTGGGTTTTGGCAATTTGCTTTTCTAGGGCCTTCTGACACCTAGATACATCCTTCTCCTCTACCTTTGAGGCCTTCTTCGGTGGTAAGACCTGCTTCCCTTGCTTGCTCTTTGGAATCAGAGCGGAGGAAGCTGTGCTATGGGTATCTGCTCTGGAGGCCCTACTTCCTCTAGGGGTGCCCGCCATTTTGAATGTAGGAGGCTTCTAGGAGTTTGCAAGCCTATGGAAGGAGGAGAAACACATGAGGGAAATCAAAAAGGGTAATTACCTTTCCTTGTCCTCACTGCTTCAGCCACTCCTCCTCTTCAGCCCTATTTTTACTTCAGCAGGATATTTTAACACATCCTGCTGGGACTCAAACCCATTGGGGCCTAAAACACAGACCAGGCCCGGCCTTGAGGTCTGTAGGGCCAGGTCTACATCAGAGAAAGGGACCAGTTCTCCACTGGAACTAAGCGCCTCATCTTCGTAGTTTTCAGGATCCAGCAGCTACCAGAGGCCGATGGCCCAGCTCTGGTCCTTTTTCTGGGAGTGGCCTGGAGAAGTGGGCTGATACAGCCCACCAAATTCAAGATAGCTGCCAGCCACGCAGTCCTCTTGCTTTACCACGGAGGCTAGAAACCGGCTCTGTGGACTTTTCCTGTGCTCCAGTATTGTTGGAGCAGTGTCTAAGCTGGCCACCTGACCACACGGCCTCCTTCCTCACTGCAGAAGCCCAAAAATGGCTCCGTGGCCTTGCCAGCTGCTCTGAACTGCCGGAACAGCAATCAGATGTTTTGCGGCTCTGCAAAACAACTGATGATTGGAGCCACAATTTTGAAAGTTTTTTTTTTCTTGTTTGAAGTTGCCTTTGCAAAGCAAAGGAGGAGAGGCAATCAACTACATCCGTCCTGGCTGAGGACGGAGTTGAAAGCTAGGAGTGGCCAGCCACAGGGGGCAGAGCTAAACTAATTACAGCAACCATTCCTGGCCTATTGCAGCCTTACAAGGAAGAACATAGATTTCCTCAGTAACTTGGAATCTACAATATAGATTGCAAGCACTGGAAAATCCTGCATTGGAAGTACCAAAGAATATAAATGGAAAGAAATTAATCACTACCCACAGGTAGTTTTCTAGCACTGCTTGAAAACTGAAGAACATGCTTTCCCCCTTCAGATAGACCTTTTAATATAAAGAAGCTATTCTTTAATTTGAAGCCTCTTGTAAAAAACCGATTCTTTAAAACTTTGCTTGAACAGATTACGTGGCAGAGTAGGAATACAATCAGTATTTTCCAGGATTATGATTTCATGGCCTCAGTGGTATCCTGTATATAAGACTACAACATTTATTTGGCTTAATGTGCTTTCTGCACATTAAGTCAACACAGTTGAATTATCTTCTATTATTCTTTCAGAGACAGGTGGTAGAAAATATTAAGAAAATATTAAAAGGACAGGCTACAGTTTGTCACAAATGCTGGCAAAAACCTTATTTATCATTATCTTTAAAAATATCCTGTCAATTGCATTAAACGTAAGAAAGTGAATCTTCTAAAACTAAACTTACAAGAAAAATCAATACATTACCCAACCCCAAATCTATGGCTTCACCTTGCTCTTTCCTGGAACACACTTGGCAATCTTATCCCAACGTTCCAGCATTCCCTTTGGATACTGTTGCAAAGCCAGCTCTAGAAGCTTCTGTTGATTCTGAGTCCACAAGTCATCTGAACTACGACATCTCTCTTTTTTCCTGACTTCATCATCACTATATTCCTCTTGTTCTGCAGTGTCAAAGTCCTTCTGGCGCTTCCCTCTATACTTGTCCTCTGTTGTCTCTTTTGTCCCTGGGAATATTGTTTCAGCAGCCTTTGGTATTGTTTTCCGCTTGCGATGTCGGGCTTCATTTAACCCAGTCTCTTGTTCATCTGTTGTGATCTTATTTATTGTTTCTGGATCAAAATTGTACTTTGACTTTTCCTCCTGGTCATCTTCTTCTTTATCCCGTTGAGTGATTATAAGATCAGGTAAGTTAATACTGACCTTGCTGGATCTTGAGCTTTGAGCCAAAGTTTTCAACTCTGAGAATTTAATAGTACCTATTGAAAAATCAAATTAACATGCATATAATAAGAGAGAAGATTAGGGGAATCAATATTCCAAACAGATTTTTGCTTAAAGTATGCTTTATGCGCGTGTTGAACCAGCCTTGAAAATATCTGACACCTGTATTCAAAAATCAGACTTTGAAAAACATAATAGATTAAATCCAGACTTAGTCAAATATAAGTCTGATTCTAAGCTAATAAAGTCAGGCTTTCATTTTTACTTGTATGTTTCCATGGTAGTCACACTTAGTTTAAACAATCCAGAAATAGCATCAATTAGGTACGATGTTAAGAGGTCTTCCATTATATTCTGGCTCTTTTGTTAACATGCACTCCTCTATGCACTGATACACTGAAATGAATGAACTGCAGCGTTCCCATTGAAATGGAAGAATAATGCACTGCCATGGTGTTTAATCAATGGTACCCTTATTTATTTTAATTCATCTCTTGGTTCTCTGGAACAGATGTCACATATTTTTGTTTTCTTTACACTGCTGACAATTTGAGGCAGAGTTTCACATTATCCACTTAATGAAGGCATATATGCATAGAAGCTCCTTTTCTGCCTGTTATTTGTTTTCAAAAGAAGCAGCCAGTATGCTTAGTAATGGCTTAGTAATACCTAGGACCACCTTTTGTCCACCACTACTCTAGCCAATATGGATATTTACTCTCTAGCTTCTACAATCTTTTAAGTAGGAGTCAGAAATTCTAGAGGTTGCCACTTTCCCATGAGTGTAAAGGAGAACTCCGCAACTTCCTAAAAGCTTTTGGTTTTTTTTTAATGAATTACTAAAATTGATGGAATGAAAAATATTAAATACTTAAGAGGCAAGCAGTCATTGCCTATTATTCATTTTAAATATGACTGAAATAAAATTAAACATACGTTTGATCCTCAATTCACCAGATTTTGGAGGATTATCGGGCAATTCAGTCAAAGGCCAAGTGTAACCATCATGCCATAAAAAGAACCACTTTCCAGAATATGGGCAGAGAAGAAGGGCAGAGTGCTAGGCTAAGTGCCAAGAAATTGAGGCCCGTTATATTTTATTTTGCAAATAACACTGAATTAAGATATTAGTTGAAGACATGATCTTCAGTACATTTATAGTATATGCTTAGCCACAGAAGTGGAAACAACTGAAATATTATGGTTGCAACTCTGTTTTGGAGGATTGCACAGAGCCATCCAGAGAATTTGGGGCTCATTTTTAAATGCTATTTTCAAGAATAGGAATAAGAAGTCTTTGAGAAATTATCACCTCTACCAATATCTCCATAATTTTCATAAAAAGTCCCTATTTGGAAGTGGATTTTCTGGAAGCGTGATAGTTCCACAGTAGGAATGGGAACAGTTTGCCTTTCAAAATATTCTGCCCTATTCTCATTCTTAAATTTCTAAATCCATCCTCCGAGGACACAACTGCCATGAAAATAGTGATTTCAGGGGTTTGTTTGTTGCGTGGCACATTTTTGTGTAACAGCAGGCAGCATCTAGAAGGCAAACTTGTTCCATCTCCATGCTTATTTCTAAATGAGCTTCTACTTTACAGAGCTACCAAAATTTTGGCCATTTGACCATCAACATTTTGCCAATCTTGAAGAGCCACAATACAGCCTGTGCATTATAGTATTCTAAACTTGCTCTTCAGCAAAGTCACCCTACAAATTAATATACAACCCAAAGGGGGGGGGGACACACACAACTGAAAATTCATGAGGAATAAAGAGAGAGAGAAAAAATAGTCCAGCTACTAATCTTTAAAGGCAAATAAATATTTTCTTTAACCATCCTGAGATATATAATGTAGGTACATTAGACATTACCTGGAGCACTTGAAACTGAATCTTTAATCTGCTTGGCTTTCATTGTAACCTGTTTGGGAAGAAAGAGAAGCCATTTGATTTGCAATGGTTTTGGTAAGAGTTTTGAAAGATGTTTTTTGAAAGGATCAATCTAGTTCCATTTGAAAATTATCAGTAATAGGTATCCATGGTAAGGGGGACAAATGATCAAATGTGTGTCATGACATAAACTGTTCCTTTTGTACTTGCATTGTGATACTACAATTGCTCTGGATATTCATGTATCTTTCAGACTTGGATGATTGAGGTCACCCTTGTAAGAAAGTCCAGACAATAAGCACACCCAGAAGTAGACAAGAAGAACCTTTATTTTGGTATTACATTAAAAGAACATTTCTCCATGTCAAGAAAGATCTTTCTGACACGTTCATTACCACTTCATTCTTTCACCAGTGAACTAAGCTGCTTTTTATCTGATTATTTCCAGTCTGCAGTTCCTGCTCCTCTCTCCCACGTTCATTCCCACCTACCATTACAAATATGCTGTATATTGAATTTGATGGATACCTGCACATTTAAGAGACATATATTTGTGGCGAGCAACTCTAAAAACTCAAAATGTAATTATAATGCTTCAGCAAGCAGCTGAAATTTGCCCTTGATAATTTTTAAAGAAAGGTATCATTAGTCTAGAACTAAATAACCATCCTGCGAATTTATCTGTTTATTCATAAAGTTTAAAATGCAGCCCTCAATATTTGAATATACCTAGTTTCTCATTTCTTACAATTTCTACAACAGAAGTGAGGAAATTGGTTTTTCAGATGATGCCTTTATAACCACGAGACAGATTCTGCTGGGGTTGATAGGAATTGGCATCCAATAGCAACTGGAACACCAATGTTCTAGAGACAATAAATTATTTGACAGATTATTATGCATCCTAATACATTTTGGCCAGTGAATCTCTTTAGCCAGCATGCTGATAGGAGAATTCTGGGAGTCCAAGTTCATACATCTTAACAATGTCAAGTTTGAAAAACACTGTTCTTCATACTTCTATATATACCCAGAGAAAGAGAGATCAGCACAGAAGAAACACTCTTGTCCATCATTTGTAAGGTCACTCTATTAGAGTCAAGAATGTTCTCCCCTATGCCCCCTCCAACTGTAAAGCATCCAACAGCAATGTTACACTGTCTAAAACTATTGTCAAACAGCTGATATAATATGAAGAGCAGATCGCTCTGGCTTAGAACTCTTCTTGTGCCCTGGAACCTTGTAAACACTCATTTGCTGAATTAGATGTTCTGAAATCTGATCATCCCTATTCAACTCTGCCTGGGACTGAAGAGAGTTCAGCAATAGTTATAAAACACAAGATAGAGCCATGGGCAGGAAAAGTCTGGTGAATTAGGCATGTGGGTACAGAATTGAACTTGAGCCTCACAAACAAATGGTTTAGTGGTTTGGTCTGATGGATTATGAAGTAGACTCAAAGAACCACTCAGCTATGAAACTGCAAGTCACTCTCTTTTAGCCTTTGAGGGTTGTCATAAGAATAAAATTAGTGCTGGGTGAGTGGGAAGAGGAGGAAAAAAATAAATATATTTCCTTGCAATAGTTCAATGAATTACATTACATCAGATCTTCTCATATGTTCAAGATACATTTTCACTTGTCCTATTCTTGACACAATCCAGGTCAAGCATCTAAACTTGCCTTTCAAAAAAGAAAATAACACATCATTTGCAAGCCATAATATCCTGTAATGGGTCCTTTTTAAAATGACAGATGTATCTTTAAATTACTTCAATGCTTTTCTTCAATACGATCAATATATCAATCTCTCTTTAGGGATCTCTTGGCTAGAAAAAACTCCCTGAAGTCATAATAGTAATCCCTCTAAGTATGTTTAACATAAATCCTGGACTGTTTGAATGTTAACACCTTCCCTCATGTCAAACTAACTGATAATGTTTTTTCTCCCTGTAACCCTCAAACTCAATGAGAGGTAAAATGGGATACTATTATAATTGTACCCATTTACACTTAGAGCGGCAGGCATCAGCTAATTAAAAAAATGTGTTTCTGTCTATCCACCTGCCTATTTTTTTATGGCTTACTTAGGCCTTTTCCACACTGAAAGCAAATCCCCCATCCGTCTACTATTGCAACTTGAATACAAGAGATTGGTGATAACAGAGACTACAGAATCGGTTTACCTCCGAGTAAATGATATTATTTCATGAGGGTGGAATTGTAGCGTTCTTTGCTGTCATGCAGCTAATAACCATATTAAAATCTGTGTTTTTTGCAGAGCAGTCTATTTTATTTTCACAATTTTTATTCCCTTTTACGTTTCTGAAAATAATGAACTGGATCCAGAAACCCATTTCCACATTCATAAAGCACTTCCATCCTGCTTTACTTTCTGTAGCAGTTGTGTGCCTCTATTCCAGAAGAGCCTACAACCTTTATACCACCAAGTAGACCAAGAGAAACAGCAGGCCTGCCATCAGCAGGAAAAGACTACCATGCAGGTATAAAATCCTGCACATAGAAATTAGCCTGCACCAACATATACTACGCAAGATTATAACATACTTATCTACCCTGTTTGATTTTCCTTTCAAAATTTCAGTACAATTTGTTGCAGAAATTCCATTAAAAAAAAAAAAAAAAGGTTGGCAAATTAAATAATACTTCAAGTTACCCACCTGAAAAAAGTAACAAAAATAAAGACAGGATTTGTTCATTATTTTTGTTAATTTTGTTCTCGTTATAGGTAATCCTCAGGTTACACCATTCAGTGACTATTCAAATTTACAATGGCACTGAACAAGGGGTATATAAGACCAGTCCTCAGAGTTCCAGTTGTTGAGCATGTGATTGTGATCCAGGTGCTGAATGTCTGGTTCATGATTACATTGTTACAATGATATGCAGTTGTATGATTGTGATTTCTGGCATTGGTTGCTAGCTTCCCCAAAAGAAAATCAGTAGGAAGACCAGAAAAATCACTCCCACTACTTTTTTTGCCAACCTGCATTTTGTAATACCTGCTCTGTGCTCCATTGCCTGTTTGTCTCTTTCTGTTTAAAGATCAGAGTCATTGGAGTTACAATGGCAATTGGGACTTCTGGGATTGCAGTCACTAAGCAATGTGGTTATGTGGTATTGTGCTTTCTGACTATATCACACAGCAACTAGAAACACTGACCCAATTTCCATCATAACCAAAGGACTACCTGTATTATTATTAGCATGCTGCCTTTTTTATATGTTTGGTCAACTCAAAGTGGCATTCATGCCTAATATTGTTCTGACCAAGGCTTCCTGAGACAGTAGCAATCCACCCTGTTCCCAAAAACCTTTTGTTTTATTTCAATGGCTGTGAATTATATGCACTCATTATCCACCTTTATCTCCCTTGAAATTCTGCCAACAACTAAATTGCCAATTAACTGTACAAGGCCAAACGGAGCACAAAGTCAACATGGAGCTTCAGAGTTTAAACCAACCAGAAAGTTACTTCCTGCAAAGGCTCATGTCCCTTTGCTCCTCCTTTATGTTTTATGGGAGGGGCAAATCCTCTCCAAGCCTTACTTCCGAGTCACCCCTTTTGTCTTAACTGTTCTTGCCTTCTTGCAGCTCTGCGCAAGCACACACTGGGAACAGGCTCCCCCTGTTCCTCTGCCTCGCTGATGTCAGATTCTGAAGGCTCTGGAGTCAGCACATAACTCTCAGATGGCCTTGGCCCCATCTTGGTGTCAGACGCAGATCCCTCATCCGGGCCCTCCCCAGACTCCAGGACTGGCCCATGTTCCTCCCCATTGTCCAATTCTGCTGCCAGCTCCACAGGCCGCTGGCGGACCATAACTAATACTAATACAGACAAGTTGTTCTGACATCCATAGTTATGAAAACCTTTGAAAGATTAATGCTGGCTCACCTGAAACCCATTATGGACCCACTGTTAGATCCCTTGCAATTTGCCTTCTGAGCAAATAGATCAGCAGATGATGCTGTTAATATGACTCTGCACTTCATCCTACATCTTGAATCTCCAAAGACCTATGCAAGGGTTTTTTTTGTAGACTTCAAATCAGTATTCAACACTATCATACCAGATATTCTTCTAACTAAACTAAATCAGCTAGCTGTGCCTGACCACACTTGTAAGTGGATTATAAGCTTTCTAACAGAGAGGAAGTAGTAGGTGAAGGTAGGCAAAATCACATCAGATACCTGTACAATTAGCACAGCACTCCCCCCCCCCCCCCCCGTGTACTCTCTCCACTTCTCTTCTCTTTATATACCAATGACTGCATCTCAAAGGATCCCTCTGTTAAAGTACTGAAGTTTGCAGATGATATAACAGTGATTGGTCTCATTTGAGAGAACAATGAGTCCGGAATCTGCATGTAGACAGGAGGTTGAACAATTAACCTTGTGGTGCAGACAGAAGAATCTTGAATTAAACACACTCAAAACTGTAGAAATGACAGTATATTTTAAGAGAAACCCTCCAATATTACCACCTCTTACAATACTAGATAACACATTATCAACAATTGAGACCTTCAAGTTTCTAGTTTCTATAATATCTCAAGACTTAAAAATGATATCCAACAATCAAAAACTTCATCAAAAGAGCACAACAAAGAATATTCTTTCTGAGCCAATGCAGAAAGCTCAAACTGCCCAAGGAGCTGCTGATATAGTTCTACAGAGGAATTACTGAGTCTGTCATCTGCACCTGTATAACTGTCTGGTTTGGCACTGCAATTAAACAAGACAAACACAGACTTCAACAGATAATTAGAACTGCAATAAAAACAATTGCTACCAACCTGCCTTCCATTGAGGAAGGCAGGTAGCTAGCTTGAGAGGAGCTAGAAAGAGGGCTGTGAAAATATCTACAGACCTCTCACACCCTAAACCTAAATTGTTCCAACTTCTACCCACAAAGCAACACTATGGGGCATTGTATGCCAGAACAACTAGACACAAGGACAGTTTTTCATCCCATGCCATCACTCTGCTAAACAACTAATTTCCACAACACTGTCAAACTATGTAGTAAGGCTGTATTTCTATTATTATTCTCATCTTTCCTATTATCTATCTCTTATTTTCTTATGATATAACTTTGTTGCTTGTACCTTACAATTTATATTATTTTATTTAGTATGCTAGTATGATTTATGTTGATTGCTTATTTAGTATTTTATAACTATCACTAAGTGTGGTATCTTATGATTTATGAATGTATTTTTACGATGACTATGTTCATGATTTATCAGTTATTGCTTGTATGTACACTGAGAGCTTATGCACTGGAGATAAATTCCTTGTGTGTCCAATCACACATGGCCAGTAAAGTGTAGATGAGTGTAGTGTTCTGTTCCAATCTATTCTACTCTACTCCTATTATACTCTATTTATTCTATTCTATTTATTCCTTTCCATTATATTAGTACCTCTTATTTTTCCCACAACAACAACCATTTAAGTTGTTAAAAAAGCATGACTGACCCAAAGTCATCCAGTCTCCCAGCTTGGAAATTACAGCTTCTAAATTAGGTTTTAAACTCAGGACATTGATAATATAATCATTAACAATAGTAGACAATTATGACAGCTATGAAACCATTGAGTGATTTTGGCCAATCATTTTCTTTTCATTTAACTTCCTTTCAGAGGATAAAATTTGGAAGAGGTACATGTCATAGGAGAGCAGTTCATAAATGAACAAATAAACACATGAGAATCACCATTATCTAAACCTCAACTTTCCTGTGAAACATCTCCCAAAGAGGAATCACAACTACCCACTTTTACAAATAAACCAAAACAGCAGGGGTAATAAAGTCAGAAGTCTGGGCTACACTGGGGGGTGGGGGGTGGAGAGAAGGGATAGACTGGCAGACCGGTACGCATGCACATACATGCACAGCTTGACATGCACAATTTAAGTTGCATGTGCATGTAATGGGCCATGGTCCAGGGGTAAGGGATCCCTGGAATAGAGCATATAAAAATAAGAAATACGCCCCATACATGCAAATTAAATCTTAGCCCACCACCTCTACCCTGAAAACAGAAGCACACAGATTGTTTGAAAGCTACCTGCTATATGACTAAGCTTTCCTCCTATGGCTTCCCATACCAACTTATCTATCTGAACACATTTCATGCTTACCTTGCCTTACTTTTAAAAATTATAGCTGAAATTTGTATCCCAGAATAATATGGGAGGAATTTTGGTTCTCCAATCATGCATTAAAACGTTCAGAAGATAATAGACCCATTTGCAGTGAGTTCCAATGCCAATTCTAGGCAGCCATGAGAATATATATTTTGGATAGCATTAATGCATATTCCAGCACTACAAATCTATGGAGGTCTTGGAAAAAATATAACTTGTCCTATCAAAAATTTGGAAGGAGTGCTCATTTGTTAATTGAATCCAGGATAACTCACCCTTCCCTATGTGTGTGAATGGAGGCAGTTTGTTCAATTATTTCTTTAAATAGTAAAAGAAAGGAATGAGAGTTCCAAATTCAACAAGGGGGGAAATGGGCCCAAAAACAGATATGTAGAGATAGACATGGAATATCAGTTCAGCTAACTAGATTACGTGGCAGGAATCCTCATTAAAGAAAACTAATTAAATTCCTTTCATAATTGAAACATATGGAAGGACCTGGGGTGGCGGGAGCAATCTAACCAGAAAAGTAATGTAATAAAGGTTGCATTACCTTTTCACTGACAAATAAAAATAAGATCCCGTTACTCTGATTGGTTTAAGAAAATCTTTTGATTATTTGGGGTCAAAACAAAGCGAAGTTCAGAGCAGCAGTTCTTACTCCCATACAGACATGGCAAAGTTGGGGTTCAAATGGATTCAAGTTGATGTTGCTTCTCTCCATAAAACTGTTGTATAAAATACCATTTTAGGCCAACATTTAAGTAGCCTTACTTAATATGGCACTTCAAGAAGAGACTAAAAGCCACTTTTTCATAATTAATGTTTTAGCACATTTCAAAAATATAATTAAGGCAATAGAATTTATAATATCTACATTTTAAAAGAAAATATGGCTGAAATGATGGGGAAGAAAGACATGCAATACAAGGTTTCTTGTCAGGTCACTGTGACCAATCATCACATAATTTTGTTGCTTACATTTTTCAGAAACCTGACTCTTCATGGCCAGTTTTTGATCATGAGTGGGTATTATTTTGTTATACTACCTGGAAGTCCTTCTGCTCCATGGACTCCAAGGACATGAGAAGAGCATTATCCAAATTATTATTTTTTTCACTTCAACCCTGACTTTTCTGGAGGGCAGGGTGGAAGGACTAGGGATAATCTGACCACCTGGATCCTGGAAACTATCAATGTCAATCAAGGAACCTGCCAACTGACAACCAAAGAAACCAGAAATTGCAGCTATCAAACAACTTAAAAATAGAAAAGTTGCAGATTCTAACCAAGTCAATGTGAAGGTGCTCAAGGCAAGATAATTGTAGCAGTCAATTCCTCAATATTATGGAAAGAACAAGTCCTCTTTAATTGGACCCTGCTCATATTGTCCCTGTATTTAAATTGCCTTTGACTATATTAATTATATTATCCCAAATTAACATTCAGTGATAGAATCTCTGTATTAGGATTGACTAGTATCTAATTACTTAATCTATCTATCTGCTGGATAGCTGTGCTCTTAACTGGTTACTGGAGTATAAGTACTTATCAAGTATCAAAAAAAGTGAAATATATAATAATACACATTTTGACAGCGGCCAGATTGGCTTTTGCACAATGTTAGAAGCAGCCTCATGTTCCATTAGAGGAGATGATCATTCAAAAAATTTCAAGTTGTGCAGAAATGGACAAATTAACTTTGGCATTAAAAAATAAAGACACTTCAATATACTACAACAGCTGGAACTGCTGGTACAAATGGATAGACCAAAAGATAGACTTCACACTAAAAGGCAAAAGAGAATAGGATAAATCCATAGTAGTGATATACAGATAGATGTAAGTATTAGGTGTGTGTATATGGCATAAAATAAGGATAAAAAAGAGGTCTTACAAACTGTTGAAGATGAGAATGTTTTTAATTGTTTTCTATTTTTTTCTTTCTATTTTCTTCTCCCTTTCTTCTTTTTTTCTCTTTCATTTATGTATGTGTTGTTGGTTTGTTTTAATTGTAAAATCAATAAAATTTATTTAAAAAATAAATAAATTGCCTTTGACTAGGTCTACAAAGTCTACAGATATACAAATTATTTTGGTGATCAGTGTACCTAAACAATCATCCAAGTCATTGCTATCTTTTATGATATTCATTACATACTGAAATCCAGTACCTTCACAGTTAAAACAGAAGGGGAATAAAGATGTGTTCTATTACCAATGTTGTTCAAGGTAGTGACAAATTGGATGATGGAAAAAACCTTGGTTGGGCATTTATGGAGTTGAATGTGACATGGATCAACTGAACTCACAGATGGAGCATTAACCAATGACATTGTTTTCATATAGAAATCAGAACTGTAGGTTCAGAAGCTATTAGATGTCATAAACAAAAGAGCCAAGAGGCTCTTAGACAAATTATTACCCACATTATGGATAAATTCAAAAAAGATCAAGGCCATGCAACTGAAATCACACAAATTAACTTTGCCTTAAAAGATGAGCAACTAAGCATACGGATTAGTTAAAATATCTAGACGCTTTGATCCCTGCATCTGATGCTGCTAAATAGAGTAATGTGTGGCCCCACAGAAAGACAGGTGGCAAATAAATTGAACAAATAAATAGACATCAGCCTGAACACAAAAGATCTGAATACAAGTAATCCTTGACTTATGACCACAATTGAGATTAGAATTTACATAGTTAAGCAAGGTGGTTGTTAAGTGAGTCGTACCCAATTTTACCACCTTTTTGCCATGGCTGTTAAACAAACCACTGCAGTTGTTAAGTGAATCATGAGATATTTTTTTTAAGGGAGTGTAGCTTTCCCTATTGACTTTTCTTGCCAGATGCCCGCTGAGTAATTCCAGTCATTAGATTACACAGGAGGAATAGTGGATTCAAGCATAACTAAAAATAATAGATAAGGAGAGCAGAAAAATAGTGACAATGAATTATCCCTTTCATTGTCGCAGCAACATTGGCAGACTCCACCTACCAAGGCAAATAGGTGGGCAGAATAGGTGCAACTACATCACTTTATGGCCAGTACATTTAAAAAAAATAGAAGTGAAAGCAGATAATAACAAGACCTGGCAATGGATAAGAACAGGAACATTGAAGAAAGAGACCAAAGGACTAATTCTGGCTGTACAAGACGAAGGAAAAATACAAAGTCAAAATTGAGAAGAAAATAACAGACAGTAAGTGTTGCCTATGCAATGAAGCTGAAGAAATAGTGGACTACCGGTGAGCTGCTACAAGAAGATTGCACAGACTGACTACAAGAAGGGGCATGAAAAAGTAACAACAATGGTGCATTGGAAGATCTGCAAGAAATATAATTTGCCTGCAAACAAGAATTGGTGGAACCATAACATAGAGAACGTAATAGAAAATGAAGAAGTTAAATTGTTCTGGGACTTTAGAATTCAAAGTCAGGCACCCGCCATTTATCACCCCAGACCTGGCGATAGTCAGTAAGAAAGATAAAAAGGTCTTCATAGTGGATGTAGAGATAGCAGAAGAGAAGAGAAAAAACTGGAGAAGATAACAAAATACAAAGACATATAAATGTAAATAGATATAAATAAATATAAATAGAATGACTGTGGCAAAAGCAAGCAAAGGTAGTACCAATAATAATAGGTGCCTTGGGCGCAATTCAAAACAACTGGAGCACCACCTGAATACCATTGATGTTGACAAATTCGCCACCAGTCAATTGCAAAAGATGGCTTTGCTGAGAACAGCTTCCATTCTGCAACAATAATACCATCAAACATCCACATCTGCCTATTCCAAGTCCTTGGTTAGTAGGTAGACAAAAATGCCAAACCCAGTCTGAACATCTCGCTGACTGTGCAATGAATAACAACACAACAGCAACAACAGGTGATGCACAAATTGAAGAGAAATAACTAGAAAAAATAATGAAATATGATCTGCAATTGAAGTTGAGCAATTGTGGAGGAAGAAATCCACGGTTGTACCAATAATAATAAGAGTCCTTGGAGCAATACTCAAAGGAATGCTAGATACATGATTTTTGAATTTTGAACTTATTAAACCTCAATATTCTGACTTTGCAAAAAACCACCCGATTTGAAAATGCCTCTATGATGTTACCCCAACAGCTCTTGGATTCTTGGTTAGAACTTGAACTGTTAAATTTTTACCAGTCCCAGACTGTGAATCAAATTGAAGATTAAATCTTGAATAATAATGAAAGCACTGCAAAAGTGACTAGAATGGAAGATGTTCCCATAACGATAGAAATGGTGCAAAAACAAACAAAGGTCTAAAACTGGAATGGCCTGGTTTGGATGAGCTGTAGGTGGACTTAGGGAAAGCAACACCGGGGATTCGTCACAAACACGTGTCTTCACCACCATAGTGATATTATATAATAATTGTGGCAAACTCTGTGCACTGCTTAGTCCTTTCCCTTTTAACGTTGAACTTACAATGGCCACCCAGTTTATGGATGGTAATTTTAGTATAGTTCACCATGTATAATTGATAGACTTGATTTTATTATAGATTTTACTTGTTTTTTATTATTTTATACTATAATTTTTAATTGTATATATACTGAGCATTTTTATTTATTCTGGTCTCTGGTCTAAGACTGTAATAAATTGATTGATTGATTCTGATTGAAATTACTAACAAGTTTGCATGGAAGGATAGCAAATTAGATGATTCAGGTTCTGGAAACACCAGAAAATGAAAAATGGCTAACAAGCAGAAGAACTTTTTTGATTCAGAAGGATGCAGAAAAAGAGAAAGAAACCTAAAAATTACAGGCCAATAATTTGTCTGCCAATAAAATATAACTTACTTATAGGCATTACTGCAAACCAAATTTATAGATATTTGGAAAATAAGGATTTGCTGCTTGTAAAACAGAAGAGAAAGGGTGCTGCAAAAATTCAAGAGGAGCCAAAGACCAATTGATTGATAAACTGGTTTTGAAGAATTCAAAGAAAAGACAAACAAATTTGTTCATGGCCTGGATTTGATTATAAGAAAGCATTTGATTCTGTTCCACACAGTTTGACTGAGAAATGCTTAGACATTTTTAGAATTAGCAGCAACATCCAGAAATTCCTGAAGACCTCCATGAAGCTATGGCAAACTAAGTTGATGGCATGTGGAGAAGAATGTGGTGAAGTTGAAATTAAACAAGTAATCTTCCAAGGGGACTCATTGTCATCTCTGTTGTTTCTATTTTTGATGGTGCCACAAACAAGCATTTTGAGCAAGACAAACTGTGGCTATGAATTGGCTAAAAAGGATTGGGAATTTCCTATTTGCACTACATGGATAATTTAAAACTGTTTGGAAAAACAAAAATTGATATGAGCTCATTGCTGAAAACCACTGAGGAGCTTAACATTGAAATTCAATCTGGCATTGACAAACCTGCAAAAATTGCTGTTAATGCAGGACAAACTGCTAAAATGATGATGGATTTGAACTTAATAATGAAGAGTTGATAAAAGCAGTAGCACCAGAAAAAGGATGCAAGTATTTAGGAATTGTGGAAGCTTCTGATCTGTTGCACAACCAAATGAAGGAAACTACTTCAACAAAATACATAAAACAAGCCTGGAAAATTCTGAGATAAAAGCTGAGCGGAAGAAATATCATAAAAGCAATTAACATCTGGGCAGTGCCTGTAATACAATACTCAGCTGGAATAATTGATTGGATTCAGCTAGAATTTGATAATTTGAATCAAAAGGAAAAAAAACTAATGACAATGCACCATACTCTGCACTCAAAAATGATACTGATCTATTATACCTGCCAAGATCTCAGCATTGCGGAGGACTCTTATAGGTGAAACAAACTGTGGAAAAGGGAAAACACGGCTTAAATGACTACATAAAAAAAGCAAAAGAGCCTCTGCTGAAGGAGGTGAACAAGGGAAACCTCTTGAAAAGAGGTTATTGAATATTGAAAGGAAACAATTGAGCTTCGAGTTCCTAAATGGAAAAAGAGGCCTATGCACAGTCAATACTTGAAGGACATCGAAGGAAAGGAAGATACAAAACTAACATGATATATACAACTGTTTTCATTTGGAAACCAGGCACTCTCCTCTGCCTCAGGAAGAATAACACCCTCTAACTAAAGAAATTAAAGAACTGAAACAAAGAATAACTGTGCACCTAGAATAGCAAAAAACAAACAAACACCAAGACCACCAGAATAAGGTTGACTGCATTGAAGCTTGTTTCAAAGAAACATTAGCACAAGCACTAAAAGATGCAAATACTGCAATATCAAGCATCAACTCACTGCAAGAAAGAAACCAACTAATATACAGCACAGCTGCAGTTATAACCGAATACCTGGGATGTAAAATCAACAAAGAAGGGGGGGGGGAAACAGTGCACCACAAAAAGATTAGACTGGAAAATAAGATCAGCAAATTGAGATCAGATGCAAGCAAGCTACAATAGATAAAATAAAAGCTGAAAATCAAGAAGACCAAAGAATACTTAATCAAGAAATACCACCTAGAAATAAGGAAGATTAAGGAAGCATTGGAAATAATAAAGCAAGAAATGATGGTTGTAGCCAAGAAGATAAGCAGATATGAAGTTCGAATTGCAACTTATAAGCAAAACCTCCAATCAGAAATTTTTCTACCAATCCATCAATGGAGAAATTGCAGTGAATCAATTAGTACCTGACAAGGAAGAAACAGTGCAGTTCTGGGTGCAGATATGGGATAACCCAGAAATACGACAAGGATGCAGCTTGAAATGAAAGAACTAGTAATAACAGCAGAAATGGTAGAGAAAAGAGCAAGGAATATCCAACTGATTTGTACCCACTCATTGCCAAGCAGTTTAACACAGTGGTGGGATTCAATTTTTTTTTACTACAGGTTCTGTGGGCGTGATTTGGTGGGCATGGCAGGGGAAGGATACTGTAAAATCTCCAGTCAAGAGGTAGGATTTGCCGGTTCTTCGAACTACTCAAAATTTCTGCTACCAGTTCTCCAGAACTGGTCAGAACCTTCTGAAAACCACCTCTGGTTTAACAACATGCTACAAGAAGGTGAAATTGAAAAGTGGCTAACATCTGGCAGAACCTACCTGATAATGAAAGATCCAGCAAAAGGGGCAGCACCAGGCAACTACAAGCCAATTACCTGCTTACCAACAACTTTCAAATTGTTAACAGATGTGGTAGCTGATATAGTCCAACAGCATCCAATTGAAAACAATCTATTTTCAGCTGAGCAGAAAGAAAACCACCCCAAATAGCAGAGGAACAAAAGATCAACTCTTAATTAACAAAATGATTTTAGAAAACTGCAAGTGAAGGAAGACTAACCTGAATGTACCATGGATTGACTTCAAAAAGGCACATGACTTAGAATCAAGTGCTTAGAAATAACAGGAGTCAGAAGAAACTCCAGAAGCTTTGTGCAAAGATTGATGACACAATGGAAGACACAGTTGCAGGTCAATGCTGAGAGACTGGGAGAGGTTAATATCCAGAGAGGAATATTTCAAGGAAATGCACTGTCACCACTACTATTTGTCATTGCATTGTTTCCTATGTCATCAATACTGAATAACTCAGGCCAAGGCTATCAAAAATAAAAAACACCTGACAATTATCCCACCTGCTTTACACGAATAATCAGAAGCTGTAGGAAAAAACACCATCTGAAATACCCTGTTTCTCCAACAATATGGCCTCCCCCAATAGGAAGTCCCAGCATGTTTTATAGGCATGAAATGAAATTAAGCCCCTCCCCCCCAAATTAAGGCCTATATTAAAACATGTGAAATGGAGGGGGAATGGTGGGGGGGCTTGCCATTAGGAAGTACTTTTGTTGCACATCTGGATATGGTGCTGCCTGCGTTGATCCCGATATGAAGTGTCCCACCAATGCCGAGGTCAATATCCAAGCGGTCACCGCCCACCCAAAGATGCAAGGGGGAGGAAATAAGTCACCCCCAAAAAGATGGCTTAGCTATTTTTTCGGGGCTCAAAAAAAAAAATAAGACCCAGCCTTATTATATGAGAAACATGATAGAATTGCTGCTCAATACTGTCCGTACAGTATATAGAGTCAAGACTTTGCAATGTGCCAGACTCACTATCAAACAAAAAAGAATAGTGCAAACTGAAAGAATCAAGATGCTCTATAAAAATAAGATTAAGCGTCTGGATAAAGATGATTACTAGAAATACCTGGGTATTCTTCAAGCTGACAACATCAAGCACACTGAAGTCAAGAAAAAGATTAGAGGTCAAGAGTGTGAAGAAGACCTTAAAGTCCAAACTCAATGGAGGAAATACCAATGGAAGCAATCAACACCCGGGCAAGACTTGAAGTACAATGAAGATGATGCGCTGAAGATAGTATGCTGGGAAATCACCCAGACTGACTAGAAATAGCAGCATGACAAAGTAACAACAATAGTGGATTGGAAGATCTGCAAGAAATATAATTGACCTGCAAGCAAGAACTGATGGGACCATAAAATACAGGAGGTCATAGAAAATAAAGAACTTAAATTGCTCTGAGACTTTAGAATTCAAACAGACAAGTACCTGCCACGTAACACCTCAGACTATTGATGAGAAAGGCAAAAGAGTCTGGATAGTGGATACTGCTTTTCCTGGAGACAGCAGAACAGAAGAGAAAAAAATGGAGAAGCTGCAATTCAAAATAACTGGAGCACCATTTGAACATCATTGCCATTGACAAATTTGTCATTCAATCAATTACAAAAGGCAGATTTACTGAGAACAGCTTCCATTTTGCAACGATAATACTGTCAAATATCCAGATCTGCCTATCCCAGGTCCTTGGTAAGGACTTGATAGGTAGACAAAAATGCCAAACTCAGTCTGAACACCTCACTGATTGTGCAATTATAATAATAATAATAATAATAATAATAATAATAATAATAATAATAATAATAATAATAATAATAATAATAATAATAATAAAAGGCAGAACTTCGTCACGGCGATACAGCTGCGATCTCAGGGCTCCGAGATCGCAGCTGATATTTTCGCCCCTGGTAGGTCCCAATGGATCTAAACTGTCCCATAGAGACGGTGATCGTGAAGGGCGCACTCTCTGGATCCCAGGGACATTGCAAACTCCCTGGTTGATCCGGGAGAAGCCCTTTTGCCGGCAGCAGAGAGGCAGCCTCCATAGCTGCTGAAATCGGGACAGCTCCGGAAAGGAAGAGGCTAAAAGTGAAAGTTAAGTTGACAGCAAGATGTAGCACATTAAAAGAGAATAATTATATTAAACAACAGATAGCTTTAGATTTGAAGAAATGGGAAAATTTACAATTGTCATTAATAGGGAGAATTTCAACAGTCAAGATGAATATTTTACCCAGAATTTTATTTTTGTTTCAAACAATACCAAGCTCGGAAAAGACTATTTTGAAGATTTAAATAAAATTATGCTGAAGTATATATGACAAGGTAAGAAAGTGAGAATAAAGCTAAAGCTTTTGCAGGACGCTAGAATTAGAGGAGGTTTTGGCATGCCCAATTGGGAATTGTACTACCAAGCTGCAAATTTGATGTGGCTAAATGGATAACATTAAGAAAGACTAGATTGTTGACACTAGAAGGTCATGATTTGCTCTTGGGTTGGCACGCTTTTTTATGGTATAAGGGAACTAAAACATAGGATTATTTTAGAAGACATTATATATGGGAGTCTTTGTGGTTAAACTGGGAGAAGATAAAAAGACAATGTTATTTGAAAATTCCAGTTTGGTTATCGACTATTGAAGCATTTTCCTATGCTATAATTTATAAGAAGGAACAAACAGCTAGATATGGGGAACTATTGGATGAAAAGGATGAACTTAAATTGATACAAAATTTAGAGGAACAAGGTATAAAGATGAATTGGTTTTCATATGCGCAAATACATTCAAGGTATGATGAAGATACTAAAACAGAGGGATTTTATGATAAACAGACTGATCTAGATAAGATCTTGATGGGTACTGATGAGAAGGTGATTAAAAAATTATATGGTTATTTACTGGGAATTAAGTTAGAGGAAGAACAAGTTAAAGAAACTATGATTGTTTGGGGGAAGAATTTTGGATATGGGATTGATCTAGAGAAATGGCAAAAATTGTGGTCTCAAAATTATAAAATGACAATGTCAACAGCATATAAAGAAAATTTGTATAAGATGTTTTACAGGTGGCACTTTCCCCCGACAAGAATAGCAAGAATGTTCAAGAATAAATCTGAAAAATGCTGGAAATGTCATCAGATACCTGGCTCATATTACCATATGTGGTGGACTTGTGAGGACGCTAGAAAATATTGGACTAAAATTCACATGTGGTTGGAAAAAATGACAAAGAAACGTATAGATTTGAAACCGGAATTCTTTTTATTGGGAAACTTACCAGATACATACAGTAAAGACTTGAAATATCTGATTGTAAATGTATTAACAGCAGCTAAGATTGTATTTGCTAAAAATTGGAAGAATGAGAAAATACCATAGCGGGAAGAAATTATTAAGAAAATATTGGAATGTGCTGAGATGAGTAGATTGACATTTGAAATTAGAGAGCAAGAGGATAAACAATTTTATGAAATTTGGGATCTTTTTTATCAATGG
Source organism: Hydrophis major (assembly GCA_033807585.1). Taxonomy (NCBI): domain Eukaryota; kingdom Metazoa; phylum Chordata; class Lepidosauria; order Squamata; family Elapidae; genus Hydrophis; species Hydrophis major. Next base: position 113,571,051 of record CM066343.1, read on the forward strand.
TTGGATGACAAAACACAATAATAGAATATTTAGAATGTTAGACAGCAAGGAATATGTTTGGGTTTTTTTTCTTTTTTGTTATTTGACATCATATTTATAAAATGTTTTTAGGATAGATCTGGTATGATTATATGATTTGTTATAGAATAAACTGTTTAAAGTATTGTTATCATATAAAGTATGAATGATTAAAAGTATAGTCAAATGATTTTCTAATAGCGATATTAGGATATATGTTTGGATTGACAATATGAGCTATTATGTATTATAACTGTAATCAAGACTCTGAAATGAATGCACAAAACTGATGAACCAACCGACACACTGTATGTATATAAGAGAGTTGATGTTTGTATGTTTTGTTTGTTTGTAGAAAATCAATAAAATCAGTTTCTGGTTTCGCGTGGCTTCGGGGCAGCAGGAATTTGCGACAGCTCGCAATTCCTGCTGTGCTAGCCGTCGAGGTACCCCCGATCCAGATGGGTCAGGGGGATATGGCTGCCCTGTAGGGACAGCTGAAGAGAGAGGGGAGTCGGACAGGGGGGTGGGGGTGTCGCAGACCCCCCCCTTCTCCAGGAAAACCCCTTTTTCCCAAGGCGGTGGAGCGGCGGTCAGCAATGGCCACCACGAAGAAGCCAGCAACCGGGTAAGATTGCGCTGGAGGAAATGAGAAGAGTGAAAGTGTTGTCTGAGCCGGGTCAAGTAACATCTTTTAAATTGCCTGGAACTGAGCTGTTTGAATTGCTGGAGGATACATTGTATCCCTAAGAAGAGCGAAAGCGGCGGAGAAGCTGTTAAAGGGAACTTTTTTTTTTCTTCACTCTCCCACCCCATGGAAACAGCAGAAATGTTTGGATATATTGGACATTGAAAGTGAATTGTTTTGAGAGTTGAAGCTAAGGGACAAAAGGATTCTTGGACATTGAAAAATTTAAGAAATTGGAAAACCCTTGTTGGAGGTATGGATTTCTGATTATTTAAAATTGATATTGCAAGTGGGAAGGGAGAGGAAAAAAAATTGGAGCAGAAGCTGAAAAAGGAGGAGATTGCCTAGAATCCCAAATAAAGATATATGGTAATTGGACCTCTTTGATTAAACATTAACCCCAGAAAGAGAAAGAGAAGAAGGAAGAAAAGTATTAACTTTTGGAACTTTTTTTGAATTGTTTTTGATTAAAAATACTTGTGGTTGTTTTGGGAAAAGTTTCTCTTTTCATAATGGCATCGCTTGTGGATGAACTAAAGACTGAATATCAAAAATATAAAAAGGAAGATACTTTGGGCGCTTTGTTTCAATTCTTAGAAATGGCGTTATGTACTTATGAAAAGTTGATTACGCAGCAGAAGGACTGGGACAAGGAAGAAGAGGAAGAAGAAGCCATCTTTGATGAACAATGGGTCCTTTCCGGAGAGGAGGAGAAAAAGGATAAGAAAAAGGGGATTTTAAGAATTATAAAAACAACCAAAGAAGAGAAAAATGAGCGAAAAGGTGGAGGCAAGGTTAGAAAGCAAAGGAAAAGGAGTAAGAAAAGGGAGGAGGAAAAACAAAGGGGTAAAAAGGGCAAGGAGAAGAATAAGCAAGAGAGAAAGGGGGGGAGGAGAAGCCTCAATGGGGGGAAGCAAGATTTAAAGAAAAAAAGTTTATTTAGAGACAATGGGTGAATTTAATTTAGGATAAAAGAGGGATTCTGGAGGGTACATAAGATTGTGTTTTTATATGTGTATTTAGAGTATAAAATTCATTATGTAATTTTAGAATCTTTTAAACAGAATTCCAAGAAAAATTGTTATACGAAGTACTTTTAAGTTAGGCTAATGAGTTATAGACGTTACTCCAATTGGTGTATAGGAGAAGTATAGTAAAAGAAAAAAGATGAATGGATAGTTGGAAATAGAACAGACAAAGAATGTTATTGAAAATGGTAATAAGATATGAAAGGATATATAAAGGTTTTGTTATGGTTTTTTTTTTTAGATTTTGTATATTGATAAAAGGCAATAAAATTTTAATTAACAAGAAATAATTTGGATGAAAAGGAGAAGTAGGGATAAGATATGAAGTTAAATAGATAAAGTATTGATACTATAATTTGGAATTGTTATGTTCTATTGGTTTTTTATCATTATTTTTTCCTAGAAAAGAATTTATAAGCTGTTATGCCTTGATTCTTTGTGCATTGTTTTTCTAAAATTGATAAAAATGGTTTATATATATATATATAAAAAGAAAATGATAATAAGATATGGAAGGATATATAAAGTGAATATGATGTTTGAATTTGTGTCTGTGTGAAGAGTTTTAACCCGGGATCAGACAACCTTCAGAAAAGATCTTTTAGTTTTGTTTATGTTTTGTGTTTTGTATGTTTGTGTATTGTGTTTTCTGTAAAATTAATAAAATTTGTTTAAAAAAAAAAAAGAAAATCAATAAAATCGTTAATAATAATAATAATAATAATAATAATAATAATAATAATAATAATAATAATAAAAACCCTTACTCAGAACTACCTTAATAGTTCTTAGAAGTTCTTGGTTAGAACTTGAAATGTTAAGTTTTTACCAGTCCCGCACTGTGAATCAAATTGAAGATTAAATCTTAAATAAAAATAATACCCCAGTGGGGCACTACTTTGACATGGTTGTGGGGTTTCTGTTTCCTGAGGAAGTTGAGAACTATGCCAGAAAAATCTCATCCGATAAAGGAATCAGATAAAGATTGCCTCTCCCCTAAAAAATATGGTGAGGCTTAAATTTCAGAAAGCCGTATCATCTCAGATGTCCCCCAGGTTAAAAAGGTTCGTGCTACATCTTGGCACTCCTGGATATCGGATGAAAAATGGGCTACAGCAACCAGGGCCAGCAGCTGCAGAACTATTGGAAAAAGCTCAGGGGCCTGAGAGACACTTTGTACAGAATGCCACAAGGAGACACTAGTTTGGGCTAAAGGCACAGGCAAGATTAAGGAAAGAAAGTGCATGATGGAGAAGGGAGAGCATGTGTGGCTAGGGGTTGTGATATTTAGCTAACTCTGACATGGGCACAAAGCAGAGATTTAATTATTAGCGCTTCTCTTATACAAAAATCTTTTTTTCACTTTTGCAGATATCAGTCTAGCTTTTACATGTAGTAAACAAAATAGTAAAAATAAAAAATAAAAATAAATAATAGAAAACTAGGCCATTAGGAAAGATGTGTGTCTTTGTTGGAAAACAGTCTGCAGGAGATGACCAGGCTGAGGCTGAGGAAGGGTTCAAACGCATCATCAGTCTTGAGTCCCTTTGAACCCACAAAAGATCAAAGTCCAGCCCACCTTGAATTCCATTGACTCTTATGTACCACCAATTTGCTTTGACCATTAGTAGTTCAGATTGTTGTAGAGATCTTAAGCTTGCAATAAATCTTTATATTCATTTGAATTTCCTGGATTTCCTGATTTATCATGCTTGACAGTTATACTTTTGTGATTCTGCCTAGCACTTGGAAATGAGAAACAGAAACAGCTCAAGTGGAACAAAGCTACATTGAAGTAAACAGAACTTCTTTCCTTGCATTTTCCTAGTGCAGTATTTCAATTGTCGATTAATAATCAGAGATACCATATGCCATCAAGTGCCAAAGAGCCACTGACAAGCACCTTCATTTACTTTCCTTATCAGGAAAGCATCTGAATATAATCCTATTTCTTTTCTTAGAAACACAAACTTTTTTAAAGTCCATATTAAATTAAACACTCTTTTATTTCACAATCTGACAAATTAGTCATTTTTACATCACCATATATACAGACCTCAGTCCAGGGCAAGCACCTCAGGTTCTAATTAATGGATACCACCTGTCTAAATACTATTAGCTAATGAGGTTTCTTTTTTTTCCCCTTTCTGCTGCTTTTTCATTTCTTTTAAGGTTATGCAGAAATATAATCTTTATTTAAGTCTGACAAATGTTCTCTTCCAGCAATGAGGTTTATCACAAAGACTAAAACCAGTATTGTTTTTTTGGTTATCAGGTTACAGTAGCTTAAGTCTCTAAGCACTAGAATCTCCATATAGCTGATCAGTTACAGCTGTTAATTGTGGAGTGGGAAGGCCAGCTGACATCTGTTTCTTGCCCAGTTACCTAATGGTTCATTTCCAGGTCTTAAAAAGGTAGTACCCTTCATCCAGAGACAATGTCTAACTCTGCCAAGGTCTGCCCTCTATCCTGCTTATCTTGTGCTGGTTTGTTCATACAATGCAAATTTGAGCGAACTCACATCTGCCACAGATCGACCCAATTCATGAGCAATCTTTTCCCATCGACCAGGCGTCCCCCCTGGGAACTTAACCATACTTCTTGTCAGTTGGCTAAGATCCTCTTCTATCCATTCAGGGTCCTGTAAAATATTTGCAAAACATTTATTATACCAAGAAACTAGAAGGGTTTTTATAGTAACTAAAAACACCAAACAAGAATCCTTAAGCAAAGCAATCCAATAAAATCTGTTAAGCAATAAGAATGTTTTTACAGTTTTGAATGGTGCCTACTTATAGAAGATCCAACTTATCTGATTTATGTAATAGGTGCTGTACACCTATCTTGTAGACCAAGCCTATCTACTTAACACAATAATTCTATCTTTTTCTGAGTGTCAATGAACCCATGTTCACATACAAGGAGAAAAATAAAATAAAATAAAAAAGCACTACAGTATGTTAAAAATATTTTTTCATGAACAAATGTTTTAACTTACAGGCACTATAAAAAAAAAGCACAGAGAATATATTCCTTGGGAAAGCATATTTAGAAATGATGAACCAGGCCCTTATTTAACAAAATAGATATATTTATTAAGTTATAAATTGCTCTGGCAGAAAAAGGGTTTTGAGAGATTGTGAATAATGTGTTAAAAACAGCCAAGCTTGCATAGCTCCTAATCACAGTGCATTCATTAGGGAGGGTAGAAAACACACCCATCAACTTTCTTTCTTTCTTTCTTTCTTTCTTTCTTTCTTTCTTTCTTTCTTTCTTTCTTTCTTTCTTTCTTTCTTTCTTTCTTTCTCTTTGTCAATTGCTTACAAAATAATAGGTATAAGTAAAACATAGTTATGAATACATGGATACATATAACTTTCAGGTGCTAACATGACACACCCATTGTGAACAATTTCTTCCTTTTTGAAACCTTTCTCCAAGCAAAAGGAACTGTATGAAAAAGCCTTCATAAGCACTCAAAGAGCAATTTCCACTGTCCTTTCCTATCAAAACACCATCTGGATCAGGCTTCCTCTGCACCGATACAGGCAGTGAGCAACAGCTTCCCATTTCTCTTTTATTTCTAAAAGGAGCCTTTTATGACAAATACCTCCCCCTAATCACTATTTCTGATAATGAACAGGCAGGCATCAAGCAGTTTGCATTACAGAGCCATCAGTGCTAAACAACAGTCAGAGGTGAATGACCCCTGGGACCATCTCCACAGCTACAGCAAAGCTTCTGCCTGACACTAATCCTGCCTGTCATTTTCCCACTGTGCTCGAACTGCACTGACATCCGCCTGCTGCACTGCAAGCAGAAACGGGGCCCTGACTTTTTACTGTCTCCCCCAATCAATGGCTCCAGCGTGCTCTTTTCACCATGTCCAAATGGCAGCTTCACTCATCGTCAGAGGGCCTTGCCCCTTGCTTAAAGGGGCTCCCCAAAGGCACTCCCATTTGCATTCATTTGCAAAGCAAACTACTCTTATTCACTTTGTTCAGGGCGATCAGGAATGCTCCCTGAAGCAGAGAAATCGGCATAAATATACAGCCTGCTGCTTAAAAGACAGTAAATAATCATTGGGGTTTTTTTCCAGTCATCCTTCTCTTGTGTCCATGCATGTCTTTGTCCACCCAATGCCAAAATCAAATCTACCTGAATTATTGTACCATTATCACTGATCAAAATACAATGCAGGAGCACAAAGTAGATGAAGACATGCATTATCATAACCTAACACAGAATGCCCTTTTTCAGCTGAAGAACACCCATACATGTACAAAGTGGCATTGGTTTGGCCTATAAAAAGGAGGAGCTAATTTCCATTATACAGTAATCATAGCCTTCAGTGACAAGGTTCTACTAACCAGTTTCCCCAAAGCACCACTTAAGAGTTATGCAAGGTAAAATCGACGATCCAAGTAGCAGAGTATCAAATGCACACAACTGGAAACCCTTTTCAGTATACTATGTGCCATCTATTATTCATCAAATGGGGTTCTGAAGATCCCATTGCCTCAAATCAATATATAAAGATAACATAGAAGATGTTACAAATTATCAGAAGAGAAGCTGAAAAGTGAGAGATTCTACTGCATGAAATGGAGACAGCCTACGATGTCCAGTAAGCTAATCTGGGATATCAGCAACTGATTTGCTATCAATACTGAGAATGGCATTGTATAGCATAGTCAACAGATATTCAAGTGCTTTGAAAATCCAAAAAGTTTTGAATCCTTTGAAATTGAGTAGAGTGGTAGAACAGGAAAGAGGAACAATCCCCCAAATTCTCTTGAATATATAAAAGATTAAATATAAGCATTTGCGCATAGATAGTCCTTGACTTACAACAATTGAGCCTAACATTTCTGTTGATAAGCAAGACATTTGTTAAGTAAATTTTGCCCCCTTTTATGACCTCTCTTGCCACAGTTGTTAAGTGAATGTCTATGTTGTTAAGTTAGTAACACAGTTGATAAGTGACTCTGCCTTTCCCATTGATTTATGTTTCAATCACATGACTTTGGGAGACTGCAACCATCATAAATATGAACCAGTTGCCAAGCATCCAAATTTTGATCATGTGACCATGAAAGTGCTGCAATGGTTGCAAGTCTGAAAAGAACTCATAAATCAGTTTTTTCAGTGCTGCTGTAATTTCGAACAATTATTAAACAAACTGTTGCAGATTGAGGGCTACTTGTACATGCTTTGATGCACATACAAGCATATATATTTATCTATACATAAATCCACACCCCTTTATACATGTAAATGTTCAAAATTTATTTTAAAAATCTCACTTTTACATTCTCAGTACATATATTTATCTATCACACAGGGTTGTTTATTGTTAAGATCTGCCTTTTTTCAGTCTAAAAGTATTATCTTAATAGTTAACTACACTAGAGGCCTTATAGATGTATTGGGCACAAACTTTAAAGGCTAAGACAGAAACATTTCTTATCAAAAATAGTCTGATGCATTGTTTATTTAGCTTTGAGTGCAACATTTAAATAATTTTGTTTATCAACATTGATATTTTAGAAATCACACTGGTAGTCAATACTGATATAAACTTATTTTTTATCTCCAAAGATTTAAGTTATCTAAACATTAGAATGCTAATAATCTGTAGCCAATATTGTATAAACATCACTGTAGCCAACTAACATGATGGATTATGTTTTATAATAATATAATACAATAATTAATATTATTGTGGCTACAATTTTTACACCTCTGAACCGTGGGCCAGTTAAAGCATCCGTTACTGGTTACATTCACAAAGTGGTTGCCATGAAGGTCTTGTGGAAAAGAAGATGGTTAGTGTAGCCAGAAGGCAACCTGGTTTCTTTTTCTAGTGCTACATTGTATCTCTGCTTTTTGAGAAGCAGGTGGATGAATTTGCAATAAAGCAAAATTTTAATTCAATATTTGGTTTCATAAAAGTTCTTTGTTTTTCAATCATATCTTTTCAGGCATACTAGATTCCTATGTAATTATTTTTAATCAGAGTAATAGCAGCCTGGAGAGAAGGGTCCATGAAATAGATAAAATTTGCAATTTTCCTTTGAAACTTTTGAAAGAGTAAAAGAAATTTATGAATATCAACATAAACTGAAAGCATGAACTTAATATGCTTTCTTTCAATTTGGAATTTCTCTTCTATTAAGATAACTGTAATATGCCAAATCATTTTCATGCTGAATTTAATAAGACAATTTAAGAATGATAAATAATGTTCCATGTTTCTTGAAAATAGCATCTTCCACATTTCCATAATCATTACACCTAGAGTCAAGTCAAAGGAATTAGACTGCAGCCAGCTTTGCAGAATATCTAATGCTTTACATGGACAGTAGATATACAATCTGGAGAATTTCATACAGATCTGAGAAGTGACTCTTTAAATGCCAAGATAAAATTTAGATACCAACAGCAGAAAAGCACCCATTATAATTAGAATGCTACTAAAAGCATAATTAAGCTTTTCTCTCCAAAACTCAGATTGTTCTTAGAAATGTCCACAACTGATATTTTGGGAAACATTTCAAATATTCATCTATAGCAGCCATCCTTAAGCAAGAATCCAGAAGTTTCCCTATCAGAATTTCTTCCTTCTGAGAGAAGTTTAGGTAACTAAAATGTAAAACTGCAAACAATTTTATGTTAGAAATCAGTCCTCCACAATCCTTGTTTGTTGGTGAAAAGCCACAGCTTTGTTCTTTTTTTTAAAGGTTTGCTGAATTTACAACTCTTAGGCAACAGTTAATTGGGCTTTTAGATGCAGCAGAACCTCCTACAATTCAACTGCTACAATCATCTAGGAGGGTGGCCACAGTGTAAATTTATTTTCCTGCTTCAAAGCCAATACTATGAGAGTTAAATGAATGCATATGCATAAGCCTTTATCACTTCAAACTACATTTGCGCAATATTACCCAAAACCTGGCCAGAATTCATTTCTATGGTAAAGTAATAGAAAATGCCACATAGCGAGGGGACAGCTGTTGTATCTACACAAGCATCCAGATTTTACATCAGAAAAGCTGTGCTTTGGGATTAAGTCCCCACATTGAACGCTGTGCAGTCAAAAAGAAATGCAAGAAACAAGGGGCCCTATTTTAACACAAAAATTAAAAGGGATTTGTGCAGTTCATAAATATTCGTATGATTTGGTGAAAGAACAGAAGGAGGTTACCATATTACATTTCAATAATGCATATCAACTTCTATTAGCTTATTATGTTTATTGCTGTTTTAAGCAAATGTTATTATATATAATATTTTCTACTCAGGTGGTTCTAATTTGTAATAATTGAAAGTAATTAAAACACAGCGCTTATTTACATGAACATGCATATGGATTTTGTTGACCCATCAAAGTCTACCTGAATTTTTAGTGTTCTGTTATTCATTTTCATTCAGAAAATTCTATTGCTCTTGATTTAAAATTATTTATTTTATTATCATATCATTCAGCACACTTGAAGTAAGCAGTCTTTACAATTAGAATGGTATGGATTGCTTAGAGTAAAAGTCTAAGATTATTATGAAATTCTTGCTATAAATTATTTGTTTACTTATTAAGAAAATCAAACTTTGATTTTTGATTAATAATAGTTCTTTAAGAAATTCCCAATATTCTATCATGATGTTTTCAAACTTGCCAACTTTTAAGCTATATGAACTCAACTCCCAGAATTCCCCAACCAACATGTTGGCTGAGAGAACTCTGGGAGATGAAGTACACATATATTAAAGTTGCCAAAACCACTCAGTAGTGCATTTATCTGTGTCCTTCAGTACTGTAATAGCAATTAAATAAGCAAAGGCCAATATAATAAAACTGAGCTCTGAGCAAGTCATGGATACCCATACTTGATAGCAGAGAATGGACAGCTGCAGTTCTCTTTGTGCAATTCCAACTGAATTTCTCATGATACTTTGGCCAACCCGTGAATCCATAATCTATCTACCTGAAGAAGAAAAGGGACAAAAAGATAGAAAATCATAGAAGAGAGTTTCCATTATTTTTTCTAAACATTCTAAAGCCTGAAATAGAAGAAGAGGGTAGCTGTCTGAGATAGGTATGTTAATGCTACTCATTCCAAAGCAAAGTTAGCATTAATTGTTCTGAAAGTACTGTACTGTTGCATGTCAATAGTGTAAATTTAATTGACACTATTGACATTTAAAACAGGACATTCAGAGAAATATAGTAGACAGCATTTGGGAGAAATACTTTGCAACATTCCCATATTCTTTAAGGATCTTTCTGTCAATTGTCTGGTGACCCAGCACCTGTTGAATGTCTGTCTCATCCATCTCTCCCAGCTCCAAGAAGACCTAAAAGATTAAGGCCTACTAAGCCAGAACCAGTGATGGGATTCAAAATATTTTACTACCAGTTCAGTGGGCGTGGCTTATTTGGTGGATGTGGCTTGGTGGTCATATTACTGGGTGGGTATGGCTTGGTGATCATGTGACTGGGTGAGAATGCTGAGTGGTCATGTGATTGGGTAGGCATGGCCAATTTGTCATCACTCATGTCAAGAGTTGCCTTGCCTGGTCTCTCCTTGCCTCATAGATACAATTTCCCTCTCTATTTATTTGCTACTACTGAACATTCAAAATACACTATTTAATCCTATGTATATATGCCATACGTTTACATACATATTACGTGGTATAGTGTGTGTATAGGCACACAAAAATACATTATCTACTATATCTACTGTATGTGTATGTACACACACACACACACACATACACACACACACACAGCTCTTCTAAAACTATATATATTCAACCTTACTGCATTTGGAAAAACATACCCATAGTCCACTTTCTGCCACACATTTAACTATAACTTCTGTTCATTAGAACACTGCACATGCCTTCAGATTTACTTCCCTAGCCTGCATATGACTGTTAGACCCAGGAGATGTCATGGATTGAGTAAAATGTGTGAAACTCACTCAACAACATTCTTGCTTAGCAACCAAAATTTTGGGCTCAATTGTGGTCATAAGTGAAGGACTATCTCTGCCTTCCTCTGCATGGCAGCCTTGTCCTAGTAAACTCCTCTGCCAATTTTCCCCTCTGTTAGAGGCACCAAAATAATACAGATTCCAGATGATATAAGGTCTCCTGCTGGAGCAGGGGGTTGGACTAGATGGCCACCAAGGACCCTTCTAACACTGCTCTTCTATGATTCTGTAAGGATCTCCTGCTGGAGCAGGAGGTTGGACTAGAACAGGGGTCTTCAAACTTGATAGCTTTAAGACTTGTGGACTTCAGCTTCCTTCTCCACTCATGTTAGCTCAGGAATTCTGGGAGTTGAGGTCCACAAATCTTAAAGTTACAAAGTTTGAAGACCCTTGGACTAGAAGATGACCTCTGAGTTCCCTTCCAAGCCCTAGATTCCTGTGCTATTTCAAAAAGTCTTCTGAAGCCAGGGTTTGTGTCCTTCCCTCATCTCTTTTTTTCCCCTCTCTCCCTCCCTCCTTCTATGTATCTATCCATCCATTCATCCATATATCTCATTTACTTTCTCCTCTCTCCTGCTCTTTCTTTCTCTCCCTTCCTTCCATCCCATCTTTCTTTGTCTATCCCTTTCTTTTTCTTTCTCCCTTTTTAATTCTTTCTCTTTGTCTCTTCCTTCTCTCTTTCCCTCTCTCTCTCTCTTTCTCTCTCTCTTCTCATCTCTCTCTCTCTCTTTCTCTCCTTTCCCTTCCTCCTTCCCTCTCTCCTTCTAAAGCTAGAAGAGGAGAACCACCTGAAACAAACACACACACACACAAACTTTCAAGCGCCCGGCAGCATCGCTCCTTATGAGGGTTCTTCCTGGCCAGTCTCCTGTCCCGCGTTGCCTGGAAAAGCTGACAGGCAAGGCTTCCGGATCCAACAAAGGGGCTGCCCCTTTGAGACTTCCAAAGACTTCGTCCCCTCCCATTTTGGGGGAAAGGAAAGGGCTGGGAACTTCAAGTGAAGTGTGTGCTGCTGCAGCCTTGCGCCCCCGCCTCCTGCCAGCAGCTCTGGGCTAGGGAGCAATTTGGCTTTCTTGACTGCCTGAAATGTTACATTGCTCCTGCAACTGGTGGCAGAGGGAAAGGCAAGCCAGTGGGGTCAGAGCCGTTGACACTCATTCCCTGCCCAGATTCTCCAGCAGCTTCTGGGTCTCGCCTGCTGGGAGGTGCCGAGAAGTGGCAACCAGGAAGCATGACGCTCCTCTGCCTGCATCACCCAGGGCAGCCGCCCCTCCCTTGCCGAATGAGCATTTTGGCAATTGTTGGGGGGCAGGGGAGCTTCATTTGTTCAATTTCTACCTATCACACCATTAGGCACCACAAAAAAGGAGGAGGTTAATAAGAGCAGTCGGGAAGATGCAAGAAGTGAAGCCAGAAAGCAAAGCCAAGTCTACACTCCCACACAAAGCCCCTCACCTGCCATGTGCGCTCGGCACTGCCCCCTTACCCCACTGCTTCACTCCTGCTGACCATTTCCTTGGTTTCCCCCACATGACTCGCCAGCGAGCTCCCTTATTGGCCCACCGCTCAAGCAGCAGTAGTTGTCAATTTCTAGCATTATCTCTGTTTGGGTGTTTAGTTACAGCCTCTTTGGGTAATGAGGAGTATCAAGGATACCTGAAAAGGTGGAAAACTGTTGCCATGCTCATCCTTTCTATTAGTGCTCACCCACACCTGTGAGCTGCTGGGGCTCACCTGCCAGGAGGCGCGGGGGGAGAGGGGCAACCAGAAAACACGTGGCTATGCCACCTGCATCGCCCAGAGCAGCCACCCCTCTGTCACCGGGCTGAGCATTTTGGCAGAGTGCGGGCCATCGCTATGACATTTTATAATATCACCTTAAAAATCAAAGATTTTTTAAATTACTGTGTGTGGCATCCAGTTAATAATAGCATAAAGATCAAATTAACATGAGCAATAATTTATACTGTCTCTCAAGATCAAAGTAAAGATAAACAATACTCTAAATTATCTTGGTGTCATCAGCCAACTGCCCATAAGTCTGAAATAGTCCCAAGGTTTAATTTGTTTTGAAAAATATTAAACTTATACCCATTTCTTCATTAAAAATAGGACTAAAGTAAGCTCTGGATATCAGGGCTGAATCCAAGAGGACACCCAAACTACAAATCTTTAAGGCAAGCTCAGCTTGATCCCATGCAGGTTTGGCTTTTTCAGTTGACCAGAGAGTTTCTAGCAGCTTGTAAAAGATTTAGGTGTTATCTTCCTTGGTATAAATACTTACGTTATGCTTTTCAATCTATTTGTTTGAGCTAATAAGAAAGCTTAAAATTCTTTATTTACTGGGATGTTTGTTCATTGCTGGATCCAAAAGAATTAGTTGTCTGGGCACCTAATCATTGCCATGACACTTGGCAAAACATAATTAGCCACAAAGGTTGGATCCAGTGACAATGCCCTCCTGGGAAATAAAATCTGCTAGGCAATGTGATTTAGTGACCAGAATTCTATCTCTGGTTGATCCAGCACAAGGTTCTGGGGCCAGAGGCTCAAATATTAAACCAGATGATCTCACCAGTGTTATGACAGTATGAGTTAGCACAAATTGGAGATCCAACTTCCAATGCAATGCTTAAAGATATACAGGTACTTAGAGGAGCAGAAATCAATGGGCGAACTAGGATGGGTCTTTCTCATTGTGCTCTAGAACATCTGGGATCAATTAAAAGCTAGTTAGAGAAAGGTTCAGCAGCAAGATGAAGAAATTATTGCTTATAAATATTAGCAATCTTTCTCTTGAGAGTGGCACTGGAACATGCTCAAGATTGGAAAGGAATCGATTAGCAGAGGAACTAACCCTAACTATGGCTGTTCAAGTTTGCAAAATTAAAACATTATAAATAGGCAAAGAAAAGGTGCATACCCAACCTTGCAAAGTTAAAGCTCTTTCTCATCTTATCCGGGGAGTGGAATGTAGAAATCTGGGAGGGTCATATATGGGATTCTGAGAAACCCAGTTTAAGTACTGGGGAGGTGCCTCCAATTTGCTGGTGAAGATGACAATGTGCCTGGAAATTTTATACAGTTGTTATAAAAATTGATGGGTTATTGTATTTTTATTGTGCTTAGGAATGTATTTTGGGGCATTTTGGACAAAGCAATTAAAGAGATGAAGTTTGGTGTGCTCTTACTTTGTGAGCTTTAAAATATAATTCAGTGCCTGCATTTGGAACTCCTTGCCATTGCAAAATGTGTGGCAGGTTATTGTCAAATATATGTATTTTTCCCTCTCTCCCTTCCTTTTTTTTTTTAAATCAAGGAAATAAAAGGCTACCGTTTTTTTGTTTTTTGTTCGGTAGACAGACATTTTGGTATGGTGATTCCCAGGCTAGAAACTGGGAATGAACATTGATCTTGCCTGAATATTCTTTCTCTTTCAGTGGTAAGAGAGTCCAATGAGTGAGTAGGGGATGACTCCTGTCCTTGTTGATTGGACTGAGTCTGCCTAATTGCGTTGTTGGCCACGCTCCAGGTTTTGGAGAAGCACTTGACAGACTGGACTTGTCTCTGTAGATTCAACAAAAACAAAACACATATCATCACTCCCCCCAACCCACGCCCATGACCAGACATATAAAGAGTGGGCCTGGACTCTCTCATCATTGAAAGAGAAAGAACATTCAGGCAAGACCAATGCTCATTCTCCTTTCCACGGATACAAGAGTCCAGTGAATGGAACATACCAACGCTGGACTGTCCATGGGAGGGCTCAAGTCTGTTCTGCTCATGCCATTGTCTATGAACGCTTTGCAGAACCCTTCTGCCAAACGCCGCATCAGCCAATGTGAAGGCATCCAAACAATAATGTCTGATGAATGGAGAGGATGTTGACCATGTAGCAGCCCTGCAGATTTCTTCAATAGGTGACTGTGTGTTCCAGGCTGCTGTCGTAGCTGTGTTCTGCATAGAATGAGCAGTCACACCCCGAGGCTCCGGAAGAGACCTACTGTCATAGGCTCTGGAGATGCAGAACGAATCCATCTGCCCACTGGCGATGGCATGACTTTGCCATCCAAGGTGGCCAGTTGAAATGATACAAAAAGTGCCTCTGTTCTACGAAGAGCTGCCGTTCTACAAATATAGATCTTTAACGCTCTGCAAACATCCAGAGTATGCCACACCCATTTGAAGGAATGAGAAGGATTAGTGCAGAAATTTGGCAAGATAAGCTCCTGAGCTCTATGGAACCAGGAACTGATCTTGGGCAGGAAGGTGGAATCTAATCTAAGAACAACCCTATCCAGGTTGAAGATACAGAGATCTTCCCTAACAGACAGAGCTGCCATTTCAGAAATTCTCCTGGCCAAAGTGATAGCCACTAGGAATGCTACCTTAATGGACAACATATGTAGGCTAAAGGATCTAAGAGGCTCAAAGGGAGCCCAAGTCAAAGCTTAGTGTACCTTAGAGAGGTCCCAAGTTGGAACCTATGGACCGTTAGAGGCCTAATATTGTATGCTCCCTTTAGAAACCTAAGAATAGAGTGATTGAGGGACAAGGACCCCTTCCAGTGAATGTGAAGCACAGAAGATAGAGCCACTACTTGCCTACGAAGTGTATTGGCTGAGAGTCCTCTGTCTAGGCCATCCTGCAGAAAATCCAAGATCTTGGCTTTTGAAGCAGCCATAGAGTGAAGACCAGCCTTGTCACACCACTGACAAAAGGTCTTCCAGATGACATCATAAATGCATAGTAGAGGGATTCCTGGCCACTTGGAATTACCCTCTCTGAAATGTAAATTACCCTCTCTGAAATGTGCTCTGTCAAAGAGCTCCACTCAATCGCCATGCGATCAGCTGTAACCACTGAGGCTTCTTGTGTTTTAACTTTTAAACTCAACATAGATCATATGAAGTTTTTTTTTAGATTTTATTTGTACTTTAATATGGCATATAATGAACAAAAGTGAAAAGAAAATAGATTTTAGGCAATGTTTGATAGAATCTCCTATAGTTTATCTGAAAATAAATTAAACAGTTTTTTGGTTGTGGAAGCAATTCAAGCACTAAATATGCATTGATTTTCTTCTTTGTAAATTTTGATTCTGAAACATTGGGGGGGGGGGGAATAATACTGAAATTTTTTGCAATTGGGTTGTATGATGTTGTCTTCGCAACAAACTGTTCATGAAAAAACAATTACTACCAACCTGCCTTCAATCGAGGACCTGTATACTGCACGAGTCAAAAAGAGGGTTGTGAAAATATTTACAGACCCCTCACATCCCAGATATAAACTGTTTCAACTCCTTCCCTCAAAACGACGCCATAGAGCACTGCATACCAGAACAACTAGACACAAGAACAGTTTTTCCCGAAAGCCACCACTCTACTAAAGAAATAATCCCCTCAACACTGTCCAACTATTTACAAAGTCTGCATTACTATTACTATTAATCTTTTCATCACTCCTTATCACCCATCCCCTCCCACATGTGACTATATGATTGTAACTTTGTTGCTTGTATCTTTGCGATTTATATTGACTGTTTCCTAGTATGATTCAATTGCTTATTGTACCCTATGACTATTATTAAATGTTGTACCTTATGATTCTTGACTTGATGAATGTATCTTTTCTTTAATGTACACTGAGAGTTTTGCACCAAGACAAATTCCTTGTGTGTCCAACCACACTTGGCCAATAAAATTTTTTGTTCAGTTCTATTCTATTCTATTCTATTCTATTCTATTCTATTATATTCTATTATATTCTATTATATTCTATTCTATTATCCCAAGGCTGCTTGCCTTCATCCAGATACAATTGTAAATGGAAGAGTCCTATGGTCAAGAAGGGCACAGGTTAATCTCACATTATGGTTGCCCAAGATAAAGAATATTCTCCTTTGTTGGTTGGCACAAAAGGAGGTGGTTGTACGAAACTGGAAAGAAGATGCTTTAAGTGAGGCTGTATTTTAGTTTAATAAGCAATTTCTTTATAAATTCCAAAATAAGAGAATCTTTTAAAACTGGCAGAAGTCACAGAGGATGGATGTACATCTGTGACAAATTGACTCTAATCAAAAGAAGTGGATTTTGGTCACAGCTGTTCAAAGTGCAGAAGTGTGGTAAAAGCAATTGCTGGCAGTATTCTGTGCACCACAACAGATCAAGGGAATCAACCTACTCACTGTTAAATAGTAACCCAATATAAGGGTGGATAAATGATTCCTAACAAAAAAAAGAAGGTCGAGGTCAGCACAAGCCTCTATTCTGGAGAAATGGAAAGCTTATTTAGAACTGAAAAGTATGCTAACTTTATCACCATTAAGCATTAAACAGATGACAGTTTGGGGACTAGTCATATTTTTTGGAAAAGGTTAATAATAAGCTCTAAAGGGTCCCACTAAAAAAATTAACTAATCCCCAAGCATTCTCTCTGAGTATGTCTACCAAAATGACATTCAGCACCAAGTTGAATTAGAACAGATAAAAGACATTAAATGTTTACTAAATTGGTCATAATGATAGAAAGTCATCTACCAGCCCTTCATAGTTAAACTTTAGCAATCCTCAGATCACTTAAATGGAAAAAAAAAACAATGTAGTCAGAAAAATGAAATTTCTTACAAAGTATTTTTTACTTATTTCATTGAAGTTCTCTAAAAATCCAATAGATGGGATCATAAAATGGGATTTAATGCTCAGAAGCAAATACATCACCTAGTCAGATCATTTATCAAGAGAACGTATTAGTAAACGTCTAAATCAGCATTTATTTAACTTGGATATCTTCTAAATGGTATCAACAAAGCAAATACCGCCCACAGTCAGGAGACATACAAGTTGTTGATTATTATTATGGTTGGTCACACAGTCAGCCAAATGTTAGACAGGATTTGGTATTTGTGTCTACTGAATGGGCATGGGAAGGCAGATATTAATTTGTTGTTTAGGATGTAATTGTTTGATGTTAATGATGATACAATAATATTTTTTTTTAAAAAAATAATAAATCTGGAGATTTTGCAAGTAGCTAGGAGTCTAGTGCTAGTAAAAGTGAACTAATTTACATTTTATGTGTATACAGTAACAGAACAGTGTGTATGACCATATCCCAATTTTATTATTTTATTGATTTATTGATTTTATTCTTCTATTACTTTTTTAATAATTCAAGACAGTGAACACACCTCCCCATAACAGCAGTCATGTGAAGCTGGTTGGGCTGAGAGAGCAACTGGTCCAAAGTCACCCAGTCTGCTTTCATGCCTAAGGCAAAACTAGAGCACAGAACCTCTTGGTTTCTAGTTCAGCACCTTACCCTCTGCTGGCTAACTAATTAAAGGCAAATCAATTAAAACAATTAAATAAAAAGGAATTAATAAATAAGGCTTTTAAACACGTTTTTCTTCCATATTATGCAAAAAAAAAAAAAAGATTAAAGCTCCAACATATTAAACTTTTGATTGAATATACAAGAAAAGATCATGGAAGTTCTTTGCAAAATGCCAAAATCCGAATAGTTTTATCTATTCAAGATATACTTGTATCTTCTTTAAACAAATGCTTTGAAATATAGCAAGAGATAAGAGCAGAAACAGAATCACAAATCCAATTTTCTCCATTTTTGTTCTTGAGTTAGAGGATTTATAAGAATATTCCATGTGTTATTTGATTGGACAAGATGAGATGCATATACACAATTCTCCACAAGCATCCACAGGAGAGGCAAGTGGGAGCTCTATTGCGGAAGCTTTTAAGCAAATAGAATCTTTTGACAATGAAGGACGCTTGTCTGCATGAATACCTCCACTGGGTTTCCATTAACACTTAATCCTAATCCATAATTAACGCAGTACAATTGATATATTCATATACTCTGCTATAAGTGCTATATTTAAACTAATAAAAGCTGAATTACAGTTTAATGTGATGTTCAATTCACTCAACAGGCAGAGTTCTGGCTTTTTCACCTAGGAAAAGGTGCCTGAACCACCTGATAGTTTTGGTTGCTTCTTGTTACAAATTCATTCCATTTGCTTCTTGTTAAGCAAATTCATTTATGACACAGATCCTATGAAAATGGCAGATGCTCAGCAATGGACTCATTATACTCCTTGTTAACATTCTGATACTTCTGAACTTGTTTTAAAAACAATTGAATTCTGTCATTCTGAAATGCCCCCCCATCCCACCCCCCATTTATTTGGTTTATAGTGATTGCAAACTTTTTTTGGTCAAAAATGTGATTTTGCTCCCCCCCCCCTCTCACACACACACACCAGAACAAAAAATCCAATTCTTTATCTTCCCCAACCTAGGCTATCTTAAATAGCAGCACTCACCTGACATTCCCAAAATGGGTCTGAAGTGGAGGCCCAGGCCTTGATTTCAGCCCTAGTGCCATCACTGCCAGTCTAAAAAGCCACTTGGCATCATTATCCAAGCATGAGCCTTGGGTCTAGCACTATTGCCTGCAGAGCCCAATGCTTTCAAGGATCTGCCATACTACTCTTTCTGTGGCCTACTTGAGACTGCTCCAGGTCACCTAAGGCCTTCATTTTTCATTTTTAAAGCAGCTTTGAAAAATGCTGTTCCACAGCCTCTGCAGCCTCCAAACCCTTCTGGAAGTAAACCCTGTACTCTTGCGGTTTTCAGAAGCTCCTGAAGCCATGCAAGAACTCGCCCATTCCTATCTGGCGTCCAGCCTCCAATAATCACATGGTAACAAGTAAGAGTTTGAGAATAGTTCTGTTGGTGTTGGTGAATGGTGGCATGTCATCATTCACCATAATCAAATTAACATTTTCCCCTCCACTGCAGTTGTTTTAATTTGTTCTAATTTACTCATGATCTCCTTCTTGTTTTAGGATTTTTTGGGCAATACTGGGAATCCATGGGTGAAATGTAAAGTATGATTATTTGACCTGAAATCTGAATCCAGTTTTCAGTACCAAAAGTGTTTCATATACATCTTAACTCTAAATTCAGTTGCACCTGTATGTTAAATATAATAGTTCCTTAAAATGTCAGACCCACCTTTGAAATAAGGTAGATCACAACAGATGAAAAATTGGAATTACCACCATTTAAACAAAGAAATTGGTTTACTAGTTTAGCATTGTAAGCATATGACTCTCCCAAATGATTTGTTGTTTTACCCTATAACATCTCACTCTCTGAAAGCATATTTAAAGAAATGACACAGATGTTTAATGTTGATTAATCATATTAATCAACAACTTTATTTTGTTAACTTTCTATATCAACAACTTCAACAGCAAAGCTCAACTGTCACATAGTCACATAACTTTTGCATTATATTAATACAATTTAACAATCATTTTTATAAAAATGCTAGGACTAGAACAGAACAGAGCTTATCTAACAAGCCTTGTATGCAGAACAAGTCAAGCTGTCTTTTCTTAGAAATAGAAAGAAAAAGAGATGGAGCCTACGAATCAGGATAAGAAAAAAGGGAGATTATTGCAACGTAACAAAATTCATCCAGCTCTAGTCAGAAGAAGAATTATTGCTTTCTCTGTCCTTCAAACAATTTCCCAGCCGCCGTCCCCCTCAACAGATCCCCTAAACACCTCAACCATCAAAGGACAGAAAGAGAACACTGCTGAATAAAAATTCCCCATTCAGTCATCTTTGATGTAGCTTGGTACAACAAATGTGATTGATATGAGCAGATTCTATGAAGAATATTCTGCTTTTTTTAATCTATTAAAACAGACATTACCGGAAACTTCCGGTTTCGCGTGGCTTCGGGGCAGCAGGAATTCGCGACAGCTCGCGATTCCTGCTGTGCTAGCCGTCGAGGTACCCCCGATCCAGATGGGTCAGGGGGATATGGCTGCCCTGTAGGGACAGCTGAAGAGAGAGGGGAGTCGGATAGGGAGGTGGGGGTGTCGCAGACCCCCCCCTTCTCCGGGAAAACCCCTTTTTCCCAAGGCGGTGGAGCGGCGGTCAGCAATGGCCGCCACGAAGAAGCCAGCAACCGGGTAAGAACTGTGCTGGAGGAAGTGTGAAGAGTGAAAGTTCTGTCTGAGCCGGGTCAAGTAACACCTTTTAAATTGCCTGGAATTGAGCTGCTTGAATTGCTGGAGGATACATTGTATCCCTAAGAAGAGCGAAAAGCGGCGGAGAAGCTGTTAAAGGGAACTTTTTTTTTTTTTTTACTCTCCCACCCCACGGAAATAGCAGAAATATTTGGATATATTAGACATTGAAAGTGGATTGCTTTGAAAGTTGAAGCTAAGAGACAAAGGGATTTTTGGACATTGAAAAATTTAAGAAATTGGAAAATCTTTGCTGGAGGTATGGATTTCTGATTATTTAAAATTGTCATTGCAAGTGGGAAGGGAGAAAAAAAATTGGAGCAGAAGCTGAAAAAGGAGGAGATTGTCTAGAACGTCTTTGTGGATCCCAAAGGAAGATATATGGTAATTGGACCTCTTTGAATAAAAATTAATCCAGAAAGAGAAAGAGAAGAAGGAAGAAAAGTATTAACTTTTGGAATTTTTTTTTTTTAATTGCTTTTGATTGTCTTTGATTAAAAATACTTGTGGTTGTTTTGGAAAAAGTTTCCCTTTTTATAATGGCATCGTTTGTGGATGAACTAGAGATTGAATATCAAAAATATAAAAAAGAAGATACTTTGGGCGCTTTGTTTCAATTCTTAGAAATGGCGTTATGTTCTGTTGAAAAGTTGATTACGCAGCAGAAGGACTGGGACAAGGAAGAAGAGGAAGAAGAAGCCATCTTTGATGAACAATGGGTCCCTTCCGGAGAGGAGGAGAAAAAGGATAAGAAAAAGGGGATTTTAAGAATTATAAAAACAACCAAAAGAGAGAAAAATGAGCGAAAAGATGGAGGCAAGGTTAGAAAGCAAAGGAAAAGGAGTAAGAAAAGCGAAGGGAAAAAGCAAAGGGGTAGAAAGGGCAAGGAGAAGAATAAGCAAGAGAGAAAGGGGGGGAGGAGAAGCCTTAATGGGGGGAAGCAAGACCTAAAGAAAAAAAGTTTATTTAGAGACAATGGGTGAATTTAATTTAGATTAAAAGAGGGATTCTGGAGGGTATATAAGAGTGTGTTTTTATATGTATATTTAGAATATAAAATTTATTATGTAATTTTAGAATCTTTTAAACAGAATCCCAAGAAAGATTGCTATATGTAGTATTTCTAAGTTAGGGTAATGAGTTATAGATGTTACTCCAATTGGTGTACAGGAGAAGTATGGTAAAAGAAAAAAAAAGATGAATGGATAATTGGAAATAGAACAGACAAAGAATGTTGTTGAAAATGGTAATAAGATATGGAAGGATATATATGCTTTTTTTTTTGGATTTTGTATATTGATAAAAGGCAATAAAATTTTAATTAATAAATAATTTGGATGGAAAGGAGAAGTAGGGACAAGATATGAAGTTAATATTATATGAAATATTGATATTATAATCTGGAAATGTTATGCCTTATTGATCTTTTATTATTATTTTTTCTTAGAAAAGAATTTATAAGCTGCTATGCCTTGATTCTTTGTGCATTGTTTTTATAAAACTGATAAAAATGGTTTTTATATATATATATAAAAAAAAGAAAATGATAATAAGATATGGAAGGAGATATGGGTTGAATATGATGTTTGAATTTGTGTCTGTGTGAAGAGTTTTAACCCAGGAACAGACAACCTTCAGAAAATATCTTTTAGTTTTGTTTATGTTTTGTGTTTGTATGTTTGTGTATTGTGTTTATGGTAAAACTAACAAAATTTGTTTTTTATAAAAAAAAGGAAAAAAGAATCAATAAAACCTTGGAGGAATGTTAGATGAGAATAATTTAAACAAGCCAGAAAGAAAAGAATATGATGACTATAAAATGGATAAATATGGAAGAGAAATGAAATTGAATAGGAGTAAAGAGAAATAATGAGAAATTTGCTGAAAGATATTTGTGTGTCCATATGGAGATGGGATAAATTGGAATTATGCTGTATAAAAATAATGTTTTGTTTGACTTGTAAGGATTTACAATGTTAAGAGGTTTTATGTGTTTATGTATTTAATGGTTAATGATGTGTTGTTTTATCTTTAAAATTAATAAAAATTTGTTTCAAAAAAAAAAAAAACAGACATTACCATCACATTTTACTTTGAGGTTATTATTAACTAGTCCAATTAATAACATATCATTTCTGACATTCCTATCTCCTGAGTATCATCACCAGGTCTCTAGATGGACCACAATTAAGATGATTATTTCTGATCTTTCCCATTTCTGCAAACTTGACAATATTGACTAGATTAATTTATAGTAAGTGTTTTCAACTGCATAAAATATAACCATATATTCACCTACAACTGTTTAACATATTGATGATCAATCCATTGATAACATTACTTAGATTTATTATACTCATAATTCTATTTACATTAATTTTATGTAACATTTTATATTGTTGGAGTTCATACAGAACATTTTACTTTCTTCCAAAAGGAAGGAAGGATTTCGTTAGCAATGTCAAAAGAAGAAGCTCTTGAATCATTTTTTTCATTTAATATAAAATATAAAAATAGCACCATCCTTAAAATAAACAATCTTAGAACCAAAATCTCCTTTTTGCAATTCTAAAACAATTTCTAATCACAATGAAAATGAAATTTCATGTGATTAACTATATTGCAAATGTTAAAATGTATTAACCATCTTTAAATGTTAATATCCGAGTTCGGTATTTCTTTCATGTTCTCTAATGATCATCTGAATTTGTGCAGCCTAGATATGGCATCCCCACCAACAGCCATATTATTATTATCTCTATTCTGTACCAGCTACAACTGGGAGAGAATGCACTGGTACGGACAGTTCTGAAGGCCCCATGGGTGATACATGTGACACTGTTGTTAAACTGGTTCCCAGTTTGCATCCAGGTCCAATTTAAGGCCTTCGTCACTACCTTTAAAATCCTTTATGGCAGGCTACCACTTATCATCTTGGTTTTTAATTTTAATTTTTAACTTTTTATTCTATTTTAATTGCTTTTTTCACTTACTTTTATTATAGTATAAGTTGCTCAGAATCACTGTTATCAGTGAGATGGGCAGCACAGAAATCCAATAATATTATTATTTCTTCCCATATAATTTATGCAATGTATTACCATAGAAAAAGAATCAGTGACTTCAAAGAGGCTATGATTTATGATTGTGAACAAAACAAAATTTATGAGTGAACAAATGTCAGGAAAATTACCACCCTAAGATATACAAAAACAGCTAAATATTTTCAGTTTAAAAGCTTCTTCTTTTTTGTTTTCACTATCTGCTTCTCAAACTCATATAGCTTCCCTTCTCTTGCAATACCAATCTAAACATTTGCTCAAATTCTCATTTAGCACTGTTGACAAGAGAACTCTTTAACAACAGTTGGTTTTGGAAAACAACAAAAACAAATAGGAAGTCCACTGTTTAATAACGAACAGAGGTGGGGAAATTGCACACAGAGGTTTTTTTACTTAATATTAACTTAAGTTCACAGCAAGGGCTGAAGAAAAGTATGAATGCTTCATTTTGGTTTTCAGCATAAATACAAAATTAAAACTAGTTTATACGCTTGTCTGCTAATCTTTTAACCAATCTTTTAACCACAGAGGGTAAAATCTTTTAAGATCCAAATTTACTTGGAGTAAATAATTATAAGCAATTCATGGAATAGTTATCTTCAATGAAACAGATCATTTGTATGCATATGTCCTGAAAGGTTAAATTTTTCATTTTCAAATAAAGCAGCTTCCAAAAATGTGACTGCATGCAGAGTTCAGCCTATGAACTATACTGCAATACAATTGTGAAAAGAAAAAAAAAAGATTTAGTTGGTTGTGCATCAGGATTATCATCCTATGATGAAAAAATTGTCAAGAAGACAACAGCATCCCAATTAACTACAATTCATAAAGACCTAAATCTCTTTTATGGAAAAAAAAGAAATTAAAATGCAATTTTTAATTGAAAGGCCAATGCAATTGGTAGCAACTTAGGAAAAAACATTAACTTATTTCTTTTCTGATTAGGACAATTGTATAGAAATCAATTCAGTAAAGAAAAGAAGTTCTCTGCATAAAATTTCTTTATAAAGCACTGAGGCATGTAGAATTTCATTGGCAAAATCATTAGTTGTGAGGAGACTAAGGCAAATGATGTGTTTTCAAAATACAAATGTTTTGGTTAATGAAAGCATTTGTTTATCTGTAATGCTAATTTCTATCTTTTGATTAAACATCATTTTGCTTTGGTAGGAATAAGCAGTTAAAGCACATGATGCACACAATACTAGATTATTTAATTGGTATATTTTAATTCACACTGTTTATGTACCACAAATTACATACACTCCTTGTTCTTCACAAGGCACATTAAAATATATTAAAACTACAAAATGGCAATAATTGCATTTCCACCAAAAAAATAAACCAAGAGGAAAGCTATATGGCTCTTCATTCCCTTAAAATGGTAGCATCATGTTCAATTACCCATCCATAATTTGAAAGTTTTTATTTTATTTTTATTTATTATAAATTTATTTGCTGTCCATCTAATTTCAATGTGACTCTGGGTGACTGACAGTATTGCAAGTAATAAAATCATAAAAGATAATTATGTATAAAATAATAAAAATGGAAATCAAAGATAAAATTAGAGTTAAAAAATAGGGAGGGAGTGGGTAAGATGCAGAGGAGGGGTGGTGGGATTGCCTCTTAATTCATCAACCACTTCAATGTGATATTCCCCCATTGGGGCCCTAAGCCAGGGAAGACAATCTCACCTTAGAGAGTAGTATGTTCCAAAGATTGAGAGCCATGGCAGATAAGGCCCTTTTCCTGCACCCTGCCAGCTGAAATTATTGAACCACAATATGGTTCTGTAAAAGCTTCTGATTTCACATATAATATTGGTAATGTTCTTTTCTGTTGCATCATTCCATTATTTATTTTACATGTTGATGTGCCTTAGAGATGGTTAGTAAGTTTTCAAGAAACCTCCTTTAAAAGTTATGCATGAACAAATTTTATCTATCTTGTAAAGACTTTTGACTTTTAATATTTTTCAAATGTATGTTTCCTTCCTTCCCTTCTCCCTTTCCTCTTCTATGATGCATTTTATCATTTTATAAATATTCACGACATTTGTTTATCTTCCTTTTCAGAAAACTGTTTGTCCTGCTTATTTTTTATGCATATATATAATTCAATATTAATCAACTGAAATACTATTAATAAACTATGTGCTCATCAATGATTTTTGTTTATGTATTATTTATTTCATACTTATAAAATATTACCAGTCTCAGTGATAATTATAGCACAATTGCTAGTATAGTTTCCAAAAAAATCCTCCTTCTCATTTCAGTCTGATCACCTTTATCTAGACTAACTGTAACATGGTCTGCATCAAACCGGTGTCTGCCAGATAGTTACATCCAGTTAATGTTTTTACACAATTACCCATAGCAAAAAAAAAAATAAGTTGATGAAGCTTCCGGCTTGAGTTCCTTCACTGACAGACCGAAACCACAATCATGCATGGTTTCGATCTGTGCTCACCGCCAGAGCGCCCCGAGCCAGCTGATATCGGAGCTAAGCCACCCCGTAGAGGTGGTGGAGAGGGGGGAAACTACCAGCAGGGTTGAGGAGAGCCGCATCTCTTCTCCTCAGCTGGCCATTACTCCCTTTCCTGAAGGCAGTTGCAGCAGTGGTCAGAAATGGCCACCTCAAAGAAGAACTCGACCAGAAAAGAATGTGCAGGAGGAAGATAAGAAGAGAAAGTCTTGGATGACCGGGTTAAACAGCAAAAGCAACAACGCAAGGTACCCTGGAATTTAAACTACAAAAAAAATAACATTGTTCCCAAAGAAGATTTTGAAGCAGTGAAGGAGAGAGGGAAGGGAAAGGATTTGATTTTGTTTTTTGCTTTTCCCTTCCATATACTGACAGCTAAGAGACTTAAGCAAGAAATTGAAAAAAAATCCACATCAACAGGCATTTAAGCTGAAAATAAAATGTCAAAGGGATAATAAAGATTATTATTATAAATAATAATTATTATTAAAATGATGGATAAAATATTTATCATAATCTAGTGGAATGTTTGTTAATAAACAAATGAAATAAAGTGAATGACAGAATTAAATTAGGAAAGGATGGGAACATTTTAATTATTTAATGATTTATAAAATATAAGTGAAGAGAAATAGGGGAAAAATTAATTATAGAAATCTTATAAGTGTTCCCAAGGAAGTGTGATATTTAATTGAAAAGAAAGGTTAAAGATGTTAAGATTTTAATGAATATTAATGACAGAATTGAATTGGAATTGAATGAGTGTTTTATATATATATATATATATATATATATATATATATATATATATATATATATATATATATATATTTGTTTTCTTAAGTTTTCGCGGGTACTTACATGTCTGGCATTCAGCTTTGTTCGGGTATTTTCCCACGTCATAATAGTGGTGCTTTTAAAGTTGTAGCAACGTTTCAGCAGAATCTCATCTGCCATCATCAGGCTTCTGTATGGTGTTTGTCTGTGAGTCAGACTTTTACAGTGGTTTCAGATTTAAATTTGGGGCAGCCTATTGCTGTGTCAGAATGGTTTTTTCATCCTCCTGGTTAACATCCTCCTGGTCCAACCGCTACCTCAACGCCCAATCCCACCACCACCCAGCACAGATAAACTCCGTGGCTAAAACACTAATTACTAGAACCAAACGCCTGGCAGACAAGACACACATTAAGACTGAACTATGCACCCTGACTAAAATATTGACAGCCAACGGCTTCCACAAAAGCAAAATCACCAACTTGATCCACAAAAACACACTGAGACATAATAGAGACCCAGAAGATGAACAGACCTATGGAACAGCTGTCCTGCCCTACATAAGAGGC